>VBSM01002035.1:3887791-3906298 GCA_008086735.1 Cheirogaleus medius | reverse complement strand
CTTATACCACATTTTGTTGATCCACTCATGTATTGATGGGCACCTGGGTTGTTTTAGGGCACTTTCTGGTAGGTAATGTGCTCACAATCAATGGCATCTATTAATATCTTTATAAGTATTACACATACTCATAGGAATTGTATATATTATTGGTCTGAGATTTTACATCTTTTTCTTTAATGTATGCAAATGAAATGAAAAGTTGAATATTTCACTTTGAATATTTTTGACTTTGAATTTTCACTTTGAATATTTTTAACTTTATTTTTGTAGGCCATCCATATGAGAAAAAATAAACCTAAAAAAGAAAACTCCATAAAAATCCTGCATAAAGAATAGAGGTTCTTGTCTGAAATACGCAGATGCCCCAAGTCTGCAGGCACTCAACTGCACTGTAGTGCTAAAAGCAGCTATATAAAATACGTAAATGAATAGGTGTGGCTGTGTTTCCATAACTTTATTTCTGGACACTGAAATTTGAATTTCATGTAATTTTTACCTATCAAGAAATAATCATCTTCTTTTTTTTCCAACCATTTAGAAATATAAGAACCACTTTTGGCTCCTAGATGTACAAAAACAGGCAGTGGCTGGGATTTGGCCCAGAGGCTGTGGTTTGCCAAAGAGTGCGTGAGAGTTGTTTAATGAAGTTTATTATCAGCTGTTATGATCTAAGAAATTCAGGCTGCTTTGTAATGTAACCTGTGTTCTAGAACAGGGGTTGGCAAATATTGGGCAGAGTTCCCGTTTCTGTAAATAAACTTTTATTGCAACAAAGTCACACCCTTTCATTATGTATTGTCAGTGTCTGCTGTTGTACAACAACAGAATTGAGTAGTCAGGACAAAGACTGTAAGGACTTGTAAAGTCTAAAATGTTTACTAGCTGGCTCTTTAAAAGAAGGTTGCTGACCCCTGCCAGTCCTTCTCACAGTGTGTTCTCTGTACCGCCAGCCTCAGCATTACCCGGATTTGCTAGAAATGCAGGCTCTTGGGCCCCACCCCAGACCTACTGAATCATAAACTCTGGAGGTGTAGTGACTAGTAGTCTGTGTTTTCACAAGTCCTCCAGGGCATTCTGATGCTCAAATAAGTTTAAAAGCCACTGTTGTAGATCAAGAGACATCCGTAGTAAGTATTTGTAACTAGAAGTTAAGGGTTAACTTCAAATTGCCTTTAAAAAATCATAAAGCCACCTGACCCATTGCAACCGCCCAGAAATACTTTTAATGACTCTAGAGGAAACTATAAAAATAATAGAACACTGGTTCCTGGAGTGATGTGAATAGATAACTTCTAATCACAAGTTATATTAGCAGACTTGAGCACTTATCACATGCTAGTGACTTGTTAAAGGCCTTTGCACGTATAACTTCATTTAATCCTTACAACAGTCTGAAGAGTGAGGTGTTATTTTTCCCATTCTGTAGGTGAAGAGACTGAGGATTAGAAAGGTTGAATAAATTTTTCAGTCAGACAGCAAGTAAGTAGTGGACCTAAGGCTAAAATCCAGATCTCTGACTTCAAAACCCTAGTTCTAACCCCACATTATACTTCTCTTGAATAAACAACACCTCAGGCAGGTGGGTTTTCAAATCCTTTTTTAGCTGTCATTGAAGATTGGAGAGTATAGATTGTTCTATATACATTGTTCTTTGTTTTCCAAAAGACTGAGGTTTCCTTTCATGGTTATATGATGTGTTTACCATATACATCTAAGAATGGACAATTTGATTTTTTATTTTATTATTAAACTGTTGGGTTTATTTTTCTTTAGCTTCTTTTTTTAAAAAAAATTTATAAGCATGTATTTTTCCAAGTTGTGATGGAGCAAGAAAGACAATGTTCAAAAGTTCTTTTTTAGGCCGGGCGCGGTGGCTCACGCCTGTAATCCTAGCACTCTGGGAGGCCGAGGCGGGTGGATCGCTCGAGGTCAGAAGATCGAGACCAGCATGAGCGAGACCTCATCTCTACTAAAAAAGAAAAAAAAAAAAAAGTTCTTTTTTTTTGTTTTGTTTATTTTTTTTTGAGATGGGGTCTTGCTCTTGTTGCCCAAGCTGGAGAGTACAGTCGTGCGATCATAGCTTACTGCAGCCTCCAGCTCCCATACTTAAGCGATCCTCCCTCCTCAGCCTCCTGAGTAGCTGGGACTATAAGCACGTGCCACTATGCCTGGCTTCAAAAGTGCTTTCGTGCAATTATAAGAGTTACTGTTGGGTGTGCAAATCAAGTTGAATTTGTTTCTGAGAACATTTTTTAATCTTCACAGATACTCTTGGAAGGACCTGGCACATTGAAGTTTAGCAATTTTTGCTTGGCAAAAGTGGAAGGTGAAAATTTGGAAGAGTTCTTTGCTTTGGTGGCGGCAGAAGGAGGAGGAGGTGATACTGGAGAAAATGTACTGAAGAAAAGCATGAAAAGTAGAGTCAAAGGTATGTGGACCTGGAGAGCTTAAAGATCATAACTCACGTTGTGGGCCACCTAAGGTCCTGTGCTTTGCAGATAATGTTGATCTTTTCTTTTACTAGTCAAATAATGTATTGAAAATAGTAATGACCAGGAGAAGTCTGGACATAGGAATGCCTTTGTGGCCTAAAGTTTTCCCTATGCATCTAATACTGTGTCAGGCCTGGGGAGCCTCTAACAAAGCTGTACCTTGTCCGTTTTATGTAGCAGACCACTCATTAGCAGACATGGAGGGGGTTTTCAGCACTCGGAGTAGTGCCTGGCACACACTAGGGGCTCAATAGATGTTTGTTGAACAGTGTATCAACATTCACTTCTCACCACATCCACGCCAACTTTTATTGTTGTTTGATTTTTTAATAAAGACTGTTCTGACAGGGGTAAGATAGTATCTCATTGTGGTTTTAATTTGCATTTCTAGAGGTGCATTTTTGGCGTGTGGTTTTGACAGTAAGATGGGGCCAGGGTGTTCAAATTGCTGTGCTTGAGGGGAGAGTCTGAAGTGATATTTTTTATACCTTTTGGGAGAAGTGGTAAAGATCTTTTCTCCTCAAGTTCTGTGCCCCAGTACTTGAGACTTTGGGCCATCGAAGCTCTGTGGTACTCACCATGCTGTCAGTTAAGTTGGGTAGCAGTTGAAGGAAAGGGCACTATGAGAGAGGGGGACATCCTTGGGCTTAGTAGTCAGGTGGCCCAGGGATAAGGGAGGAGGATGGGGAGCAGCAGGTTAATTGTAGGCCCCACAGGTAGGACCAAAGGAAACTTCACTTCCAGGGCCAGCCTTGTATGTGGTAAGAGTTCATGCCCAGGAAGGCTTTTAGTGTCCCCAAAATGCATTCCATAGAATGACCAGCATTCTATGAAAATGACTATGGTGTGGACTATGTTGCCATAGAATATTAAGTTCTGAATTATCGTTTATGATTTTATTACAGGAAACAAGGAAGGTGGTATATTTTGGGAGTGCAAAGCAAGGGAAAGAGGGCTGTGTTGTGGAGAAGTCAGAAGTTCTAGCAGTGATGCTCAGTTACTTCCGGGCTTAATACAAGAACAGTCCCCATGATGGGGCAGGTTAGCCTCTTTGGCCAAAGGTGGAGGACACCCTTGTGACCAGCAGGGCAGAATCAGTTCTGACCTTTGGAATCATCCACATTATAGGCAACTCTCCTTCACATCCCTGTGGTATAAAGATAAAAGTAAAACCACTCCAGTTTCTCTGTTGCCTTCAAGAATTTGCAGTCTAAGTGTGGCGATGGAACAAGGCTCATGAAATAAACCATTTTGCCTTTTGACATATGTAAGTGGCTGAGTGTTGCAGTGGAGTTGATGATTGTATAACCATAAAAAAATCTGTTAACATTGATGCCGATGTTAGGAAAAAAATTTAGATTGGGTTGCGTGAAGGTAATATTGCAAAGAGCTTCGAATAAGGACATCTGGATTCTGATTCTGCTTTTGCTTCTTTGTAACTTTGAGGATAATGCCACATAGCTTCTAGGAGTTTTAATTTCCTCTGTAAAGCTCGGGGGTTGGACCGGATGGTAAAGCGATAGGGATTATGTTGAATGGGGCTTGCTTCTGGCTCAGTATTGTTGACTGATTTAGGGAAGCTAGAAGTCTGGGTTGATTTATGAAATGAGTTTCAAATTTAGAATCCCCTACCTGCAGGTTAGAGTTCAAGTTCCCAGATCTGGTCCCTGAGTGCCTCTCTGTTCTTATGGTGCCTATGAGAATGCGCCTTGCTGTCCTTCAACCGCAGGGAGCATAAGTGACCACAGCCTTCAGCTGCTTGGGGAAGAAATCCATAACTGCTTTTGCTCTGAGTCCACGCTTCCCATGACTGTACCCAGCTAGTGACCCACATGGTGGGGATGCTCTGACGGCCGACGTTGTTCAGGGATTCTCCGTGACCTTGCAGAACCTTTCTTAGACGGCATTTCTATTGGGGGAAGACAGACAGACATTCACATTCAACAAATATTAATGAGGCAATTATTAAGTTACTGGGCAGGGCACTTATTTGTCCTGTGGGCCTTATTCATGTTTGTTTCCCCAGCATCTACTGCAGGCAGGTAGCCCCTGTGTGATGCGTGTTGAACAAGTGCGTGTGTGTATGAAATGTGACAGCATGGCAAAAATGTTCCAGAGGAGAACTTCGCAGCCACATGTCAGGACACACCAGGCTGCTGATCTGGCCGTAATGGGCCGTGGAGTTAAAATTTGCTGGAAGGTTTACCTCAGTGTTTTGTTTCCAAATGGTTGGTGATTACTTACTTCACGGAGCAAACATTCTCAATGGGAGGTGGGAGGTTGTTAGACTAGAAGGAGTATGCACCAGGGAGAGACAGGGCCCTGGGTTTTGGTAGGTGTTCTGCAGCTGCCCAGCTGTGCGATTTGCTGGATGTTAAGTACCCCTCTAAGCTTCAGATTCCCTCATCAGTGAATAAGGGGACTTTCTGGCTCTAAAATATGGAGTTTCTGTGTAATACTAGACTTTGTATAAAGTATGTGTGGTACACATGAGTGCTGGTCACTAAATATCTCCTGTTCTCCTTCTGGATATGATGGGGAAGACCCTCAGGAGCTGGGACGCAGCTGCTAGCCGCCTCCCCACCGCTCCGCATCCCGGCGGGCTGGTGCTTTGTGGGGCTGGCTGGAGGCCATGGCAGGCGGATGTGCGGGTGTGCGCTGCTGGGGCCGGGCCTCGCGTGCCGGTCTGTCCCTCGCTGGTTGCTGGCCGCTTGCTCCTGTCTTCAGGCCACGCTGCTCGTGTGATCCTGATTGGGTACTTTTTGAATCCCACTGTTGCTGATTGGATGTTAAAGCTTGTTGCTGATTGGATGTTAAAGCTTGTTCCTAATTGGATGTTAAAACTTGTTGCTGATTGGATGTTAAAGCTTGTTGCTGATTGGACACTTTTTGAGTCCTACCAAGGGTATAAAAACTGGAGGAGAACAAGGAAGCGGGGATCAGAAGAGCAGAAGTTGGCTGAGCCTGCTGGCGGAATAAAGGCTGTTCTCCGGCTCTCCATGTGCTGGTCTGTTATTTACCGGGACAAGAGCTGTTACAAGAGCTGTTAACACTTGCGGAGAAGAGCTGTTGCACTTGCCGTTACACTTGCTGGAACGGATACACTGTAGGATCGCATCTTCCCCTGGCCAAAGCCAACGAAGTGTGAGCAGAAGTGATATGAGTCACTTTGAGATAGAAATTTTAAGCACCAATATGCAATTTGCTGTGTTCTTTCTCTCTGCTTGGGTGGGTGAGGAAGCTTGAGTGGAGACGGAGCTTCTGTGGGCCTGGCTCTTTGAGTGACTATCAAGCTCAGAGCCCCTTAGCTGACTTGTGATGGACATGTAGTTTGAGTAATAACCAACCTTTGTTAAGCCAGTGGATTTTGGGGTTGTTTCTGCTGCTTAACTTAACCTATTTGAATTAAATAGTAAAACAGAAGGTTCTTTCCATTTGACTATAGGCATACCTCACTTTTTTGCACTTTGCTTTATTGTGCTTCACAGATAATGCCTTTTTTTTTAAAAAAAAAATCAAACATATTGAAGGTTTTGTGGCAACCCCGTGTCAAGCGAGTCTGTTGGCTCCATATTTTCAGTGGCACGTGCTCACTTCATATATCTGTGACACATTTTGATTACAACATTTCAAACTTTTTCATTATTGTATCTGTTAGGGTGATCTGTGATTAGTGACCTTTAATATTACTATTGTAATTGTTTTCAGGCACCAGGAACTGTGCCCATATAAGACAGTGAACTGAATTGATAAATGTGTGTGTTCTGAATGCTCCACTTACCATCCGTTTCCCCATCTTTCTCCTTCTCCTTGGGCCTCCCTATTCCCTGAGACACAACAATATTGAAATTAGCCCAATTAATAACCCCACAATGGCCTCTAAGTGTTCAAGTGAAAGTAAGAGTTGAATGTCTCTCATTTTAAATCAAAAGGTAGAAATGATTAAGCTTAGTGAGGAAGGTGTGTCAAAAGCTGAGATAGCTGTAATCCTAGCTCTCTGGGAGGCCGAGGCAGGCGGATTGCTCAAGCTCAGGAGTTCGAAACCAGCCTGAGCAAGAGCGAGACCCCGTCTCTACTATAAATAGAAAGCAATTAATTGGCCAACTAAAAAAATATAGAAAAAATTAGCCGGGCATGGTGGCGCATGCCTGTAGTCCCAGCTACTCGGGAGGCTGAGGCAGGAGGATTGCTCGAGCCCAGGAGTTTGAGGTTGCTGTGAGTGAGGCTGACGCCACGGTACTCACTCTAGCCCGGGCAACAGAGTGAGACTCTGTCTCAAAAAAAAAAAAAAAAAGCTGAGATAGGCTGAAAGCTAGGCCTCTTGTACCAGTTAACCAGGTTGTAAATGCAAAGGAAAAGTTCTTGAAGGTAATTAAAAATGACACTCCAGTAAACACATGAATGATAAGAAAATGAAACAGCCTTATTGCTGATATGGGGAAAGTTTTAGGGGTCCGGATAAAAGATCAAACCAGCCACAACATTCCCTTAAGCCAAAGCCTAACACAGAGGAAGGCCCTATCTCTCTTCAATTCTATGAAGGCTGAGAGATAAAGAAGCTGCAGAAGAAAAGTCGGAAGCTAGCAGAGGTTGGTTCATGAAGATTAAGGGAAGAAATGATCTCCATAACATAAAAGTGCAAGGTGAAGCAGCACGTGCTAGTGTAGAAGCTGCAGCAAGTTATCCTGAAGATCGAGCTGAGACCATTGGTGAAGGTGGCTACACTGAATAACACATTTTCGATGTAGACGAAAGAACCTTCTAGTGGGAGAAGATGCCATCTAGGACTTTCATAGCTAGAGAGAGGTCAATGCCTGGCTTCAAAATTTCGAAAGACAGGCTGACTTTCTCTTAGGGGCTAATGTAGCTGGTGACTTTAAGTTGAAGCTAATGCTCATTTACCATTCTGAAAATCCTAGGGCCCTTCAGAATTAGGCTAAATCTACTCAGCCTGTGCTCTGTAAGTGGAACAACAAAGCCTTATGACAGGACATCTGTTTACAGCATGGTTTACTGAATATTTAAAGCCTTTTGTTGAGACCTAGTGATCAGTAAAAAGGATTCCTTTCAGAATATTATTGCTCATTGACAATTCACCTAGTCATCCAAGAGCTCTGATGGAGACATACAAGGAGAAGAGTATTTTTTTTAATGCCCAACATAACATCAGTTCTACAGCCCATAGATCTAGGAGTGAATTTGACGTCCAAGTCTTATTTAAGAAGTCTAAGTCTTATTTAAGAAGTATGTTTAGTAAGGCTTTAGCTGGCATTGATAGTGATTCCCCCAATAGATCGGGGCAAAAAAAATTAAAAACCTGCTGGAAAGGATTCATCATTCTAGATGCCATTAGGAACATTCATGATTCACAGGAGGAAATAAAAATATCAACATTAACAAGAGTTTGGAGGCAGTTGATTTCAATCCTCATGACTTTTTGAGGGGTTCAATACTAAAGTGGAGGAAGTAACGACAGATGTTGTGGAAATAGCAAGAGAACTAGAATTAGAAGTGGAGCCTGAAGATGTAACTGAATTACTGCAATCTCGTGATCAGAATTGAACAGATGTGAGGAGTTGCTTGTTAGGGTTGAGCAAAGAAAGTAGTTTCTTTAGATGGAAAGTACAAGTATTCCTGGTGAAGATGCTGTGAACGTTGAAATGACAACAAATGATTAGTATGTCACATAAGGTTAGTTGATGAAGCGGTGGCAGAGTTTGAGAGGATCGACTCCTATTTTGAAAGAAATTCTGCTGTGGGTAAAATGCTGTCAAACAACCTAGCATGCTGTAGAGAAATCTTTTATGAAAGGAAGAATCAATCTGTGTGGCAAATTTTATTGTCTTATTTTAAGAAATTGCCATAGCTACCCCAGCCTTTAAGAATCACCACCTCGATCAGTAGCAGCCATCAACATCAAGGCAAGTCCCCCCACCAGCAAGAAGATCATCTCACTGAAGGCTCAGATGATCATTAACTTTTTTTTGTAATAAAGTATTTTTTATTTAAGGCATATACTTTTTAAAGACGTAATGCTATTATACACTTAATAGACTTACAGTATAGTGCAAACACAACTTTTATATGTACAGGGAAACTAAATAATTTGTGTGCATTGCTTTGTGATATTTGCTTTATTGTGATGGTGTGGAACCAAACCTGCAATATCTCTCAAGTATGACTGTATTTAAGTAGTCAATTTAACAAAAGAATGTACCTGAATGTGCCACACTTCTCACTCAGGTGTTTTCAAAACTGTTTTTATGTCTACATATCTTTTGCAAAATGTAACCGTAAAATTAGAAAACATTTAAAAATGTGAAATACCCATGCCACTTCATTCATGTATATATTTTACTCCTGGCATTTTCCTTCTCACCAAACCTTTCCCAGGTAGGTTTGTGTTGGGGACAATACGAATACCTAACACAGTTGTTCTTTATACTTTGTTTCCAGGATCTCCTATATATTCAGCACCGGAGGTTGTGAGGGGTACTGACTTCTCCATCGCCAGTGACCTCTGGTCTTTGGGCTGTCTGCTTTATGAAATGTTTTCAGGTAATTACTTTCTGGTTCAGTATAAAATCAAAACTAGTCTAAAACAAACAAAAAACAATGAGGTTAATTCTGCGGTTTTCAAATATTTTACATGTAAGGTGTCAAAAATGGCTTTATTAAATTTTTATTTATTTATTTTAAGAGATGGGGTCTTGCTATGTTGCCCAGGCTGGCCTCAAACTCCTGGGCTAAAGCAATCCTCCTGTCCCAGGTTCCCAAGTAGATGCAACTATAGGTGTGCAGCTAAGTTTTTTATATACTAATTTTGACTAAATTGCTTGGTATCTAGGTGTATGCAGGTTCCTAGAAACTTTTTGACACATAGGTAATTTTTCATAATAATCATCTGGAATGTTGAAATGTGCCTATTTAAAACTGTGATTATTAGAAATTCTTGTAAAAGTACCTTGTGATGTAAATTATTCAGATGTGTTGAGTGGCTCCTGCCACCCTTGGATCATAGTCATCTATATGTGAGTTTGTGTATTTGTTAGGATGATAAATTTAGAATTAGAGAAATATACCAGGCATTCAATAATAATTGCTACATATCTTTTCTGTAAATTGTGTAATCCTGAGATATGTATAATTGAGATTAGTTTAGAATTATTGGTGATAGCAAAATATTTAATTTTGTAAATTTTCATGTGATTTCAGGAAAACCTCCATTCTTCTCAGATAGTATTTCAGAATTAATTGAGAAGATTTTATATGAAGATCCTTTGCCACCTATTCCAAAAGGTAAGATTTCTTATGATAAATTGAGTTAACTTATATTTTATACTTATTAAAGATACACCTTTATCCCAAGTCTGATTTATTATTCATAACCCCACAAAGGTATATTTTATAAATGGTCCCAAATTGATACTTGTAGAAATGTTAGCATTTCCTTTGCCATAATTTTTATATACTGAAATAGAAAACAAGTAGTTTCCTTCATTCAAAAATGCAAATTATTTTGTGTACCTATATCATAAGAAGTCTGGTTTAAAGATTTAAAAAACCCAAATCTGTATGTAATATTGCTTTTTATATGTATCATTTACTTAATTTGTACTCATAATCCTGTGTTATTATTTCTATATAGTGTTTGAATAGGAATAAATCAGATATTTCTGAGTCTTATTTTATTTATTTATTTATTTAGAGACAGAGTCTTGCACTGTTGCCCAGGATAGAGTGCTGTGGAGTCAGCCTAGCTCACAGCAACCTCAGACTCCTGGGCTCAAGTAACCCTCCTGCCTCAGCCTCCCGAGTGGCTGGGACTACAGGCATATGCCACCACAGCTGGCTAATTTTTATATTTTTAGTAGAGATGGGGTCTCATTCTTGCTCAGGCTGGTCTTGAACTCCTGACCTCAAGCAATCATCCCTCTTTGGCCTCCCAGAGTGTTAAGATTACAGGCGTGAAATCAATGGCTCTGCCCAGCCACTCTGCCCATTTCTTAGTCTTTATCTTGATGAATCAGAATGCTACCCTTACAAGTTTTAAAAATCTTTTAAACTAGATACAGCTGTAGTATTTTAAAAGGGTTGGAACTTTAATCAGCTAAACTGTGGTTAATATAGCAATCTACCATTAGCAATAATTTTATTTTTTTATTTTTATTTTTTTTCATATTACATGGCTGGATATAGCAATAATTTTAAGGAAAGAAAAGAAAAACAAAAGAAGGCACAAACATAGTAAAACATTTTGCTGTATACCATTTAAGAAGCTAATCTTTTATTTATTTTTTTATTGATGCATAATGGATATTTTGGGGTGCATGTGACAATTGAATACATTCATATAATTTATAAAGATCAAATCAGTGTGCTTATGATATTTGTCACCTTAAATATTTGTTGTTTATGCTAGGAACATTTGAATTATTCTCTTCTAGCTATTTTGAAATGTACAATAGTTTATTGTAAACTATAGTCACCATATTGATCTATCCAGCATTAGGTCTTTAGCTATATAAATGAAAATAGGATTCTACAAAAATTCTGAGTTTTTAGAAGGAAAAAAATTTTCAGAAGTAATATAAGTAATGAATGGAGGAAGTAGGAATACAGGATATTTTCTATATTTCAGGAATCATCCTAGGTGAAAACTCTTGATATTTTAAAATTAGTCTATATTTCTTAAAACAAATGGCATTTTTTTCTTTTATTAGTTTTGTCTTAGTTTTTATAGAAATCAGTCATTCCTATTTCTTGAAATGATGGCTTCTGATTTTTTTGTTTTAAATACAGTATCAATTACAGTGTTCACCTATACATTAAAGGTTTTCATGCAGAGAAAAGAAATCAGAAAATGAAGGTGTCAAGGGTTTGGTCAGGATATCATTGGTGGCATTTGTGCCCGATAATGCCATCTATTTTGATTGCTTTGTGTCGAGGGTGCATGGCTGTTGTCTTTGGTCATTGTCTTCATGGCCACTTCTTTTAGCCATAGACTGATGAATCGGCTATGGGATAGACGTAATTTTAAAAGACAAAACATGAGATTAGTGGACTTGAACAGTGTCATAATGTTGCAACGTTTATTAGTAATATTTCCCTGTTAGAAATCTTCAAAATAAAAGAGATCACAAGTATTCTAGTAGTAGTATCATATTAGAATGCAAAGTTGGTCAAGTCAGGAATGCTTCAGAGAAAAAAGCATAATTAATAGTTGAAGACAAGAGTATGAGTTTGTCAGGCTGATGATCTTTATTGGTGTTATTCAATAAAAAGAAAGTTTAGAGGTTAATTCAGACTAAGTTTTTGAGATTCACTTTTTTGGTGTGGTTTAGGAAAAACGTTTTTTGTCTTTGTGCTGGGCACCTCCCTTCACCCTGATGCCTCCCGCAATCCTGCTTCATTAACTAGAAGCTGTAATTTTTGTTAATGGATTCAGTGTTCTCTTAAAAACAGTTTATGTGCTTAAAATACTATTACTTTAAATATTGATGTAGGATATAAAAATAAAGTTGATGTGTTATGTATTTGTTTACTTACCACTTTTTTTGTTTTGGGTAATTTGTTTATAGATTCGTCTCTTCCTAAAGCTTCATCAGATTTTCTTAATTTGCTTGATGGGTTACTTCAAAGAGATCCTCAGAAAAGGTAGGGATCATATTTTAATGTGAATAAATAGTGGAATCTTTTTTTTTCCTTCTATGTACTTATAAGATAGTGCTTTTCTTTTTCTTTTCTTTTTTTTTTTTTTTGCTTTTCTTAATATACAGATAGCTGTTCAAATTACTTTTTTTAAAAAAAGGAAGTCTGATTTTGGATTAGGATTAAGAGTTTTTACCTCTCGGTTTGCAGGTATTTCTAATCATAAGGAACTTTTGAAGTCAGTTTCTCTTATTGTGTATTAAATAGTTGCCTAGTAGGTTGACATGTTTTCTTACAACTCTGGAATCCAAGAAGTGCTTTTCTTTCCATTGTATATTTCAGGCTAAAACTGCTTTAGACTATTGAGCTAGAGATGATACTGTCAAGATGGTTAATGTACCAATTGTTAATTGAGTGACATTTAACGTGATGTGTTTTTATGATAATCCTATCCTAATGGGGCTATCAAGTGACGGGATAATAGGAACATTGTGAATTTTCTGTGTTGTGCTGATGGCAGTAAGTTAGAAATAGAGGCTGTGGCACAGGGTTGGGGAGGCCAGGAGGTGGAGGGGCATAGGGAAAGAGGTCTCATTGGCTTAGGAGGCAAGAGCAAGTAGTTTCTAGTTCTGGTTCTGTCACTAGATAACTGAGGCAGGTGGAGGAGGAGGTTCAAGAGGTAAAAACAAAGAGTAAATTTAGTGTAGCATATAAAATACTCTAGTCTCTAATTTTATTAAATATGTGAAAAAAAACTGTAGAAGGAAATGCTGATTCTTGTGTAAGCCACAGGATAAACCTCCTTTCAGAGTTAATGTTATTTTGGTGGATAATCTTTAGACATCTTTTGATAGGCTATACATATCTAATTTATTTAGGATGGTTTATCCACATATGCCTACATTTATAACCCTATAGTATATAATTTTTTGCTTAAATGGGACCATTCCATAACCTACTTTTTTTCCTCTCATGGTATGTTATGGATATTTTCCCATATTAATATGTATTATGTAATATATATATCATTTTAAATGGTTTTAGAATGTACATGCATTATCTGTGATAAAAAATTGTAGAATGCTTCTTGATTGGGAATTTCTATACCTTGTTACAGAAAATATTCTTTTGTGGATTTTTGTTTTTAATTGTTCACTTGGGCAGTGATCTCCTTTGTGTGAATTTCTCAAAGTGGGATTGCTGGTCTGAGGCTAAGAGCATTAAAAAGTTTGATACATTTGCTGCATTCTGGGAACTTGTGCTTGTTTACACTTCTAGTAACAATATGTTAGAAAGCTCCTTCCCTCCCACTCTCACCTACATGGGCTTTGCTGATCTTTTAAATTTTTGCCAATCTGTTGGGTGAAAAATAAATTTCACTTTATTGGCTATTTTAATTTCTCTTTTAGTGAACTATGAGAGCCCTTTGTGTAAAAGAATGTTATATGTGGTTGCAAATTCTTTCTCTTCATTATTTGTGCTTGCTTTTGATCAAATTAGTTTTTAGTTAATATAGAAATTTTGAATTATAAAATTAAATATAAATTATTTTCTTTTTTGTTTTTATATTTAAATCAGGCCTGATTTTCCCAATCTGATGAGTATGTCTAGAGTTGTATTCTATTAGTAGTAAAACTTAATGCTTTGAAAGTGAGTCTGGGTTTTAGATACAGCCTAGTCATTGTAATGTGAGTGAACTAGCTAGGAAACATTATTTTGACTCCTAAACAGAGGTGTGAATGTATATGGTCATGAAGGTGATATTCTTGTTTATTTCTGAATGCAGTTCTAAAAGCGAAGTCACAAAGCTGAAATGTGTCAAACAGACGGTGCCTAGAATAATCTTGCCTCTCTTGAGACATAAAGGATGACAGAATTATAGATGGATAATATCTGATATATTTACTTCAGAGTTTCAGATTATAGACTCCTTTCATAGACTGGTTGAGGAACCTGAAATATTCTCATCAAGCTCTATGCAGTATGAACCCTGAGACTATTAATATTTAGTTGTCAGACTGTTTCATTCTGTACCATTTAAGGCTTCTGAATTATTTCTTCTGATTTTGCTAACACTTGATCGCATGCTAAAATGAAAGAGAAAAATATGAAACAATTTCAAAGGCACGTTTGTATGGAGGTATTTACAAATTGTAAAATCTGGTGTTATATGTAACTGGGACATGTCCTGGGAGAATTCTCCATGGTAAATCATGTTAAAATAGAGCTTTAACATTTATGTTTTATGAAGATTAACTTGGACAGGCCTACTGCAACATTCATTTTGGAAGAATGCTTTCACTAGAGAAGACCAGGAATCAAACATCGAGGATTTCAGCTTCAGGTAGTATAAACTTATCTTTGTGTATGGGGCATAGTTGTAGAATACTAATGCCCATTACCATTTTACTTCTGCAGCGTCAGTGACCTGAATTTGTATGCTTTTATAGGAGAAAATCCAGCATTTGTTTAATTAAGGATTGCTTAAAGAGTTTAATCATGGTAACTTTGTGTTCTTGATTTTGCTCATTTTTTGATCAATTGTTTATTCTTCAATCATTGATTTACTATGGTAATCATTAGTTCTGTTCACTAAATACATCCGGCTTTCCACCTCCCAAGTAAATAGTAGGATCTCATTTCCGCCTTTTAAGCTAGGTGTGGTCATGTGACTTGCTTTGGCAAGTGAAATGTGAGCAGGAGTGATGTGTATTATTTCCACATAGAAACTTTAAGAGCCAGTTTGTGATTTGGCACATTTCTTCCTCCTGATGAGATATGATTGGGAAGGAAAATGTCAAAATGAAGTTGCTGTCACCCTGGGTCTTGAGTGACTATGATGAACATGGCTTTTCTGCCAGCTTTCAATGGCTATGTGCATGAGTGAGGCATAAAGTTACGAGATTCTGAGCCACTAGGATTTGGCAATTCGATGTTCCCACTGCACGACCTGGCTCATCTTGCCTAATATACTTTGTTTGTATTATAAAATATTGTTGGCCCAGGACACTTAGTGAGGTTATGGTGTTTAGAAAAGAGCAAGGTGAGAAGTAGTTGAATAGGGGTAAAGACCTCATAGTTGACTAAATTTTCCCTTTCATGTCGTTCAGTGGTAAATGGTTTCTTTCTTTCTTTCTTTTTTTGAGACAGAGTCTCACTCTGTTGCCCGGGCTAGAGTGCAGTGGCGTCGTCATAGCTCACTGCAACCACAGACTCCTGGACTCAAGCGATCCTCCTGCCTCAGACTCCCCAGTAGCTGGGACTAAAGGCGTGCGCCACCACGCCTGGCTAAATTTTCTATTTTATTTTTTTGTAGAGATGGGTCTTGCTCTTGCTCTTGCTCTTGCTCTTGCTCTTGCTCTGGCTGGTCTTGAACTCCTGAGCTCAAGCAATCCTTTCACCTTGGCCTCCCAGGGTGCTGGGATTACAGGCATGAGCTACTGTGCCTGGCCAGTTTTCTGCTTCTTAATTTTGATCTTGGCAAATTTAGTGTTCTGATTAGAGAAGTCTGAGTTCTATTTAAGATTCCTGCCAAACTTGAGTTTCTGGGATCCAGTGAGCTTCAGCTATGTTCTCATTGTTGTTTTAGGCTCTATGGGAGCTACAGAGAAGTTTAAGCTACAGCTCCCACCTTCCGGTTGCTTGTAATCTAGCATGGGGCAGCATCGCATAAAGAAGCCAATGCTAAGATGGTATTGGTGAACTGGGCTTTGGCCCGGGTCTGTTGGTGTCCGCAAGTGTAGGTCACAGAACACCTCTGACCCTCAGGCTGTCCTCTTTAAAATGAGACAGAGAATTCTTGCTCTGCTACTTTCCCCACAGAGTTGTTGGGGAAAATATGAGATAATATAATTGAAAATACTTTGAAAAATATAAAAGATTCTATAAATAGTATTATTAATTCTTTGCTTTACTGTCTTTTTTTATTCTATAAGATGAATATTTAGATCTTTGTAAGTGACTTGAGGGAATAAACTAATGTAACTTAAATTGTTAAAAAAGCTTTTTGTCTTTTAGTTCATATATATTTAGAAATGTGGGGAAAATCTCATCAACAAAAATTTTTATGTTAACTGTGAATCTCTTACATAGACAGTCATATCATCTGCAGGTAGGGACAGTCTAATTTCTTCCCTTTTGATCTATATATGTCTTTTCCTTTCTTTTTCTTGCCTTATTGCACTTATGAGGACTTTTCCAGTGATACATTGAATCAGGAATGATGAAAGTGGACATCTTTGCCTGGTTCCCGATTTTAGAGTGAAAGCAGTCTTTCCCCATTAAGTATGAGGCTAGCTGGAGGTTTTTGTAGCTGCCCTTTTTCAGTTTGAATGAATATTCAGTTTTGTCAAATGCTTTTCTCTATCATTTGATGTAATCATGTGGTCTGTCTTCTTTAGGCATTTACTGTGGTGAATTACATTAATTGGCTTTCAAATATGGAGCCAGCCCTGCATTTTCCCCAAGAAACCCTATGTGGTCATGGTATATTAACAGTTTTTGTCTTGCTAGATGCCTTTGGATCCAAGTCGCAGGACAGTGAGAGAGAGGAAAAAAAGAGAGCAACATGGATTTGCCTCATGTTCTTGGAGTCATAGCTTTGGTCAGAGAGAAAGGTTCCCATCCCTTAGAGATTCAAGCACTGGCCAGAATCTGCTGCTGCCCCCAACCAGCTGCTGCAGGATTACCTGCAGGCTGGGCGTGACAAAGGAGGGGGAAAGAAAAACAAACTAGGGGATTTTTCCCTATCTGATCTGGCCTTCCAGGCCCCCTTTCCCATTCCTCAAAACAGAAATAGAGGCTTTTTTCTCCTGGGGTTCCTTCTATCTGTAGCTGTTGCCTTTGAGTCCAGGCCGGCCAGTACTAAATAAAGGGAAACTCATTGCTGGTCTTAGTGGTAGTTTGAGCATGGATTTACTTCCCCGGTCTGTCTGCTAGCATTTGTTTTTCAGGGATAAGGTTTATAGACTTCTTAGTACAATGTCTTCCATCTAGAAAGTGCTCGTTTTAGCCACTTTTAATGAAAAATATTATTACTTTTCTAATTCTACAGCTTTGCCAAATGTATTGTGTAATTTAATTATATTTTCCAACGTACTCAGAAAACTATAGAGCGCTCCGAAGTTTGATTGTGTTGGTTTTCTCTTACTGAGTAGCAGTGATGTGAGGAAGTGTCTTGGGCCACAAGATTCCAAGGAGCTTTTGCAGAACCCCCAGAGTGGACAAGCAAAAGGGCAGAAGAATGGTCAAGAGCTAAGTCAGTCTTTCAGACTAGGTAAGCTTTCATTTCATGCTGCTTTGGATGCTGTTTCAGAGAGTTCCTAATTTCAATATTATCTTTCTCTTTAAATCTGTCTATATTTTGCCTTGCTCATTATATTTTTATTCCTTTATGGACAATATGTTACTTTCCTGCCACAGAAAATCCAACTGACTTGCGGCCTAAGAATACTCTTGGGGGACAATTGAATGAATCCATGTTTCTTCTCAGGTATGTAAAAGGAAAAAGCAATAGGAGACCAGTGAGAGATAAAAGTTCCATCTTCTTAAAGCATCTGCTGTCCTGGTGGCAAACCACGTTACACAGAGATAAAGAACAGAGATATTAATGCCAAATTCCAGTTTCATGCTGTAACTTTTTAAAGTTGCAGTTAAGTGCTGGCCAGTGGAATCTAGATTTTGCTATGTATAGTACTTTTAAAATTTTTAACCAAGCCAACTTATTTTTCCTGTTTATAAGGGTTAAAGCCTCTTCATTTTGTTCTTTAACTTAAAATAGAATTGAATTTAAAATTTCAGAAGTCCAGTTTCTTTATTTGGATAAGGAATTATAGAAAAGAACAGGTCGTGTTTTTCTTTAAATACTTTTTAATATTAAAACTTAAATAGTGTTTGTAATCATTGAAAGAATTAAGTCAGAGTGGTATCTTAAAGTGATTAGGACTAATGTATTTAAACATTTAATAATGTATAAATATTAAATGTATTTTAATAAACTTCTCATAGAGAAATTGTTTTATTTCTTGAAATAGGGGTTATAATGATAAACTAAAATTTCTTGATCTGTTTGACCCATATTTAAAAATATAAAGTATGTTTTAATTTCTCTGTATACCTTTTAGGCATTTTAAATTTAGTTTCTTAGAATCTTATGCAATTTTTGGTATACTGTATTTTATGTGCTATTTAATGAATGAATTAATAGATAAGTAAGTGAAAGAGAGGTGAGAACCCTGATCTTTGGGGATTTGAAGAAAATAATTAATAGAGACTCCAATGCTCTGAGGGGAAGGATTTCTCAAAATGTACAAAACTCAAAACCAGGAATAGTGTAATGGCTCATAGAATGTGGCAGGCATTT
>VBSM01002035.1:3871109-3887691 GCA_008086735.1 Cheirogaleus medius | reverse complement strand
TAGAATCATCATATTTTACCATTTTTCATGAGATGTGTTTCTTTTGAGAAAATAGTAATCAGAGGACAAAGTTTCTGAAAGCTGGATGTTATCTGGCGTGTGTGTTTCAGTTCTCGTCCTACTCCAAGAACTAGCACTGTAGTGGCCTTAGGTCCTGGTGAGGATATGACTCAGAAATCACCACAGAAAGCCTCTTCTCCTTTGACTAAGGTGAGCAGAGATGGGAATTTTTTTTTTTTCTATACTAAATATAGAAGCTCAAAAAGAATCATTGTATGATTTTTTGATATGTGAATTATGTTCATAATTACTACATTTATAATAAATTTACCTGATGATGATTGGTTTTTCTACTGAGGGAGATCCCATTTAGCTGCTTCATAGTTGTTTTCTTGGTAACAGCTCTATAGAGATGTAATTGACATTCCATATCATTCACCCATTTAAAGTGTACAGTTCAGGGGCTTTTAGCATATTCAGAGTTTTGCAGCCATCACCACAATCAGTTCTGTAATTATTTCATCCTCCCACAATGAAACTGTACCCACTGGCAGTCACCTGCCCCCACCCCTACCCCATGTCCCCCTAGTTCTTCCCCATGCTTATCCTAGGCAACCACTAATATACTTTTTGTCTTTATAAATCTACCTATTCTGGACATTTCATATAAATGAAATCATACAGTATGTGGTCTTTCGTTATTGATTTTTTCCACTTAACATGATATTTTCAAGATTCATCCAAGTTGTAGCATGTTGTAGATTCCTTTTTATTGCCAAATAATACTATGCATACATCTTCTTATCCATTCATCACTTCCATCAATATTTGGGTTGATTCTACCTTTTGGCTATGGTGAAAATACTGCTATGAACATTTGTGTACATGTGTTTTGTGGATGTATGTTTTCATTTATCTCGTGCATATACTCACGAGTGGAATTACTGTGGTATGTGCTAATTCCTTGTTTAACTTTTTGAGGAACTGCCAAACTGTTTTCCAAAGCAGCTGCAATATTTTACATTCTCACCAGCAGTGTATGAGAGTTCCAATTTTTATACATCCTTACTAACATTTATTATTTTTTGTCATTTTAAAAAGAAATGTGGTAAAATATACATAAAATTTACCATTTTGACCATTTCTAAGTGCATAGTTCAGTGGCATTAAGTATATTCACACTGTTGTGCAACCATCACCACCATGTATCTCCAGAACTTCTTCCTCTCAGATTGGAACTCTGTACCTGTAAATAATAACTCCCCGTTTTCTATTCCCCTCAGCCTCTGGCAACCACCATTCTACTTTCCGCATAGGTGGATGTGCCTATTCTAGGTATCTTGCCTAAGTGGAGTCATATAGTATTTGTGTTGTTATGTCTGGCTTATTTTACTTAGCATAATGTCTTTAAGGTTTGTCCATGTTGTGGCATCTACCAGAATTTCATTCCTTTATAAAACTGAATAATATTCCCTTGTATGTATATACTGCATTTTGTCTTTCCATCTGTTGATGGACATTTGGGTTGCTTCCACCTTTTGGCTGTTGTGAATAATGCTACATTGTCTTTTTTATTATAGCCATCCTATTTCAAACCCTAGTGTGTATGAAATTCTATGTCTTTGTGGTTTTGATTTGCATTTACCTGATAGATATTGAATATTTTCATGTACATATTTCAGATTCTTTACTTATTTTTAGTTGGGTTATTTATCTTTCAATTGTTTAGTTGTAGAAAGTTTTTTCCCCATATTTTAGATTTATGATTTGTAAAAATTATCTCCCATTATCTGGGTTGTCCTTTGAAGCACAAAAGATTTAAATTTTCGTATAGTCTAATTTATCATTTTTGTGTGTGCATTTTGTTGGTGCTTGTGCTTTTGGTGTCATATCTAAGAAACCATCGCCTACTCCAACGTCAGGAAGGTTTTTACCCACGTTTTCTTCTAAGAGTTTTATAGTTTTACATTTAAGTCTTTTATCCATTTGAGTTAATTTTTACATCTGGCATGAGGTACAGGGTCCAGCCTCATTGTTTTGCGTGTAGATATCCAGGTGCCTCAGCATCATTTGTTGAAAAAATCTTTCTGTCCCCATTGAATTGTCTTGGCACCCTTGTTGAAAGTTAATTGACTGTAAATGTGAGGGTTTATTTCTGGACTCTATTCCATTATTCTGTTCGTCTGTCCTTAAGCTGGTAGCATACTATCTTGATTAGTTTTATCAAAACTATCTTTTTAGTTTTGATATCAGGAAGTATGACTCCTCTAACTTTTTTTTTTTTTTCAGGGTTGGTTTGGCCATTGTGAGTCCCTTGCCTTTCTATATGACTTTTAGGATTGGCTTGTAAGCTTCTGCAAAGAAGCCAGCTGGGGTTTTAATAGCAATTGTGTTGAATCTGTAGATCAATTTAGAAAGTATTGCCATCTTAACAATATTAAGCTTTTGTCTGTGAACACTGGATGTCTTTCTACTTATGTAGGTCTCGAATTTCTTTCAGTCATAGTTGTTTTGAATGCAGAAATACTTTGAATTAAATAAGTTTTTCTAAGTGATTTTTATTCTACTTATTGCTTGATAAATATAATCGCTTTTAGTTTTTATTATAATTTTTTTGTAATATGAAATGTATTTGGACCACGTAAAACTTAATTGCTTTTAAATTTAGTGTAAGTGGATTACAATAAAATCTACCTGCTACTATTTTTGGTTATATGTGAAATAGAAAATCAGTGTAAAGATAAAAGCATTCTGAAAAATGATAGATGTTGAAGCTGTTCTGGCAGATGGTCATTGTAGATGAGTGAGCATTTTATTGAGAAAATTTAATCAATAATTATTTAAATACATAAGATAGTTAATGTTTTATAATCTTTAAATGATTTTATTCAATCACAAAAATCTATAGTTATAGAAAACTTGGAAAATGTAAAAGCGGACAAAGAAAATAGAAAACTTATTTATAATGTAATCATGCAGAATGAACACTGATTACATTTTGATATTTCTGTTTATGGTTTTATAAATGTTCATTTTCAAACAAGGGAACATAATTTTATAACTTAATTTTTTTATTTAATGATTATGATCTCATTGCAATTATTCACTTAGTTTATTCCTGAGCATTTTATTTTTTGATATTATGAATGGAATATTAAATTGTTATACCTCGTCATTTGTGCATATGTTCGATTTACATATAGGAAATTATAATTTTTACATACAAATTTTCTAATTGGTCTGTCTTACTAATTCTTACATTCTAATTTTTTAGTCGATTAATTTTGGTTTTCTGGATGTTTAGTTATATCATCTACATATAAGGATAATTTGGCTACCTCTTTCAAATACTGATGTCTTACTTTACTCTGTGGACTAATGTAATTTACTAGCAGTTCCTGCACAGTGTTAAATCAGCAGGAATATCCAGCCCTTTGCTCTGTAGTTGTTGTTTTTTTTTTTTAAATGAGGGTTGTCCTGCTATGTTGCCCAGGCTGGAGTTCAGTGGCTGTTCTCAGGTGCAATCATCATAGTGTACGACAGCCTCAAACTCCTGCTCTCTAGCAGTCCTCCTGCATCAGCCTTCCCAGTAGCTGGGACTACAGGTGCATGCCACCACACCTGGCTTCTGCTCTGTTACTGACTTCTCTCCTTTTATTCTGCCCCCTCCCTCATCCAAGACACCATCATGTAGTAACTTACTAATGTGTCTCCCCAGTTCTCCATCGCTTGCTTCTAATCCATTCTCTGCTGAAGCCAGTGTGATGTGACATATGTGTGTGCATGTATATTAAAATTTTAAAAATAAATTTATTAATTACAATTGTCATCTTCTTGAGCAGTTCCAGGCATTGTTTTAAATGCTCTAAGGATACTCTGCACAATCCTGAAAAGTTGTTGGGTTTAATCTTTACCATAGATGAAGAAAACAAGGCTTTTTTCTTTAACTTTCTTAAGGTTACATAGTTAATAAGGGGAAATGTAAATTTACCCATCTTTCTGTCTGAAAGTCCATGTTCATAACCTTAGGAAAAACATTTTTGAACATAAAGTTCATCCTTCCTTTGTGTGTTTTTTATGTGTCTTTTTTCTCAGTTACAAGGGTGGCCTTGGTTTCCAGGAACTTTATTAGCTAACTCTTTTGTTCGTTTATCCACACCCTTCTCCCCACTTAGTTTTGGATTATTTCTTTTTCTTCCTCTTTACTACATTGGTTTGCTTTTCTGTTTTATTCAGCTTGCCAGTCATTGTTTTGACTGGATTCTTAATGCATGAATCTGTTTTTTTTTCTTCTGGATGTGAAATACTAAGGCAGAGCCCTAGGAACGAAACTTTTGTTTAAGTAGAACACAAAGAAACATTTTAAAGGAATAACTGGTGGTGAACTCTGGTTATTAATTTTGTTATGTATCAACTCTAACTAGGTTTAACAAATATAAAGTGGTTTAACACTTAAGATAGTAGGTCAGTACTTCAGTCTGAATTTTTTTGTTACAATTTCAACTTCTTATATTCTGAAAGCAGAAATAAATTGATCTATGAATGAAAGATAAAAGCCACGCTGATAATCGAAAAACCAATTTGCCTCGTCCCAGTTTAGAACGTCAAACTATAAAGATCTGTTTTGTAGTCCTAACCAGCCTTAGTGGTAAACATAAGGGATTCAGTTACTGTCTTTGAGCTTTGTTTTTTTCATCTGTAAGATGGGCATAATGATACATACAATTTAGGATTTTTGTGAAGATCAAATGAGACTGTGAAAGTGTTTTGAATAGTAATTGAAATACATTGATAATAGGTGACCTTCTACAACGGTGTCTTCCTCAGCATCTTATTAGCTCAGTCTTCTAAAGCTCTTTTCTAGTCACAGAAACAAAGTCTAATTTTTGTTCATGTTTCAGATTACAAGTGGGCACCTGAGTCAGCAGGCCCTGGAGTCCCTGATGAGAGAGCTTATCTACACAGACTCAGATCTTGTCATCACCCCAATTATCGACAACCCGAAGGTGTGGAAAGATACCGAAACAACCGAATTTTAGACTTTGCTGTGGTCTGAAATCGACATGATATTTTCATTCAGAATATTTCTTGCCTTATTTTCTTTCCCATTCCTCGTGTTGTCTGCTTCTGTTTCATTCGTGCCACATGTCTGCATTCCCAACTCCTATCCTGTTTGTAACCCTCTCCTTTTCCTTCACTTCTGCTTCCCTGGAGTGGAGTTTTCTCTCCACTCTTCTCTTTTTTTTTGAGACAAGAGTCTCACTCTGTTGCCCGGGCTAGAGTGCGTCAGCCTTGCTCACAGCAACCTCAAACTCCTGGGCTCAAGCGGTCCTCCTGCCTCAGCCTCCCGGGTAACTGGGACTACAGGCATGCGCCACCATGCCCGGCTAACTTTTTCTGTATATTTTTAGTTGGCCAATTAATTTCTTTCTATTTTTAGTAGAGACGGGGTCTCGCTCTTGCTTAGGCTGGTCTCGAACTCCTGACCTCGAGCCATCCTCCCGACTCGGCCTCCCAGAGTGCTAGGATTACAGGTGTGAGCCACCACGTCTGGCCCTAAAAAGATTTTATGTTTTATTGTTTAACAACCATTCGTGCCATCTTTCCAACTACAGTATCAGCTCTCTAATAGGATCGTGTCTTTTATATCTTTGTATCCCTCTTAGCATAGCGCCTCACCCTGGCAGGCACACAATAAATCTTTGTTGAATGACTAAATTTCTAACCTGGAGGTTAATTAGCTAAAGTGTACATCAAGATAGGGTGAAATTTTTCTGTGAAGCTCAGTTTTATTGCAGATATCAATTGAAATGCTTAAAAGTAACTTATATTCGTATATTTTAATTTGAAAGGGTATTGTTGAGTTATTCTTTTTGGTGACAAATTTTACGGCATTCTCTTCTGCCCTTAATAATCTGATGTAGGAGATATATCAGGAGACAGGTATCTGTCTCAAAAGGCATCTCAAAAGTTTTTTTTTTTTTCTAACCACAGATAATGAAACAACTGCCACTTAAATTTGATCCAAAAATACTGCATCTACCAGCACATTCAGGTAGGATCATAAAGGGCTTATCAAACATGCAGACTCTTTGTATACAGATACAAATATGAAATTTATTTGCAAATGGAATATTTGTGCACATAATTTCCTGTTTATTTGCCAATTGGCTATAATCTTAGGGTAGTGTTATGTAAATTGTAAATAATGGGTAATCCATTTGTGCCAGCCTATGACATTACTCAGCTGAGTCTGGGCTGCCCTGTGCTCTTGTGGGTGGGGAAGTTACTGTAGAACTGGGCAAGTTTTCCTGTAGAGTGGGTGGAGTTGGGGGGCCTCCTCCTGACCTTCCCATGTAGAACATTTGAATTTCTACTGTTTATGGTGCTGGTGTGGGTACACAGGGTTGGGGACCACAATAGAGAATTGGAATTCTACCCAAGGGACCGGGGCAGTTGAGAACAGGGCTAGGTAGTTCACTTCTGCGGGGATGGTGGGGGGTGCAGATGCTGAAAGGATGATTGTTAGGTTTCTGTTCAACTAATGAAAGTCTTATTTAGGGTGAACATCACAAATTGTTATATACCTTAAATTGATTTGTTTGGCAATTTATATATTTAATATTAAGCCATTAAACTATTCTTCTTCATGGCTAGAGTAGAATCCATGATTTGAAGTAAACTTAGTATATTCAGATTTAAATAAACCAACTAATGGTTTATATTGGTCAACTTAATTACTGATAAAAAACAAAGAAGAAACCATATAGAAGGACATTTTTGAAAACCCAGAGTGGAGCAAAACATTGTTAATAATGCTTTCAGTGCCAAGTAGAACCATTATTTAAGAAAACCTAGAAATCTTTTTCTTTTTACTTTTGAGCTATTTAGGAAATTTATTTTTACAATTTACTGTAAAATTTATTTTTACAATTTATTTATATTTACAATTTATTTTGTTTAAAGATCAGCAAAACGTCCTAATTTTAGATGGCATCTCACTTCCTAATCTTTGACTTTTTTTTTTTTAGGGATTTGGAGTTAGGAATTCCAGGTGATTTCAGCTCTGATGTTAACGTGGTTATTTTTAACTCTCATTTTATTGGGATTTTTTTTTTAACAGCTGTAGAATTTCTGATTTTTTCAGTATTTTAGGGCTGGGTTTATTTATTTATGCAAAGGCTGTCTTGTTTTCTTTTCCTACAATTTTATTTAACTTCACATTTTGTTGTATTTTAGGTTGCGAGACAATTCTCCTTTAGGCATTTGTTTTCTTTTTTGGAGTATAGTTTTCCATTGAAGTAGCTAAAAAAAGTGTCCATGGGTAGAAACAGAGATGAGGAATAAAGGAAGACAAAAATAGTGTCATCTTTGGAGAACTTTTGGTTTTGACAGTGCAATTTTACAGTTTTTGTTGTCTTCATCTTAAATATTGACATTCTGTGTTTGTTTTATTTCTCACGTAATGTTTCTAGCAGTTCTTTTTTGCATCATACACACTTTGATTATTTTATTTCCTCTGCAGTGGATAAGTTGTTATTTCTGAAAGACCAAGATTGGAATGACTTTTTGCAACAAGTGTGTTCCCAGATAGACTCCACTGAGAAGAGTACTGGAGCCTTCAGAACCAAGCTGAACCTCCTTTGCTATTTATGTGTGGTGGCTGGTCACCAGGAGGTGGCCACCAAGCTCCTCAATTCCCCCCTGGTAGGTCTCTGGGATGTGCCTTTATGTTGCTTAACTTTTGTGTTTCTATAGAGGTTAAAACAAGTGCTAAAATATTGATTTAAATACAATGAAAAAAGTGATTTATCAAGATTACAGTTTGATGAAAATTATCCTTTGTTTAATCCTTGGGTCTAAAAGCAGTTGAGTAGATGGTCACTTTGAAGTTTTTTTTTTTTTTTTTGGTAATACTTAGCCTTTGCATTTTATGTTAACTTGTAATAATTGTAAAATATTTCTTATATCTGAAATCATGAGAGACATTCTCATTAGTGGCTGGAGTGAACTGCCCATGTGGAATAGGGGCTCCTTTATAATGCAGTTTTCAAGCTGGTGAACTGTAGAGTTTCTGATGCGACATTGAAGGGAGACATTGAGTCTCTAAGATTTTTTTTTTTTTCCTCTTCCCCCTGGGAATATTACTTCCTGGACTGTCTTGGTTCATTGGGAAACTTACGGGAATTTGTCAGAGCTTTTGGAGTCATCTCAAAAAGGAATTACAGTGGTTTGGAGGTGTTTTTTATAGTGGACCCTGATTTGGGAACTGTGTTAAAAAAATTCAAGTTCATTTGCTTCCAAGATTGTAATAAGGTTACTTTTTTGGGTAGTCGGTGTGTGTCTTTTGGGTGGGGGTAGACATTTAGGGAATATAAAGTGGTAGGAGAAACTAAAAGTACTGTTCTTAGCTTTTATTTTTATTTGTATACTAATGCTTTTGCATGTTTGTAAATAATCTCCTTGTGGCAAGATTCACATTTGAGTTTCTATAAAGGTCTGATTTCTTAACTTAGCGGTCACTTTTTGTGTTTCGTGGGTTAAATGTACCTTTTAATTTTTTATCCTAGTTCCAATTGCTAATCCAGCATTTGCGAATAGCTCCAAACTGGGATATGTAAGTAACATTTATACTTTAAAAATTATTCTTTATGATTTTATTAAGTAATGCAACATACATATTTATGAAAAGAACAGAGTCCTAAATAATTACCAGAAATTATTCTGAAGTATTGATGACTCTGACTCACAGGCAATTTCTATAGGCATCTCAATTATAAATTTAAAAAGAAGATTTAAAAATAGCCATTATCCTAATGTTATAAACATGATTCTGGGATTATCCTAATTACCTCTGGAAACTTTATTAACTGTTACTTTTTAAGTATTTGTTATAAAATATGTTAACTCTCATCTCTGTATTTTAATTTAGTGATACTTCTAGGAGTTTTCTCTTTGTCACTTGTGTCTTTCCCTCATGTAGCACATAACTTTCCTTTGATGTTATTTATAGTCTATTGGGATTATGATTTATAAACTCCTGATGGAAAGAAATGTACTTACTTTTTATGGAAGCAGCATGCCAGGGTGAAAAGCATGCTAGATAAAGTGTTAGAACACTCTGGGTTCTGGTTGCTAATGAGACTTGGCCAAATGATTTCCTTTTCTTTTTCTTTTATTTATTCATCTTTTTAGAGATAGGATCTTGCTCTGTCGTCTGGACTAGAGTGCAGTGGCATGATCATAGCTCAGTGCAGCCTTGAACTCCTGGGCTTAAGTGATCCCCTCACCTTTGCCTCTGGAATAGCTAGGACTACAATTGTGGGCTACCATGCCTAGCTAATTTTTTCTTATTTTTTGTAGAAACAGGGTCTTGCTCTGTTGTCCAGGCTGGTCTTGAACTCCTGATCACAGGAGTGACCTCCCACTCAGTCTCCCAAAATATTGGGATTATAGGCATGAGCCACTGTACTGGGTCCCTCTTGCTGAATCTTTGCTTCCTGGGCAGTCTGTAGGACAAGAAAAAGGCATAGGTTTAGGATTCAGACAGACCTGGGTATGGATCGCAGATCTGCCCCCTTGGCAAATTGCTTTAACTGCTGAGCCTCAGTTTTCTCATCTGTAATAACTACGTAAATTGTTGGTAATAATTTAGCTTTGAATGAGATAAATACATGAAGTACCTTGTACGGTGCCTTGTTCTTAGTGGGTGCTAAATATACATTGGAGATGTGGAAGTTGTATTATCATCGGGCTTCCTTATCTCTTATGATTGTTAGGAGAAGCATGTGAAAAAATGGAGGTGAAAGGATTTTGTGAATTGTGGTAGTGATATGATAGTAATTATTCTTTCGTGCTGGCGAAATATGAGGGAAACAATAGGGGTTCACAAAATGCTTCTTTTGGTGATTATTCTTATGCATCTTCTAACGTTACTCTCCTGAAATAAAATCTGGTATTACAAAATAGGATTTCTAGGTAATGGTTGAGCATTTAATACTTTGAGAAGATTTATGGTGTGCTCATTAAAAATAAACCAGTGAAATCTTTATTTAAACACTTTTATTTAAATCTTAAAAGCTATATCCTTGAATGGGGTGCCCCCTGCTGACATTTTAAAGCAGGCATTCTTAATCCTCCAATCCCATCCCTGGTATCCTCCTGGGATTGGTTCCAGGAGCCCCAGGGATACCAAAATCCACAGATGGTTTTTTTTTTTTTTAAATTGTTAAAATTTAAGCTTAATTGTAAAACAATTTTAATTTGAGGAAAATGATAAGTAGTAAGGTAGCTAAGTCCTCTGCTAGGATCCTTCTTTTATTCTCTTTCTCCATTGACACACCATTTCCTCCAGTGAGGCCTTCTCTGACTCCCAGATTATATTACCTTGATAGTGTATGGTAAAGTTCCTTAATTTAGCCTGGAGGATAATCACTATTGAAGTAGATATATTTATTCCTTAGATTTGTTCTGCATATCAAAAAATAAAATTAGAATCACATGATACAATTTTATAGTTGTCTCCCTGTAATATATATTATATATATGTTTTTAATGTCATTAATAATTTGTCTAAGATGTTTATAAAGTATACCTTTTTTATGTTGTGAATATCTGATCATTTTGTTTATCCTATACTATATTTGGATACTATTATAATGTAAACAATATTTAATGGACATTTTTGTGCTTAAGTCTTTGTACATGCTTTCTTTCTCCCCTTAGGGCACATCAATAGAACTAGAACAAATGGTAGAAGGCAATAAATATTTTTGTGACTTTTGATACATTGCTGATGTGCTGTTCAAAAACATAATATCAACATACATTCCCAATGTGTTTAAAAATGCTTTTTTGTTAGAACTTTCAATATTGAATATTTATCAAATTTTATTTTATTTTAGAGGCAGGGTCTTGCTCTGTCACCCAGGCTAGAGTGCAGTGGTCTGATTGTAGCTCACTGTAGCCTCGAACTTGGCTCAAGCAATCCTCCGGCCTTAGCCTCCCTAGTAGCTGAGACCATAGGCGTGTACCACTATGCCCAGCTAATTAAAAAACATTTTTTTTTTTTTTTTGCAGAGATAGGGGTCTCGCAATGTTGCCCAGGCTAGTCTTGAACTCCTGGCCTCAAGAGAATCCCCCTGCCTTGGCCTCCTAACGTGCTGGGATTACAGGCATGAGCCACCATGCCCAGCCTATAAAATTTTAAATCCTTCCTTGCCAATCAACTTTATGAGGTATTTTTCACATACAGTAATGGTATAATATTTTAATTTAAAAAAATTTATTAGTTGTAAATTATGCATAGCATAAATTTACCATTGTAGCCATTTTTAAATGTATAATGGCATTAAGTACATTCACATTGTTGTGCAACTATCACCACTATTCATTTTCAGAACTTTTTCATCCTCAAGCATAGGCTCTCTAGCCATTAAATAATAACGTCCTCTTTTCCTGCCCAAGGCCTGGTCACCTATATCCTACTTTTTATCTCTATGAATTTGCTTATTGTGGGTACCTCATATGTGTAGAATCATATAATATTTGTCTTTTGTGTCTGGTTTATTTCACTTAGATTAATGTTTTCAAGATTCACCAATATTATAGCATGTGTCACAGTTTCCTTCCTTTTTAAGGCTGAATAATAGTTCATTTCATGTATATACCATATTTTGTTTGTCTTTTCATCTATTCATTGTTTCTACTTTTTGTCTGTTGTGAATAATGCTGCTATGAACATTGTTGTTTTCCGGGGGTTTTTTTGCTTGTTTTTGGATAATAGCTATCCTGATGGGTGTGAAGTGGTATCTCATGGTTTTGATTTACATTTTCTTTATGACTAGTGATGAGTATTTTTTCGTCTGAATTTGGCTATTTGTATATCTTCTTTGGAGAAATGTCTGTTCAAGTCTTTTGCCCATTTTTGAATCAGTTTGTTTTATGTTGTTGATCAAGTTCTTTTTTTTTTTTTTTTTTGAGACAGAGTCTCACTCTGTTGCCCGAGCTAGAGTGCCAGCCTAGCTCACAGCAACCTGAAACTCCTGGGCTCAAGTGATCCTTCTGCCTCAGCCTCCCGAGTAGCTGGGACTACAGGCATGCGCCACCATGCCCGGCTAATTTTTTCTATATATTTTTAGTTGGCCGATTAATTTCTTTCTATTTTTAGTAGAGATGGGGTCTCGATCTTGCTCAGGCTGGTTTTGAACTCCTGACCTTGAGTGATCCGCCCACATCGGCCTCCCAGAGTGCTAGGATTACAGGCGTGAGCCACCGCGCCCGGCCTCAAATTCTTTATATATTTTGGATATTAACCCCTCATCAGAGAAATAATTGCAAATAATTGCAAATATTTTCTCCCATTTGGTTGGTTGCCTTTTTACTGTGTTATGGTGTCCTTTCATTAAAGTTTGATTAAAGGTTTTAGTTTTGGTGGGGCTCCAATTCATTTATTTTTTTCTTTTGTTGCCTGTGCTCTTGGTGTCATATTAAAAATAATCATTGCCAACTCGAATGTCATAAAGTTTTCCTTCTGTGTTTTCTTCTAAGAGTTTTATAGTTTTAGCTTTTATGTTTAGATCTTTGATTCGTTTTGAATTAATATTTGTATATAATGTAAAGTAAGGGTCCGACTTCATTTCTTTGCATGCGCATATCCAGTTTTACCTATACCATTTGTTGAAAAGACTGCTTTTTTCCCATTGAACGGTCTTGGCACCCTTGTTGGGAATCATTTGCCCATATATGGGAGGGTTCATTTCTGAGCTCTCTATTCTATTTCATTGGTCTGTGTGTCCGGCTTTATGCCAGTACCACACTGTCTTGATTACTGTAGCTTTGTAGTAGGTTTTGATTGAGAAATGTGAGACATCTGACTTTGTTCTTCTTTTTCAATATTGTTTTGGCTGTTTGGAGGTTCCTTGAGATAAGAATTTTAGGAAGGATTTTTCTATTTTTTAGTATAAGTTTTATACTTCAATAAGGTAAAGTAAATGATTGTCAGCTTTTTTTTTTTTTAAACATAATTTCTCTGTTCCTTTGCTCCAGTCACCTCTTGGTTGATTGGATTTTATCATTTGGTAATTTTGTTTGTTTGTTTTTTAATTTCCAAGAAGCCTCTCAGTGGCTCACCTCTATGTCACACTTTTGAGTTGGTGCTCTCCCTTGTGCTGACTGGGGCCAACCTCACTTTTTCCTCCTCATGTGTTTTGTTTGATTTTGCTTTTCATTGTCTGAGCTTTTATTTATTATTCCAGGCCTGTGAAATTTTACTAGAACTAGAATTTTACTAGGAATCTTTTTTACTAATTTGCTTCAGCAGTTGCTCTATTAAATTCTTCATCCCTTCTTTAGCTTTTCTATTATTTCTTTATGATTTCTTTTTCTCTATTCCATCCTTTTCCCATTTTTGAAACTCCTATAGGACGAGTGTGGGAGAGAAGAGTCTTTTGGCTCTTCTCTCAATTTTTCTTTGGCTTTCTCACTTTCTCTTTTTTATTGAGATACAATTCACATACCATAAAATTCACCTTTTTAACTTGTAGAGTTCAGTGGGTTTTATTATATTCAAAGTTGTACAACTATCACCACTATCTAATTTCAGAATGTTTTATCACCTAATGAAACCCTGTGCCCATTCTTCCTGCCCCTGGCAATGACTGATCCATTTTCTTTCTATTGATTTCCCTATTCTGGACAGCTCACGTAAACGGAATCTTACACTATATGGCCTTTTGTGTCTAGTGTCTGTCGTTTAGCATAATGTTTTCAAGGTTCATCCATATTGTAGGATGTATTAGTACTTGATTCTTTTTATAGCTGGATAACATCCCTTTGTGTGGTCAGACTATATTTTGTTTATCCATTCTTGATGCACATTTGGGTTGTTTCCACGTTTGGCTGTTATGAATCAATGCTGCTATGAACATTTGTCTACAAGGTTCTGTGTGAACATATGTTTTTATTTCTCTTGGATACATACCTAGTAGTGGAATTGCTGGATCATATGGTAACTCTTTGTTTAACCTTTTGAAGAACTGCCAAACTCTCTCTCTTATTGCTCTTTCTTTTTTTTTTTTTTTTTTTTTGAGACAGAGTCTCACTCTGTTGCCCCGGCTAAAGTGCCATGGCATCAGCCTAGCTCACAGCAACCTCGAACTCCTGGGCTCAAGCGATCTTTCTGCCTCAGCCTCCCGAGTAGCTGCGACCACAGGCATGCACCACCATGCCCGGCTAATTTTTTCTATTTTTGGTAGAGACGGGGGTCTCGCTCTTGCTCAGGCTAGTTTTGAACTCCTGAGCTCAAATGATCAGCCCACCTTGTCCTCCCAGAGTGCTAGGATTGCAGGTGTGAGCCACCGCGCCTTGGCCTTATTGCTCTTTCTTGACTTTATATGTGAGCTCTCCAGGTTGGTATTTATCCCTGCTCATTTTATTGTTTATAATCTCTAGTTAATTTTTTTTTATTTGAACAATCATATTTGAAAGTTTTTGTTCATGTTCTTGTTCTGATTGGTCCTCTTTTAGCTGCCTACATTCAGTGTATATTTAATTAGCATGTTGATACATTTTAATTTTGGTTCAATAAATCTAGTAGCTGACATTTAATTTTATAGACTGAAAAATGATTCAGTGTTTCATGCATATTTTGAGCTTGTCTTTGAAAAGAGAGAAATAAGTTTTGTTTCATATCTTTTACTTCATTAGTGAGTGTTTGGTAATAAGCATCTGCTTTATAATTGTAAAAACACTCTTAGATGTTAACGAAGCTGCCCCTTTAAATTGCACACGTGGAAATTGAAAGGATAATTGACTTGCTATTGTCAGGAGCTGATTAGTGGCAAAGCTGTGACTAGATTTTTTTTTGTAACTCTTGGTCCAATATCCTACAAGTATTTTTCAAAATGATTACTTTTAAAGTATAATCTTTTTATTTAGAGGTGGAATGCTAATCATAACAATGCCTAGGACTTGTTTAATCTGTTGTATATGTTAAGAGATTTGAATGGGGAATTAAAAAAGTGTTGAAATTCATAAGAATTATTTCTGTATGTTAGAGCTATGGTAACACAAACATTTTCTCTGTGATATTTCTCAGTCTGATTTGTCCCCCCCCTTGGGCCCTGCATAGGTTTATTTTAAGAACCTGAAAAATAAGGCTTTCTGGTTAATGTACATACTGATTAGCCTGGACAACATATATCACCAAATGAGTGCGGTTCTCATCAACTCACCAGTTTTTTTTTTTTTCAATTAAAAAAATCTTATCAAAATGAAGTTTCTGTATGAAATACTTTTACACATCACACTAAACTGTTTTTTTGTTTGTTTATTTTTGAGAGAGAGTCTCGCTCTGTTGCCTGGGCTAGAGTGCCGTGGCATCAGCTTAGCTCACAGCAACCTCAAACTCCTGGGCTCAAGCCTCAGCCTCCCAAGTAGCTGGGACTACAGGGATAGGCCACCACACTTGGCTAATTTTTTTTTTTCTATTTTTAGTTGCCCAGCTAATTTATTTTTTTCTTCTATTTTTAGTAGAGATGGGGGGGTCTCACTCTTGCTCAGGCTGGTTTTGAACTCCTGACCTCAGGTGATCCTCCTGTCCTGGCCTCCCAGAGTGCTAGGAGTATATAGGTGCGAGCCACTGCGCCTGGCCACTTAAAGTGTTATTTTGTAATTTATCAACTTTGTTTTGTGCTGGGTACCAAAGATACGCCTCATTAAAACTAACTCGTGTTTATTGAAATAGAAAAGTATTTGTAAAACTTTAGATTGTAAACATTTCTATTAAAGTGAATGTGTATATATGTTTAACTGTTCAGATATTATTACTACTTATTTAGAGACTCATTGATCTGCTAACAAGGAGAACAGAGACCTTTAACCAAATCCCTCTGTACTCAGAGATAAAAGAATTAATTATTATTTCTCTCTTGTCTCTGGTTAAAGCCTTTTTAAAATTTTATTTTCCATTTTACTTTTAAACTACAATTTGTTTAAATTTTGTCACTATTAAAATATTGCAGAGGACGTTGCTCTTCATGTCTCCCTGTGCTTGAGGAAGAGTTTCTCTGGGCTATATACATAGGGGAGTTTGTACCTATCACATTCAATTTTTATTTCATATTCTTGTATCTAATGCTCATCATTGTATAACGTAACTACCTGGAGTTGGTTTCCTTGGTCCCTGACACTTCTCTTCAGAGCCTATTTTCTCTCCATTTGCAGACGGGCCAAGGTTGCTCGAGTGATTGGTTTACTGGCTTCACACACAACTGAGCTCCAGGAAAACACACCTGTTATCGAGGTAATTTCTTTTATTACTGAAATGTTATGAATGACAAAAAAGATTGTTCTTGATTTTGTAATTTAGAACATGCAGCTTTCATTGACTTGCACTTAATTTTTCTTTGTGGAATTGTGGCAATTGTTATAAAACGATCACCTCAACAAACCTATAGGCTTAAACACAACAGCTCATTTATAACATAGTCTGTTATTAAAAGTGGTATGGCAGGCCAGGCGTCGTGGCTCATGCCTGTAATCCTAGCACTCTGGGAGGCTGACGAGGGAGGATCGCTCAAGG
>VBSM01002035.1:3837685-3850802 GCA_008086735.1 Cheirogaleus medius | reverse complement strand
AAAAAAAAAAAAAATAAATTTGACTCATCTAAGTATATTGGGTTAACAACAGTAACAGCCCAAGACAAAATAACCACAATGTTGCAGGTGTGGGACTTTTAGTAAATTAGTTAACCATGTTTTTGTTAATACTTCTCTTTCTAAAATAGGACCTCTTTCTTGTTGATAGCGATTTATAAAATATAGATGCTTTCTTGGAAAGATTACTCTATTGGGTTTGGAGGCGAAGTTGAGTTTATGTTTTTTTCTTTTTGTTGTTGTTATTACAGTATTGCCGAATGGCCTGGTTTGTACCCTTCTTCCACTTCGGTGTTTTCTCGATTGTTTTGTAGACTGTATGTTGAGGAGCCATAAGGTGCCATATTTCACATCAGATGTGGTGTGTGATCATTTCTGGCTTGTTTATAGCCCTGAGCTTAGACTGATGTCATTTATAATCCTCCACATTGTTAATTTCAGTGAACTTGCCCTTGTATCTCCTTGATAAACTTCTTTTTCTGTTACTTTTTGGAAAGCAGGAGAGGCAAATTTGTTGAAAATGATAAAGCAAGAGTTGCATAATATTCAGATTTTTTGTGTAGAATGAAGTGAAACATTTTGGATTTGTTCAGCTGTCATGCTGAAGTTCGTATCATTTGGGGAATTGCAATATTTGAATCACTTTTGCATACAAATTAAACATCTCACATCAAAGAATTCTTAAAAGGCATGCTTTCTAATTTCTTATAATTATGGAATTCATTTAATTTCTTATCTGATATCTTGTAGAGCAATTTTTAGCTTCTGTGTTTTCTGTTATGACTAATTTTGGCGCTCATTTTACGTTGGCTATGAATATACCTTTGCTGTATTTTTAGAGTAGGAGTTATGAGGCTTACATATTTGAATGTAATGTAATTTAGTAATCCTTGGGAACCTAGCAAAGCATCACATTTAATTTTCTATTAGATGAAAGAAACATGGAAAGAGAATTGGTGATGGAAAGAATTGCACAAAACACAACTAATCAGAGCTGATCCCTGAAGCAGAAAAATGCAATTTAAAATGAGCTTCTTTTATATTTCTACTATGTGAGGAGTGTTGAAAATATGACTTTTAAGAATATAGTAACAACTAAATAATGCTACTTATATATAGCAAGCTCAAAATTGTAGTATTAGAATTATGTTATTTGGACTATAACTTTTAAATTGTTACAGCATTAAAAAAAATCCAGTTTAAATAATAACACAATGGTAACTTAGCTTCTAAAGAAAACATTTATGTAGTCAGCATAGTTGTGTTCTGCTGTTCCCGCACAAAATTGTCACTCTGCCCTTGATAAACGTATGTGTCATTTTACACCCCAGTAGATGTTTACATTGGATACAGATGAGGGGACCTGCCACAACAGGTGGCAGTGCCTGGCTTATATGCCTCTGGCTTGGTTTCCTTTGCCTGGAATGGTTTCCCCCTCTATCTTTGTCAGGTTTTGTTTGTGGTTTCCGAGGCAGCCATAAAGGTAGAAAGAAGGTGTGCATCTCTTTCCAGTATAGCTGCCAAGAGTCCTGGCCATGGTACACTGTGAGGAAAGCACTGTAGGAAAACACTTGTGAGAGTACCATTACTGTTCCCGTCATCCTAGGTAGGTTCCAGACTGGGGAGGCCTCTGCAGACTGCTGGTCCCTCAGCCACTGCCACACAGTTGCCATCGGTGAATATTGTTGCTTGATGAGTGGGTAAGATGCAGAATTCAGAGGCTGATTCTCTGATATTGACATGACGTGGATCTATTGTCCTTGGTGATCCCAACAGTTTTTTTTTTTTTTTTTAATTTGAGTAAAACTAACTCAAAACTAATAGTTTGGGAAAGCTTAAAAGGCTGTTACACAAGGCGAAACCTGAGAGTTTTTTCAGTGGTCAGTCTAAGTGTACAATACTGGTGTTCCTTCTGTTGCTAGCAAGAAGGAAAGGATGAATCTAGGTATTAGGGTGGACGCGGTCATTTCCGAGATTATTTGGTTTCACAAGCTGATAAGGGAAAGTCTAGAAAGTGAACCTTTTCAAAAGGGAATATATCAGTCACAGTCCCTAGCAGATGGTACACTCAAATTGAGAGAATTCAATGATGGTTTATTTACAAAGAGGCAATTAACTACAAGGGATAATACATTTTTCCAGGGTTAGTAATAGTAGAGTTGTTCTTACCTCTTGGCCCAAAGAGAAGTTGTGGAAGGGGATGTGGTTTCTGGAACCCAGAAGGAGCTTTGTTCAGGAAGCTGATCAAAAGGGGCAATAGCATGGATGGTGGAGTGGGCACACACCCAGGGAACAGGGATGACTGATTGATACCTAGAATAGATTTTTATCCTTGTGAGAACAAAATGCTGTTCCCGTCATGATCAGAAGGTTCCAGTGTAATCCGCCTGCCCCTACTTGGCCAGCTGGGCTCTCCATTCAATGGAACCACATCAGGGCCTCCATTCCTGGCAGGTTGGGCACCCAACAGTGGCAGTAGCCAAGCCAGCCTTGGTGAGCAGAGGCCCATGTTGTTGAGCCCTGCATGACTTCTGTCCTTGCCTCTGTGCTGCTTTCTTTGTACATGGGCTCACTGATGAATCACTGGGGTAACTGGTGGAAGATGCTGACTGGCAACCACAGGATGGTTCTACTCGTCCAGCTGACTGTTGATGCTCTCTGATGGGCATTTACATGGGTGGGCTATGAATGTCATTACTCTCTGTTTCTATTCCCAGAGCTCCATCTATACCTCTCTCCCCATGCTTTTTTTTTTTTTTTTGTACAATTTTGTTCTTTCCAAGTTCCTGACCCACTGGCCAGCTGATAAGCCACTGTCTCTGAGTTGGTATAGAACCATTCCTTAGTCCATCTCTCTTTGTCTATGGTAAATATAGATGTGCCTCCCAAAGTTCTGCCCTCTCGGAGGATTTCCTTTCACCATTGTCTTTGTGTGCTACCGGTGAGTGGGGTTGCGGTGAAGGGGCCGTCCAGTTTCTGCTGATGTGACATTCCATGCAGATCCATCTGTGAACCAGACCCATGGTTTTTCCTCCTGAGAGGGAAGGAATCTAGAACTCCCTGTGAAGTCGTGGGTGTGGGTTGGGAAAGCGGGGAAGGCAGCTGAGCAGATATCATGGGAGTCTCCACCACGTGCACGTGGAGTGAGTGAATCTGCTTGGCTTTGTCCTGTACATACACCATTTTGCTATTAAAATGAAATGCTGCTATGCAAAATCAATTTCATGGTAGCCAATAAACCTAGAAACTTTTTTACTCAATTTCAAGTGTCACTGTAGTATGCTGACTTGATGGTCAGTTTATCATTGTCTTGGATTCTTGTGGGTCACCACATTGTGCTGTGACTCACTGTGGCAATTGTGCCCACCTTGTCTCTGCAATTAAATGCTGCCACTGGCCTTTACTAGTCCTAAATTTCTTGATTTCCACTGCGGTCAGGGAACTCAATTCCACTGTTAGTATTTCCCACTGTCATCTCTGTCCTCTAAAGGATAGCCACCTTAGAGCTCTTCAAGAGGCTGGTGCCCCCCTCACAAAGATATATCTTTCGGGCCTGCCCAGGGCAGTGGTTTAGGGAGTGGCTGAGCAGGTTGTACTTTGCTGAACCATTCCAGCATTTCCAGTTTTCTGAGCTTTCAGGTCTTGTCCTCTGTGGCAGTGGTTCTTATCCTTGGCAGCACATTAGAGTGTCTCAGAGAGCTTAAATAAATTCTTATGTCCAGGCTATACCCCAGACCAAGTAAATCAGAATCTTTTGGGGGTAGATGCAGGTGTCCATAGTTTTTATAGCTACACAGGTGATTCTAACATGCAGGCAATATTGAGTATCACAGTAGTGATTCTCAAAGTGTGGGCCTAGAACAGCAGCCTCAGCATCACTTGGCAACTTGTTAGCAGTGCAAATTCCCAAGCCTTACCCCAGACCTACTGAATGAGAAACTCTGAGGATGGGACCTTGCAACTGTGTTGTTATAAATTCTTCAGTGATTCTCATGCACACTAAAATTTTGAGAACCACTGCTCTAGAGTATGCTAGGGAAATCCTAATATTTCAACTTCATTAGCCGGAGGCCATGTTTTGGTTGTCCAGCCTAGCAAACTCCCAGGTGTTTGAACCACTGGTCTCTCAAGTGTGGCATTGCAAATGTGAACGAACTGCAGACCTGCTTTTGAGGCCTGATTTGATTCTTAGGGGAGATTTTTTTCCCACTGTTTCATTCACTGACACCACGGTGTCAGCTTTCTTTGCTACCCTCTCTTGCTGATTCATTTCTTGTTCATATATCCTTGGGGGTCCTAATTTAATGCGGATGGTCTCCTATTTGATAGTACACTATGGGCAGGCCCCAGAGGTTTCTCTTATTCCTTTTCAGAAGGTCATTTCAAGGTCACCAAGAGTTTGACACGTCTCTCCCCTGTCCCGCCCAGGTTAAAGTCTTCTGAGTGCTTACCTGTCTCTCTGGTTTATTATTTTCTCTCTGTTCTTCTCTTTTATTTCTATTTTTAGTCTTTGAGTTTTCCTTAATTTCTTGCAAATTTAGCTATGTTGTATTGTAAAGATATTTTATCTAGTATTTTTTGTTATTTTCAATGGGAGGAATATGCATGATATTTTGTCTGCTGTCTGTGAGAAATGGACAGTGGAATTTTAATGAGTAATCTGGTTTTGAACTACAGATTTATTGCAGTTTGACACACAATATCCTAACTTAGTCTGTATGCCAAAGTTGGTCAGTATACTTTTTTTTTTTTAAATAATGAAGACTTTCTTTTAAAAAGAAGTTTTAGGATTATGGCAAAATTGAGAGAAAAGTACAGAGACATCCCATATACTCCTATCCTCACACATGTACAGCCTCCCCCATTAGCAACATCCCACACGAGTGGTATATTTGTTAAAATTGATGAACCTACATTGACACATCATAACCACCCAAAGTGATAGTCCATACTTTAAGTTAGGATTGACTTTTGGTGTTGTACATTCTATGGGTTTTGAAGAATGTATGACAACATACACCTACCATTACAGTCTCATACAGAGTATTTTCACTGCCCTTAAAGTTCACTGTGCTCTACCTATTCATCCTTCCTTCCCCTAAACCCCTAGCAACCATTGCTCTTTTTACTGTCTCCATAGTTTTGTCTTTTCCAGAATGTCATATACAGTATCCTTTTCATATACTGCTTTTCTTGTGGTTGGTGCTTTACAACCCTGGTGTCAGATGTATGACATGAATGTTGATGCAGATCTTGGCTGCCACACAAATGGTCTTTTACCCTAAGATACAGGTGCAGTAGTTCACTGGCTGTTTTGTTAGTGATTCATTTCAAGTAGTAGAACTCTTTCATTACTGTGTATAACTAGAGTGGTCTCCCTGAATGATTAGGGTTCCTTCTCAGGATAGGCTAGCTTATGTTGTGGTAGCAAAGGCCATGAAAATCTCAGAGGCTTGCTCTCTCTTGCCACAGGCCTAGGTGGCTCTTGAGGGCAGCTGACCTCAGCATTCCAGGCTGCTTCCATCTTAGGTGGCATTTCCACCCAGCATAGAGAGTGCTTTGGAGTTTCTTGGGGCAAGGGAAGAGAGTATGGAAAATTGTACATAAGTATGCGTGCATCATTTCCACTTTCAGCCAATTGGCCGGATCTACTCACATGGCCCCACTCAACTCTAAGGGTGCTAGAAAATGTTTTTGTGTCCAGCAAGGATGGGGAACTAGACAGCACTAGTATTTATCTACCACTTTTGCAGATTGACTTCGCATAACTTACGCATAAAAGGGTACTTATTAGAAGGAAATGAGCTGGGTCAGAGGCTCCAAGAGAAGGTCTGGATTAGTCAGAACCTGGCAGCTCCACAGGGTCTATGGACCAGGACTTTCCTGGAGTCTTGTCTGGGGATATTACTAGAATGAAAAAGTGAACTTCAGCTCTTCCTTTACTCTGTGTGATCTCATTCAAAGTTCAGATTTCTGAGCAAGAGCCTTGCTGGCTGAATTTAGGTTGTGGCCCTGCCCTTGACCCTTTCAGATTTTGTATTTGGAGGGCAGAATGCCTGATTTGTCATCCTGCAGACTCGGCACAGTGCAGGACAGGTATTTCCTCCCAAAAAAGTTGAATGGTGTTAGGACAAGGGACTGGATGGCTGGTGACCAAAAATGACAAATTTCTTTCACAGCTGACATTTGTTGACATCTAATTTTAAAAAGTCCAGGAAGTTGATAAAGTTTGTGTATCTAGTGCCTCCAGACTTTTTAAATGACTGTTAAAAACTGTATGAGAAGTCTACTTATGCATTTTATTTGCTTTTCTTGACAGTTCATTATCTTTAAGAGGAGGAATCCACCAGTTATAGGTTGTTTGTTTACATTTAGGCCTCAACAGGGAAGTGACAAGATAGCAGTCCTTGCTTCTCCCTGATTTAGTTTTAGGAGTTAGATGCCAATCACAGGTGCCAATTCGAATGCAGTTACCCAATTAACATGCAGAGAATTAGAGATAACTTTGATGAATACATGTCACCAAACAGAGCTGCTTATAGACAGCCTTGGAAGGACATTTTCAAAGTTACTAAATACAGAACAGAATTCTCTCTTGAAACAGTTTTACCGTCTTTTTCCCCTGGTTTCATTGGCCCTCCCTTATCTGTCTAGGGTGTCTACCTTCTTTTTTAACTAACACTTGTGAAAATGAGGATTTGAAGTTTCAAGTCAACAGATATGATTTTATTTGCCAAGGCTTAATTAGATATAAGGAGCCAAAGGAATCTAAGGTTTAATGCAAACAAAATAGAACATGGATTTAAAAAAGGGATTCTTAAGTTTACAGTGTTCTTATTTTATGTGCCCTAGCTATGTTTGGGACGTTGAAAGTGGTGCTCTAAGGAACCACGTAGAACAGAGGCAGAGTGATATCAAGTTGAATTCTCTCTTCATTTAGGATTGTGGAATGCCTCTTATTTCAGGGGTTAGGGAAGAGTACTGAATGGTATAGGATTTTAGAAGTTATATTGTTGATGTAATCACTGCTGCTATCTCTCCCATTGGGAGTAGTTAAGTAGGGTTTAGAATTTCCTTTTAGCCTAGCAAAAAACTGACCATAAATAGGAAATGCATGATACTTTTTGGATGTGGAGATTAATTTCAGTGTCTATTTGCATATCCATTAATGTGGACATTCAATAACTACATTTTGAGGGTCACGAGCAAGCATCAGAATATAAGGGTCTGTGCAAGCATCAGATTATAAGTTTTATAACTGCAGAACTTCCAGACTTCCCCTGTTCTTCCCAGTTCATTATCTTACTGTCTTTCTCTCCTCGACTTGAGACTCAGTTTTGAGCATATGGGATTGAAGTACATTTGACCTTTTGGTATCAATCAGATGACTTCAGCTAAAGCCAAAAAGGCCTGGCTCCATCTGGTCTCATTTGTTATGAAATGACTTTTTGATTTCAAATAAGTAGTTGGGGAAATGGCAGTACAGTCTTAAATTATTATTTGCGGTATTAAGTGAACCAGTCGTGCCTGTTGTTGCAGAAGAATAGTTTACATTAGGTAAATAGAACCAGTGATGGTGTGGATATACCTTGAAGCGTAATAATACTAGAAATAAGATTAAGAAACTGCTCATTTTCCTTTACTTAGGGTTTTAAAAACATGCATACTATAGTAGAATAATACCCAAGTTTCTGTCCTATTTTTGTCTCTTTTGGTTTCAATGTTAGAAGGCCAGGAGGACTTTTAGAGACTATCCGAAACATGCATAAGAACAATATTCATGTATTACTTAGAGTTTGAAGAAAAACTAAATCTGTTTTACTTTTCTCATTCTGTTTAGTATTGGCATTTTTCTTATGCCATTGTACCTAGGTCAACAAAAACATTTTTTTCTCCTTGGTATTTGTCAGTTATGTGTCGTATTTGTTCATTATTCTTAGTTTCCCTTTTTAATATAAGTATTTCTTGAAATTTTTAAGATAACGGATAGAAAATCTGTACACAAGTAACCTTGCAAAGAACCATTATCTGTTGAGTACTGTTTAATGCTATCCAAAGTTAACTTTTGCAAGTGAGATGTGAGGTTGCTGTGGCATTACTGGAATAAATTATATGATGTGTGTCTATTTACAAGACACTGAGCTCCAAAGCAATTTCTATTATGCTGGAGGCAGTCCAGACAGTTTTATCACTTTAAGGGTCTGCAGCATTAAACTGTTTTAAATTTCCAGTGACGCTTACCGGTACAAAATACCAGTGGATTATAAAATGGAGAAATGGTGTAAATCCCTGCCACTAACTTTGTGAAGCAGAAAACCAGATCTGGGTTTTGAATTTAGCATGAGGTTGACTTTTTTAAATTGAAGTTTTTATTTTTGAGATAACTGTAGATTGACATGCAGATAATATATATACTTTATCCATTTTCCCCAATGGTAACATTTTGGAGAATTATAGTACAATATTACAACCAGCATATTGACATTGAAACTGTTAAGTAATAGTACAGTTTCAGCACTGCAAGGATCCATCATATTGCCTTTTTATGACTGTATCTACTTCCCCCTACTGCATGTGCCCCCCAACCATTAATCTGTTCTCTGTTTCTGTTTTTTAAATTTTTATTTATTTATTGTTTTAGAGTCAGAGTCTCACTCTGTCACCCAGGCTGGAGTGCAGTGGTGTGATCCTAGCTCATTGCAGCCTTGAACTCCTGGACTCAAGCGATCCTCCTGTCTTAGCCTCCCGAGTAGCTGGGACTACAGTCCATTTCTATACTTTTGTCATTTTGAGAATGTTGTATAAATAGAGTGACATAGTATGTAACCTTTTGGGATTGGCTTTTTGCATTTAGTGTTATTTTCTGGTGACTCATCTAGGTTGTATGTATGAATAGTTCCTTTTAATTGCTGTATAGTATTCCCTGGTATGGTTTTAGCAGTTTTTTTTTTAACTATTACCCACTGAAAGACATCTGGAGGCTGGGTGTGGTGGCTCATGCCTGTAATCCTAGCACTTTGGGAGGCTGAGGCAGAGAGACGGCTTGAATCCAGGAGTTCTAGACCAGCCTGACGAGACCTCATCTCTACAAAAAAATGAAAAAACTGGCTGGTTATGATGGCATGTGCCTGTAGTTCCATCTACTCTGGAGGCTGTGGCAAGAAGATCCATTGAACCCAGGAGTTGAAGGTTACAGTGAGGTATGATCGATTTACTTATATCCAGCCTAGGCGACAGAGCAAAACTCTGTATTTAAAAAAAAAAAAAGACATCTGAGTTGTTTCTAGTTTTGACAATTACAGATAAAACTGCTCTACACATCTATTTACAGGTTTTTATGTGGATATGTGGATAAAAGTCTTCCTTTCTCTGAGATAAATGCTCAGGAGTGCAGTTGCTAGGTCCCATCGTAATTGCATGTTTAGTTGTTTTTTCAAAAAGAAACTGCTAAACTGTTTCCTAGAGTGGCTGTACCATTTTATTTTCTCACCAGAAACGTATGAGTGAGCGACTTTCTCGTCATCCTCAGGAGCTTTTGGTGTTGTTACTATTTTTCATTTTTACCATTCTGATAGGTGTGTAGTGATATCTTAACTTTGGTGTTAATTTGCATTTCCCGAATTACTAATGATGTTGAACTTCTTTTCATGTGCTTATTTTTATTTGCCAGGTGTATGTCCTCTTTGGTACAGTGCCTCTGCTTTTGGTATCAAGTCTACTTTTTGCATAGTACTAGATTCTGAAGAGTTTATCCTGTATTTTTTATAGACGTTTTATAGTTTTGCATTTTACATTTAAGTCTGTGAACCGTTTCGAGTTAATTTTTTTTGTAAAATGTCAGACTTGGGTTTAGTTTCACTTTTAGCTTTTCCCCTCTGTATGTTCCATTGCTCTAGCACCATTTATTAAAAAGGTTGACTTTTCTCCATTGGATTGCCTTTGCACCTCTTTTTGTTAGTTTGTTTTGTTAATTTTTTTTAGGGGGGTGGTCTTCACTCTGTTGTCCAGTCTGGACTGCAGTGTCATGATCATAGGTCGCTGAAGCCTTGAACTCTTGGGCTCAGCAATCCTCCCGCTTCAGCCTCTAGAGTAGCTGAGACTACAGGCACATGCCACTATGCCTGACTAGTTTTTTAAAAACATTGTTTGTAGAGGTGAGGTCTCACTGTGTTGCCCGGGCTGGTCTCCGACTCCTGGTCTCAAGCCAATCCTCTTGCCTTGGGCAAGTGCTGGAATTACAAGCATGAGCCACTGCACCTGGCCTCTACCTTTGCAATTTTGTCAAAAATCAGCTGGCTATGCCACCTGTAGAAGACTGAAACAGGATCCGCATCTCTCACCTCTCACAAAAATCAACTCATGGTGGATAACAGACTTAAGGCGTGAAGCTATAGGAATTCTAGAGGAAAATGTTGGAAAAACTCTTATAGACATTGGCCTAGAGAAGGAATTTATGAAGACCCCAAAGGCAATCAGAGCAACAACAAAAATAAATAAATGGGACCTGATCAAATGAAGAAGTTTCTGCTCAGCCGAGGAAAACTATCACGAGAGCAAACAGATAACCTACAGAATGGGAGAAAATATTTGCATGCCACACATCTGATAAAGGACTGATAACTAGAATCTATATAGAACTCAGGAAAATCAGCAAGGAAAAATCAACCCCATTAAAAAGTGGGCAAAGGACATGAACAGAAACTTTTCAAAAGAAGATCGACTAATGGCCAAGAAAATATGAAAAAATGCTCAACCTCTCTAATCATCAGGGAAATGTAAATCAAAACCACAATGAGATATCACTTAACTCCAATGAGAATGACTTTTATCAAAAAGTCCCAAAACAGTAAATGTTGGCGTGGATGCAGAGAGATAGGAGCACTCATACACTGCTGGTGGGACTGCAAACTAGTACAACCTCTGTGGAAAGCAATATGGAGATACCTTAAAGCGATACAAGTAGATCTGCCATTTGATCCAGCAATCCCATTACTGGGCATGGACCCAAAGGAAGAAAAGACATTCTATAAAAAAGACATCTGCACTCAAATGTTTATAGCGGCACAATTCACAATTGCAAAGATGTGGAAACAACCCAAGTGCCAATCAATACATGAGTGGATTAATAAAATGTGTATATGTATACCGTGGAGTTCTACTCAGCCACAAAAAACAATGGTGATCTAGCACCTCTTGTAGTATCCTGGATAGTATCATCAGCCCATTCTACTAAGTGAAGTATCACAAGAGCAGAAAAACAAGCACCACATGTGCTCACCAGCAAATTGGTACTAACTGATTAACACGTGCACATATAGTAGTAACATTCACTGGGTGTCGGGCAGGTCGGGGGGTGAGGAGGGGACGGGTACATTCATACCTAATGGGTGCAGGGCACACTGTCTGGTGGGTAGAGAAGCTTGGAGCTCTGACTCGGGTGGGGGCAAAGGCAATATATGTAACCTAAACATTTGTACTTCCGTAATATGCTGAAATAAAAATAAATCAGCTGGCTATGCTTGGTGGAGCTATTCTGGATTCTTTATTCGGTTCCATTGATCTATATGTCTGTCCCATTAATAATGTGAAACAGTCTTCATTACTGTAGCTATATAAGTCTTGAAACCAGTCAAAGAATTCCAACCACTTTATTCTTCTTTTTCAAAATTGTTTTGGCTGTTTTAATTCTTTTGTCTTTCCATGTAGATTTTAGAGTAATCTTGTTGATATCTACAAAGAATTGTTCCAGGATTTTGAGAGGAATTGCATTAAACTTGTCTTTCATTTTAGGGAGAATTGCTATCTTCACTATGTTGAGTCTTCCTACCTATGTACCTGGTATATCACTCCATTTATTTAGATCATTGATTTCTTTAAACAGCATTGTGTAGTTCCAGCATACAAATCCTATATGTGTTTTGTTAGATTTATACCTGAGCATTTGATTTTTTTTAGTGATTGTAAATGGTGTTTTAAATTTCAGTTTCCGTGTGTTCATTTCTACTATATAGAAATACAGTTGTTTTTGGAATGCTGATATTGTATCCCTTGACCTTGCCAAACTCACTCACTTTCTAGGAGTTTTTTCCTCTGGATTGCTTGGGACTTACTATGTAGACAATCATATCATTTGCAAATAATTATTTTGTATTGGGTGAGTTGTGATAGTTTGTATTTTTTGAGAAGTTGCTTCATTATGTGTAAGTGGCAAAATTTATATGTATAGAGTTGTTCATAGTATTCCCTTTATTCTTTTGATGCCCACTCATTTTCTGTGCAGTTATTTTATCAATTGTTTATTTTTTAAATTTAGAAAAAAATTAAATTTATAATTGACAAATAATTGTATATATATGGGGTACAGTGTGATGTTTTGATATATGTGTACATTATGGAATGATTGTATCAAGCTGATTAACGTATCTATTATCTCACTTACTTAATTTTTGTTTGTATTGAGAGCATTTAAAACCTACTCTTTTGGCAATTGTGAAATATATATTATTATTAATTGTGATCACTGTGTTGTGCACTAGATCTTGAAAACTTGTTCCTCCTGTCTACAGAAACTTTGTACCCTTTGATCAACATCTCCCAGTTCCTCACCCCAACCCCAGCCTCTCGTAACTGTCATTCTACTCTGTATGACTATAAATTTGACATCTTAAGATTTCATGTATAAAGGAGATCATGCAGTATTTGCCTTTCTATGCCTGAGAGAGAGGTGTTGAAGTTCATACCTGTAATTGTGGATTTGTCTGTTTCTCCTTCCAGTTCTGTTGGTTTTTGCTTCACATATTTTGCAGGTCTTTTGTTTGGTGATACTCATTTAGGATTAGTGTTTTTTCTTGGTGGATTGATCCTTTATTCATTGATTCATTTATTCATCTGTCCATTTATTCACTTATTTATTCATTCATTCATTCATTCATGTATTCATTTATTTATTCATTCACTTATTTAACCATTTATCTGTGTATTCATTCATTTATTTATTTATCCATTCATTCATCCATTCAGAGACAGAGTCTCACTCTGTTGCCCCGGCTAGAGTGTTGTGGCGTCAGCCTAGCTCACAGCAACCTCAGACTCCTGGGCT
>VBSM01002035.1:3825324-3837585 GCA_008086735.1 Cheirogaleus medius | reverse complement strand
TGCTCAGGCTGGTCTCGAACTCCTGAGCTCAAATGATCTGCCCACCTCAGCCTCTCAGACTGCTAGGATTACAGGTGTGAGCCACCATGCCTGGCCCTTTTATTATTAATATTATATAATGTTTCTCTTGGTCTCTGGGAATTTTCTTTGCTCTGAAGTCAACTTTACTCATATTAATATAATCATTCCTCTTTTCCTTTGATTACTGCTTTACGATATTTTTTCTGTCTTTTTTTATAACTAAATAAAATTTATTTTTAAATTTTATTTTTAATTCATAATTAGTTGTATATATGGAATATTTTTCAATTTTTTTTTAATTTTCAACCTGTCACTATATTTGATGTGAGTTTCTTATAGACAGTCTATAGTTGGGTCATAATTTTTTCTTTCGCTGTGCCAATCCCTGTTTAATTGTTGTATTTAAGATCATTTACATTTAATTTTCATAGTTTTTGCTTCAACCATCAAGCATAATTTAGAAAACTTAGTAGGAGAAGGAAAGCTTATTGTATTTACCTATATATTTTTCTACTGTTTTCTTGCTTCCTGTCTGATATGCCAAGGTTTCTTCTTTTATCATATCCTTTCTCTTTAGAATACGTACTTTAGCCATTCTTTTAGGGTAGTGTGCTGGAGACAATTTGTTGTTTTTAATAGGTAAAAAAAAAAAAATTGCTGAACATTAGTGAGAGTTTCAGATGATTCAGTGTAGTACTAGTGGACAGAGGAGAAGGAGACTGTACAGAAGTGACCTGTTGCAAAGGCTAATGCTACATGATTCCTTTTTCCTCCAGCCACTTCATCTAGAGCAGTGGTCCCCAACATTTTTGGCACCAGGACTGGAAGACAATTTTTCCATGGATGGGGGTGGAAGGATGCTGGCGAGGGGTGTAGGGAAGCGGTGTGGGGGGAGGCGGAGCTCAGGCAGTGATGCACTGCCCTGTTTTCCTACCAGGCCACACACTGGTACCAGGCTGTGGCCCAGGGCCTGGGGACTGCAGATATAGAGGATTCATTGCGTGTAAGGCATTAGGTTTTGAGAGTTACACATTTTGTACATCCATGCAGTGGAATACTACTCAGCAGTAAAGAAGGATAAACTATTGAGACATGCAGCAACATGGATGAATCTCACATGCATTGTGCTGAGTGAAAGAAGCTGAACAGAAAAGAATATATAGTATATAATCCCAATTACATACACTTTAGAAAATGCAAACTAATGACAGAAAGTAAATTAGTGGCAGTCTGGGGAGAAGAGAAATGGAATGAAACAGAGGGATTATCAAGGAACCTTGAAGAGATGGTGGTGATGATTTCACAGGCATATACATATGCCAAATGTATCTAATTGTATACTTTAAATATGTACGGTTTGTTGCATGTCAGTTGTAACTCAATAGAGCTTTCAAAAAAATACATTAGCCAAGTGTTCCTACATGACTATTGTGCGGCTACCCCACCTGCATCTTCAACTTTTCCATACTCTTGTTTACAAAATGATATCTGTGATTGCATGTTTAGATGTTGTGGCATTGTCAAATTGCTTTGAAAATTTTAAATGCTTTCAGTTTTTAAATTAATGTTTTTATCAATGGTAAGAAATAGGCTTACCTGTGCACCACACTTTGAGTCACACTGTTTTAGAGTAATGCTTCCACACTGTTTTGTGTAATTTTTTTTTTTCCTGCTCAGAACAGAGCCATTCTCTAACTCTCTCTGACATTCTGAAACCATTTTTCATGGTCCTACTTCATGGTCATACTATGACTCGATTCACCTGTGTTCTGATGTATACATTCTGGCAATGAGTGTATGTGATTTTCTTAGCATGACTCCTAGGAAATTAACTAGATCTGATAAAATATGCTGAGTTTCAAAGTGGATTATACTGAAACTTTGGTATAACATTCCCACTCTCAGAGTTTTGAAGGAATCATGTAAAAGTTTAATGCATTGTAAGAACTTTTCAAAGTGTGGTGTGCTAGAGCATACCAGGGATGTGACATGGTTAAAATCCGTGTCCAGATCCTGGCTGTCTAAGTGAGCTGGATAGCTTGGGGCCAGTATCTGGAACTTTTCTCAGCCTCTGTTTATTTCTTTGAAGATAGGGCAGCAATTGCCTCACAGGATCAGTGATGTAGTGAAAGTGCTTTGTAAACTGAAAAGTGATATATATATATATAAGTTGATTTTACTGGATATATTTTTAACCTTTATCTGAGAGTTATATTTTTCTTCAGGAACAAGGCCAATATTTTGAAAATAATTTGGAAACTAGTTCTTAAAAATGATAAGTCTTACGAAGTGTCTTGCTTTTTACATATAGTTAAAGAACTGAGGAATACATCTGAAATAATATACTTTTTTCTTTTTTCAGGCAATTGTTCTCTTAACTGAATTAATTAGGGAAAACTTCAGGAACAGCAAATTAAAACAGTGCCTTTTACCAACCCTCGGGGAGCTGATCTATCTTGTAGCCACCCAGGTGAGATTGTCTGATTAACTTTATTACTATTTGACATGTCTGACATATCCAGGCTGACAAGTATAATGTCTTATATTAAAAGTTTTTGACTTTGCCCCTTAGAGCATGCCTAAGGAATTTAGGAGAAATTTTACCTGTGGGACAGAGAATTTCTCAGTGTTTCTGTCTCGTTCTATCACCCTGTCTCTCTTCTTCCCTCCTTCCCTTGCCTCTTTTCCTTTAAAGTGTAGGCAATTTGTAGGCCATATTTTAAAACCAATGGACTGAAAGACTCCACAGTACTCCTCATCTTTGAAGTTGCCACCACCTTTGACTCCATCAGGCAAGAGGAGACCATTGTTTCTCCCAGTATAAAAGCTCCATTTCAGTTTAAACAAGACACTACTTTGTGCAAATGTAGCTTTTAATATGCATTTGAGATGGCAGAATTTGACTTTTTATTTCTGAAGTTAGAATATGGAAGTGCTACTGAATTCAGCAAGGGAAAACTTATTCCATTAAATTTTTAAGAATATTATTGAACAGATAATGATAAATTATGGGTTAGTCATTTCATGTGATACTCTGACAGTTGTAAATACTGGTAAGTTATAAGTAGTTAAGGAAGTTCTCTTATTGTATTTCTTAAGTTTTGGTTCTAGAACTTGCTCAAATGTTATATAACCCAGATATCCTTAGTACCTAAATTCAGCTGACTTTCTGGACAATCATCACTTTAAGACAACTACCATAATTCTTATTAAACATCAGTAGTTTAAACTTTTTATCTCCATAATTAGTATTGATAGCTGGAACAGCAAATTTCTCTTCCTTGTTCTTCTTTTACATGACTGTCTTGGCTACCGTGTTTTCCCGAAAATAAGACAGGGTCTTATATTTATTTTTCCTCAAGAAGACACGCTAGGGCTTATTTTCAGGGGATGTGTTATTTTTTTTAAGTACAGTACAACAATCTACATTTATTCAAATATAGTTAAGTCTTCATCTTCTGGAACATTGTCATAACTCTCCAAATCATGAATTTCATCCTGAATTTCTTGGGACTCCATTTCCTTTGGAGCAATAGAGCTCTCATGGGGCAGATGAGAAGGGCTGCTCGTCTTCTTTACGGATGAGAAGGGCTGCTCGTTGTCTTTACCCCTCTGTGACGAAATGCATGGGTTGTGCATAGCCACGCCCATCACTAGGTCTTATTTTCGGGGTAGGGCTTATATTGCGCAAATGCTTAGAAATCCTGCTAGGGCTTATTTTGTGGGTAGGTCTTATTTTCGGGGAAACACGGTATTCCTGGCCCCTTGCATGTCAGGATAAATTTTCAAATCAGTTTGCCCAGTTCTACAAATCATCTTTTTTTAAAACTACATTGATTATGCAGATAAATTTGAGAACTGATAGCTTTATGATTTTGAGTCTTCCAAAGCATGTTTGGAATTGTACTGAATCTGTATATTGATTAAGAAAGTATTGCTATCTTTATGATATTTAGTCCTTCATGCACAAAAAATAGTGTTTCCATATATTTATATTTTAAAAAATAATTCCATTGCAATTATTTCATTCTGTTCAGAAAGCTTTGTTGAATCTATTTTTTGGTTGTATTTATTCTCAGGTTATTTTCTATTTCAAAGAGGCAACATATTCATGAACCTAGAAAACAAGGCAATAAAAAATGGTATATAAGCGAGATGTGCTGGCTCATGCCTATACTCCAAGCACTCTGGGAGGCTGAGGTGGGAGAATTGCTTGAGGCCAGGAGTTCAAGACCAGCCTGGGCAACCTAGGGAGACCCTATCTCTACAAAATAATACTAGTAAAAAAATTAGCTGAGCATGGTGGCAACTCATTCGTACTCCTAGCTACTCGGGAGGCTGAAGTTGGAGGATTGCTTGGGCCCAGGAGTTTGAGGCTGCAGTCGGTTATGATTGTGTCACCGCATTTCAGCCTGGGAAACAGAGTGAGACTTTGTCTTTTTTGGGGGGGGGGGGAAGTTTAAAAAAAAGTACACAGGGAAAAGTCTTTTTCTGGTTTTTTTTTTAGAAAACAAACATCCGTGTGTGCTCACCAGCTCGTTGGCATGCTTGGACCAGGCGAGGTTGCTTTTTCTGGTTTTTGTACCACATCTGTCTAGTTCCCCAGTAACCATTATAATTATGTACTTATATTTGGAGTTAATTTTGTACATACAAGCAAATATAATTGTACATTCTTATTTTGTATCATTTTATACAATAGGTAGAAACTTTTTTCAGTTAATAATTATTATACATTATTAAGAATAATATGTGGAGATACATACACTGGAGCTATTTCTTAATAATTAACATGGATGTTGTAATCAATATTTGTACTTTTCTCCCTCCCTCTTTTTTCTTGTGTGATGTACAATTATGTACCAAGTTTTCTGAAAGGTACTTTTCCTTGCATTTCTTTCGGGATGAGGCTGGAGAGTTCATTTCTACTTTACCGTTACCTTGGGCCCTCAAGACCGTGACATCTAAATTTAAATTTACCAAGTTTTTCAGGCCCTCAGAGTAAAATAAAACTTCAGTGCTAAGTTTATCCCATGCTTGCAATTGTCTTATTTTTTTGGTTATTCTTTTTGTTCTTGTCAGACCTTTGATGCATTTTAAGGATGTCAGAGTAAAACCAGTTACTTTCATTAGAAGAGTAGTCACTTACCTGGTCTGCCATCTTGTCAGTTATATCAGTAATAGGAGTCTAGTCTAATTCTTTTCTTTTTTTTGGGAGGGGGTGGCCTTTTTCTTTGACCTCCCTCCTCTCTCCCATGCCTCACCAGCTTTTTTTTTTTCTTTTTAAAATTTTTAATTATTATGGGTACATAATAGTTGTATATCTTTATAGGGCACGTGTGATGTTTTGATACAGGTATACAATGAGAATGATCAAATAAGGGTAATTGGGGTATCCATCACTTTGGGCATTTATCATTTCTTTGTGTTAAGAGCATTCCAATTCCACTCTTTTAGTTATTTTAAAGTATACCATAACTTATTGTTGACTGTAGTCACCCTGTTGTGCTATCAAATATTGTTCATTCTATCTAACTATATTTTTGCACCGATTAATCATCCCCACTTTCTTCCTTTCTCCTTGCTACCCTTCCCAGCCCCTGCTAACCATCATTCTACTCCCTGTCTCCATGAGATCAATTGTTTTTAACATTTAGCTCCCCCACATGAGTGAGAACATGTGAAATTTATCCTTGTGTGCTTGGCTTATCTCACCTAAGCATATAACATAATGTTCTTCAGTTCCATCCATGTTGTTGCAAATGGCAGGATTTCCTTCTTTTTTGTCACTATATAATATTCCATTGTGTATTTGTACCATGATTTATTTCTTTATCCATTCATCTATTGGTGGATACTTAGGTTAATTCCAAATCTTGGCTATTGTGAATAGTACTGCACTAAACATCAGAGTGCAAATATCTTTTCCATATACTAAATTCTCCTCCTTTGGTTATATATCCAGCTTAATTGATGTATAATTGGTATACAGTAAACTACATATATTTAAAGATTACAATTCGATGAAAATTTATGTATACACCTATGAAACAATCACCACAATCAAGATAATGAATATATCTGTCACCTCCAAAAGTTTCCTTAGCACCCTTTGTAATCCTGTCCTGTCTCCATGTAACCACTGATTTGCTTTTTGTCATATAGACTCGTTTGCATTTTTCAGAATCTTATGCACATAGAATCAGAGTCATGTTCCTGCTTGTTCCTAAAAGTAAATCTAGAGAATCATTTTCCATGATATATACTTTAATTGGATACAAGCTGGACTATTTTAATAAAGGGATGATTTTTGAGGCCATGACATTTGACTACAGCTTATGATAGCAAACCAGAAAAGGAACTTAAGTCCCTGGATCTACAAAAGTAACTTTCCAAGAGATGAGAGCTTTTGTGGCATTGTCATTTGAATGTAGATAAACCTTAAAATCTCAGGTCAGGCTGACCTAGTGTAACTGACTGGATGTGATAGTGAATACCATATATAATACACAACCTAAATCCTGCCCTGTTGGCTCTCTAGTGATAATCTAAGGTTCCAAGCTTAGGGATAGAAGACCAGCCTGTGATTCTGCAGAGGATATTGATGAGGCAACATATTTTCAGCTTGGGTATCTTCTTACTCTTGTCAAGGATATGTATCACCTCGAGTCCAGGTATTCTTATTTTGTCTTTTTAAATCTAGCTTCTAATGAGGAGAAAGGGAAAGTCAGTAGGGCTGAATGTAGCTAAAAGTCCAATTAAAAGGATGGAAAAAAAGGGTCTACTGGACTGAGTGACCTGAAAGTCACCAGTAATTCAACAAGAGTTTTATGTATTTATTTATTTTACCTTGAGTTAGGGAGGCAGAAATTGTCAGCTTGGAGTGGTTGGAGGATTTAGAGGGAGGTGAGGAAGCCGAAAAAAGGTCAGTGTAAAGTGAGGATGGTTGTGACAAGGGGCCAAGGGCTGAAAAGGGTCTTTCTTGTTTTCAAAATGGGAGACAGTGACCCTATTCAAAGGGAAATGTAAGAGATCCAGTGGAGATAAGACTAAGGAATGACCCTGAATAAGGCGGGGTGGGAGTGAGATCCTGAGCCAGGTGGAGGAGCCTGTCCTGTTACAACCATTGGATAGAAGTAGCAGATGGCTTCAGGTGTGGGTTAGTTTGTTGTTCCTTTCTTAGGACTTCCATTATCTCCATGAAGGAGGCAGGTAGGGGCAGGGGCGGGGAGGGTCAAAGGTTTGTAATGGGCCTCTTAGATAGGGAGTTGATCGGAGAAACAGTAGGCCTGGAGAGTGACGTTGAGGGTCTGCTGGGGTTGCGGACCATAAGTTAGTAATGGATTCTGTGTTCTGTGGTGCCTCCTTCTGTAAGGGCCCAGTTGCCTGAGTGCAGGCCTAGAGAAAACAAGCGACTGTTCAGATTTTTGGGAGGAGCGATTAAACAGTGGGCCAGGGACTCTCAGTGTTTGTAAGAGAAGTGGGTGACAGGCTGGTGAGAGGAGAGGGATCTGGGGAGAGGGGACAGAGCCCAGTGACATTAAAGGCTGTCGTGGGCATTTTGAATAAGTGAACTGGAAGGGAAGAAAGTTGTGTTTGGAAGTTAAATTTAGTTGTCAATTACTGATTTTTGAGTTGGAGCCGCTCCTGATCATAACATCCAGGCCAGGGCATGACTGTATGTGCAATTGTGTGATTAGGTGAGAGTATAGTTTTAATGGGTTACAGTTCTCATCATGGGTATAAAATACTTTTGGATCCGTAATGTACCAGTTCTATCATTTGGATAATCTTAAATATTTTCTCTAAGTAGAACCTAATTTTTTCTGCTTTAAAAAGATTAATTTTTTTCACCTTTCTGTGTGGCACCTAATTTATTTTGTGATTTTATTTGATAGGTTGCAGGAGTGTTCTTGTGGTTATTACACCGATTTGGTTAATCTTCTGTGTGAGAATCGTTGCTGATTCATTGAGATCAGTGTACCTGGTGATCTCATTTGCTCATTTTTATTAATATTTAGCACAGTGTCTTACTAGATAGCATATTGCCTTTCACTTGTGCTTATAGGTTATCTTGAGATGCTACTCAAAGTTGTGTTTTTTGTGCTCTCAAATCATTCCAGACAATGTAATACTTTTTAGGTAGGGGTATCTATGTTATCATCTACAATTTTCAGTAGAATTTTTTTTTTAATAAATCAGGTCATTTTGTCTCAATTCTTTTTATCTAGCTTCTAATAAAAGGATATTATCAATATCATACATAATATAGTGAGAATCACAAGTAACACCTTGTACGTACAATGCAAAAGACTCTTGATCTGGTCATTATTGTTAGGTAGTAAGGAATACTTTAAGTAGACTATTAAGAAGTTTTAAATAGTTTGTATATTTGGAACTGTGACTTTTTCTTGAATGGGTTAATATCTTTTGTGCTGTTAGCTTCACTGCCTTTTTTTCCACTTCATTCTAGGAAGAAAAAAAAAAAAACCCTAGAGAATGCTGGGCTGTTCCCTTGGCTGCGTACACAGTGCTAATGAGGTGCCTTCGGGAAGGGGTAAGGCTCCTTTGTTGTCCTCTGTAGACACCCGCAATTGTAATAACCCTTCAGGCACTGTATGAGGATTGTAGCCTGCAGCAGTGCGGGGAGCTTGTCAACCCAGTATTGCTCCTGAATTTAAATAATTCCGACAACCCACCATGAGCAAGTGACCTACAGTGGAGCAAGTGTAAAAATGAACTAGCTTTCTCATTCGCATATTTAAATGTCTTGCTTTTTTAAAAGATGATGGCGCATATAAACTACATAACCAGCTTATAATAGCATATTCTTAATTATCTCCCCCCTCTTTTAAGTTATTGATACACGGGTTTAGTAAGCAAGGTATATGCAGAGAATTTTCCGTGAGCCTGAGACTCTCATGATTATCTTGTCAGGTTGCCATTTTGAGGTTCAGAAACAGGGAAGCGTCTAGTATCCATTGATTTTAATATTAAGTGGTATTTATTATGCAATGTGATTGTTCAGTTTAGTCACATTTCTTAATGGCTGAAAACCAACCAGCTGGCCAATCAACCACCTCATATATATGTAGTTCCTGTGGGTAACTATGTAAAGGATTTAGTAACTGACCTGAAAGGTTGGTATTTTTTGTTTGCTTTAAACCATTTGACATTGTTTCACCCAAGGCAAAGCCATAGGCTAAAAACATTCCTTAAGGAATGAAAAAGATATATCAGGATAAACATCTTTCTTTCGAGTCCATTACTTCCTACATTATGTGGTAACAGAATAATGTTCCCAGTGTAGAAAGCTCTCCATGGTTTTCCCCTAGTGATGCAGAAATAAAGTTTGAACACTTTCTATTCTGTTTGAATACTTAATCATTTGTTATTATGAGATGTGATAACATAAGTGAATTGTGCTTTATCAATAATATGAGAATTAAGTCATTTTCATCTATTGTCAAAAGACATGTTTGGATTCAACATTCAGGGCTTCAAACTAGGCACATTTGGAGGCACACAGATGAAGAAGGTGAAATGCCTGTTCAGACACTGATCTCACCTCTTGTGAGAGCTAAAATTAAAATATAAAATGGAATATTTCAAATACATAAATTAAAAAGAACAAGATATAGGAACTCAAGGGAGAAAGGAGTTTTCTAGGGATCTCTTTGACAGTATAAAAGTAATTCTATTGTGTTGTGATAAACATAGGGGCGCCATTATCTCTTTGATATACTGATTTTCTTTCTTTTGGATATATACTCAGCCAGTATGATTGCTGGATCATATGGTGGTTCTGTTTTTATTTTTTTGAGGAACCTCTATAGTGTTTTTCATAATGGTTATACTAATTTACATTCCCAAAAACAGTGTATAAGAATTCTCCTTTCTCCACATCCTCACCAGCATGTTATTTTTTTATCTTTTTGATGAAAGCCATTTTAACTGGGATGAGATGGTATCTCACTGTGGTTTCAATTGGCATTTCCCTGATAATAGTGATGTCAAACATTTTTTCATATACCTGTTGGCCATTTTTATGTCTTCTTTTGAGAAATGTCTATTCAGATCATTTGCTTGTTTTTGATCAGATTATTATTTTTTTTTCTGTTGAGTTGAGTTCCTTTTATATTCTGGTTATTAATCCCTAAGCCAAGATAGGAAATCAACCTAAGTGTCCATGAACAGGTAAATGGATAAAGAAAATATATTCTATTCAACATAATACTGGAAGTCTTATCCAGAGCAGTCAGGCAAGAGAAGGAAATCAAGGCTATCCAAATGGGGAAAGAAGAGGTCAAATTATCTCTCTTTGCTGATTATCTGATCTTATATTTAGAAAATCCCAAGGATTCTGCCAAGAGACTCCTAGAACTGATAAATAAATTCAACAAAGTCTCAGGTTACAAAATCAGTGTACAGAAATCAGTAGCATTCTTATATGCCAACAACAGTCAAGCTGAGAATCAAATCAAAGACTTAATACCTTTAACAATAGCAACAAAGAAAATAAAATACCTAGGAATATATTTAACCAAGGAGGTGAAAGACCTCTACAGGGAGAACTATAAAACAGTAAGGAAACAGCTGAGGATGTAAACAGATGGAAAACCATATCATGCTCATGGATCGGCAGAATCAACATTGTTAAAATGTCTGTAATACCAAAAGAGATTTACAGAGTCAATGCAATCCCTTTTAAAATACCAACATCATTTTTCACAGATCTAGAAAAAAATAATCCTATGCTTTGTATGGAGGCAGAGAAGACCCCATATAGCCAAAGAAACCTTAAGCAAAAAGAACAAATTGGGAGGCATCACTTTACCAGACTTCAAGCTATACTGGGAATAGAATTACTTTTACACTATTACTATATAAGGCTACAGTAACCAAACCAGCATGGTACTGGTACAAGAAGAAAGACATAGACCAGTGGATCACAATGCAGAACCCAGATAAAAACCATCCTCATATTACTGTCTGATCTTTGACAAAACAGACAAAAACATACACTGGGGAAAAGAGTCCCTATTCTGTAAATGGTGCTGGGAAAAATGGATGGCCACATGTAGAAGACTGAAACAGGATCCGCACCTCTCACCCTTCACAAAAATTAATTCACAGTGGATAACAGACTTAAACCTAAGGCATGAAACTATAAGAATTCTAGAAGAAAATGTTGGAAAAACTCTTACAGATATTGGCCTATAAGCAAAGAATTTATGAAGATGACCCCAAAGGCAATCATAGCAACAACAACAATAAGTAAATGGGACCTGATCAAATAAAAAAGCTTCTGCACAGCCAAGGAAAGAAACAATAGAGTGAACAGACAACCTACAGAATGGGAGAAAATATTTGCATGCTATAGTATTAATATATATGGAATACAATGGAATATTTTTTAGCCATAAAAAAGAATGATATCCTGTTATTTCTAGCAACATGGATGGGGCCTGGAGGACATTATGTTAAGTGAAATAAACCAGGCACTGACAAATATTGCATGTTCTCATGTGGGAGCTAAAAAATTTGATCTCATGGAGTTGGAATTGTGGTTATGAGGCTGGGAAAAGGTATGGTGGAGGGGGAAATGAAAAGGAGTTGGTTAATGGGTACAAAAATGCAGTTAAATAGAAGGAATTTGTTCTAGTGTTTGATAGCATAATAGAGTGACTATAGTTATCAGTAATTTATTGTTTATTTCAAAATAGCTGGAAGAGAAGATTTGAAATATTCTCAAAAAAAAGAAATGCTAAATGTTTGAGGTGATGCATATGTATCCAGTTACCCTGACTTGATCATTAACACATTGTATGCATGTATTAAAATGTCACATGTACCCCATAAATATGTACAGTTACATCAACAAAAAATTCTAGAAGCTTTTCATCTTCAATTTTTAAAACTTAAGTTATTAGAGTAAAAGATGATTGATTCTAATCCCTGAAGTTGTATCTTTTATCTAAAATCTCTTTTCTGCCCCTCCCCATTTTTCATTGGGCATAGAATATGAAGAATAATGTTTTATGTCCATGTGTATTATTATTACATAATTGTTAATACCTATAAAATATAGTTTTGTATTTTAGTAATATAGTTGCCTTTTATTGCCTTGGTATATGTGGCAAGTCTTGCATGTTTTTCATAAGGAAAGGAATGTCTAAAGCTCTATAATTTATAAAAATTTTATATCATGTATTTGAAAAGCAGTTAAGCATGTGCTTT
>VBSM01002035.1:3789168-3807206 GCA_008086735.1 Cheirogaleus medius | reverse complement strand
TCTTGGCCCTTTTTCTACCTTCTGCCTCTCAGTCCCATTCTCAAGAGGAAGCATCTGGAGAAGGTCCTTCTAAATTTTCACTGATGCCAGTTATATTTACTGTTTCCTGTCAGGCTATAATAAAGTCACATTAGCTTTTTCATAAAGATTGGAAATAAGGTTTAGCACTATGTAAAAACATTTAATTTAAAGAATTTCATTTTGAAGAATGAGTTTTATACCAATCAGCACGTACTTTCCTTATTTTATCAATAGGAATAACTTTTAAAGGAAGTTATTCTTGGAGATAGGAAAAATGCCTAATTTTTTTCCTAAGACTTTCATGAAAATGAAAATATTTTTGAAAGTCTTTTATCTTTTTTATATCTCCCTCCCTCTGCTCCACTTGACATCACATTTCTAACAGTTCTTGTTATATTTGATCTTTTCATTATTAATCAAGGTTATAAATCTGTTTAAAATATATATCATGGAGAAGGAGTTTAAATGCCATTAATTATAATGAGTTTTTAAAAATAAAACTATTCTTAGCTTATGTTTATTTCTGTCTTTGGAGTCTCTCACATACACATGATGAAATGTCACCACCTCTTTCTTTTTCTTAACTTTTGATGGCTTCACTTTGCTTATGGCATAAAATTTAAAGTTCCTAGCTTTGTCGACCAACTCTGGCTCCAGCCTGCTTTTCTAGATGGATCATCAGGTTTTCTTCTGTCCTACTGCATACCTCCTTTCCTACATCCAATGTATGTTCTAATTGCTTCAGACAAATTGCCCTTCCGAGACCATGCTTTGCATCTTCATGTCTTCATGTGAGTACTTGTTCTGTTCTTTCAGGCTAGAATTTTCAAACTCACTTTCCCACTTATTTTCTACCTGTTCATAAACTGGCTCAACGTTATCTTCTTTATATAGCTTTTGTTCACTTGCATTTCCTTTCTTTCTGGGCATAATTAATTGAACCCACTTCTCTTGCAATACTTATTATGTTCTGTTTATTATAAATTTCATGCGTAGTAGTCTATAAGCAATTGAGGAATAGCTATAGGGTCTGACTATATTGGTTTAAATTTCTGCTCTGCCGCTGACAACATTCAAGTGAGACTATACACCTTTGGGTAAGTTACTTAGACATTGTATACCTTAGTTTTACCATCTATAAAAGGGTAATAATATTACCCTTTTTAATATGTCATCAGGAGAATTAAATGAGATATGCAGATATTTTCAGTGTTCTTCACATTGTGAACAATAAAATGTTTGACATTAATTTTTATGACTTTTTTCAGCACTTAGTTCATTGTCTACACAAAGAAGGTGTTCAATGTGTTTTATTACTTAATGGGAAATTTTTCTATATAGACTTATGAATTAACTTATCAATTTAATGGTTATAATAGTTTCTAATGTTTTAAAACAACTTCAGTTTTTATTGGCAGCTGGATTATTGCTTTGTTTTTAAATATGTTGAAAATTTCCAACTTTCTTGTGCCAAAATAAGTAATAAAGGAGCAAGGGAAGCTCCTTCTATTCCATTGCACAGAAGAAGCATGTGTTACCTTTCGGAGGAATGGTTGATGCCCTTAGAGTTGTCTGACAGATCTGTTCTCCTGTCTCTCTGTAGGCCTTGTGTAGAATCACCCGCCATTCTCCTACTGCCTTCCAGAATGTTATTGAGAAGGTGGGACTGAACTCAGTGATAAACTCCCTGGCCTCTGCCATCTGCAAAGTTCAGCAGTACATGTTGACCTTATTCACTGCCATGTTGTCCTGTGGGATTCATCTTCAAAGACTGATCCAAGAAAAGGTTTGCCTGAGATTTCACCTGTTGCTCTACTTTAAAACTTGTTGTTTTCTCCTACAATTTCAGTGGTTCAATAAGTAATGACATCACTGTGTCATTTATTTTTCTTTCTGGGGGGCCTTTTTGAACTTTGCCAAACCTCAGTACCACAGGGCATTCATCTGAAGATGTTATAAGAGTCTTTTAGTGATTAAAACAGAAATCCAGTAAATGGCCTCTGCCTGCTTATCTCATTTTAGTAATAAAAAATTGGACAATTTATGAGTCCTTTCGATACACTGGTATTTCTTATGCCTCATCAATCCCAGGCCCCATCTCTTTTTCTCGTATCCTTTGCCTTCCTTACTGGGGGTCCCTTTATATTTTCTGCTTACTCTGACCTCTTTTTATTCCTTTAGAGCCCCCTCTCTCTGTTTTTAGCTTAGTCCCCTTCTAGTCCTTTAATATTCCTTTATTTTACATACAGTAGAGTTTGTAGATATTAAATTCATAACATAGAACTGAATAGCTATAAAGGGGTCTCTATAGTAGCCTTTCTCAAAGTGTCTTCTCTAGCCCCTTGCTCTAAAGAGTGGTCTGTGGACAGCAGCACTGGCATCATTTGGGAGTATGTTGGGCAAGTGTGTTGGAAATGCAGATTCTCAGGCCCCTCTGCAGACCTGCTGAGTCAGAATCAACATTTTATTGAGATCTCTAACCAATTCTTTTGAATTTTATGGCTTGAGAAGCCCCACCTGAGAATATTAGTATTTGATGAAGTGTTAGCAGGTGAAAAAAGTGGACCATGGCTATATATAAATTTGGAAAGCAATGAATCAAAGTTAGATATTTTCAATTGTACGACTTTTCCCAGTTTTGAATATGCTAATATGTATTGTGAATCTTCCTGAGGGGAACGCAGTGTGCAGCATTCTTTAAACTTATTTTTTAAAATGTGGTGTGCAGCATTCTTTAGATCAATCACCCTTTATTCCCCAGGGATAGAGGGGTACACCTTTCAAATCAGAGTTTTGCAAAACACGGTGAACGTAATGCTACTCAGAAGCGTAGAGTGGAACCACTTAAATACACTGTTTACTGTGGTTCTTCTGCATTAAATATCACATGTTAAATTTTGTTTTTATAACTAAAGTTAAAATTTCAATAACTAATATGAATCATTATCAGATTAACATAATAAACTTGATGTGTAAAAGTTCAAATAGAGAGCAAACCACTTCTTGCCTTTATGGTTATTATTCTTGTTTTGATTCTGCTAAGAAGTTTATGTCTCAAAGAAATATTTTTTTCAACCATCTGTGTGTCTAGCTTTTGCTATTAAATTTTTTAAGTCATTAAATGTTCTTATTGTATTAGAAAAAGTAACACTTGAGTAGTTATACTTTATAAGTTGTGGTAAGAAGCTGAAAATTTTAGAAGAGTTTTTTTTTCTTCACCCTTAGCACAGGCATGGGTCAATTAAACTTCAAATGTAATATTTCACAAAGGCAGTAAAGTAGGATGAATTAATTAATATAATTTTTAATTGTTTTTATAATATATAACTGCTATTCCATATATCTTAATAAGAATTAATGAACAATTAAATATGTAGAATGATAATCTTTTGCTTTTGATTAGTATTAGTACTTTTTTTTTTTTGTAATATATGTAGATTTTTAGAGACAGGGTCTCACTCTGTAGTCCAGGCTGGAGTACAGTGATGTGATCATAGCTCTCTGTAACCTCAAACTCCTGGGGGCTCAATCTATCCTCCTGCCTCAGCCTCCCGAGTAGTTAGCACTGCAGGTGTGCACCACCATGCCCAGCTAATTTTTTAAAAAATTTTTTGTAGAGATGGGTTCTCACCACGTTGTCCAGGCTGGTCTCAAACTCCTGGCCCTAAGCAATCCTCCCATCTTGGCCTCCCAAAGTGCTGGGATTACAGGCATGAGCAACCATACCCAGCCCATCTTACCCATTTTTAAGTGAACAGTTAAGTGTATTCATGCTGTTGTAAAACAGATTTCTAGAACTTTTTCATCTTTCAAAACTGAAACTCTATACCCATGAAACACTTTTGGTGATATTGAGTAATAAGGCTCTGGATTTTATTTACATCTGTTTTAGTAGGAGCCTTCTACACTGACGCTGAATTGGCCAGGGAAAGTGGGCGCTGCCTTATTACTGCCAGGTTGGGGTAGAAGCACAGGTCTCCAGTGGACTTCTTTTGACCTTTTAGGTGTTAGAAGAGCCCCTTATTACTGCTGAGCAAGAGTGGGAGGTCAGGATTTCCATGAGGCCTCCTCTGATGTCATCCTGGCAACCAGGGTAGGGGCAAGGGCTCCTCATTATTGTTGCCACTGACGCTGGTCGGGTGGGAATGGGTGCTGGTGGAAGATAGTGAAGGCGCTGTCTTCCCACTCTGCCTTTTCTCACGGCAGGGGAGGGGGTGGGGAAGCTTGTTACTGCTGTACCATATATGGGTGGAGGTCTAGGCTCCTCATGTGGTCTTTACTGACACAATGGCTAGGAAGGGGGCCTTGCTATCGTTGGGTTGAGATCAAAGCCCCAGATCTCTACTTGGTCTTTTCTGGCACCATTCTGGCAGGGGATAATGTTGGGGCACCTTGTTATGATCACATGTGGTTCAAAGTCTAGGCTCCCTACTTGCCCTTTATTGATGGAGCTTAGGGTTTGGTTTTTCTGTGGCGTTTGGCTGAAGTGGAGTAGCTGTTGTCTAAAAGTTTTCCTGCTTGCTAGGATGCCCCTTTCTTGGTCCTTTGGCTAGAGAGAGCTGGTTTTTCTTGTGTATTTGTGTGCGTGTACCTGTTGGTGTTTCCAGGCTCCTCCATTCCTCAGCACTCAATGTGGGAAATAGGAGGCAAAAAGACAACCTAGCAAATGCGTTGCTGTGCCCATCCTCAGGTCTTGAGGTCCCTGGCTGATCTACCACCTTCTCTCCAAATTGTAGTCATCTTATTCTTGTCTTATATATAATGTCCAGGGCTTTTAGTTTAGTGGTACCGTGTTTCCGTGAAAATAAGGCGGTCTTATATTTATTTTTCCTCAAGAAGACACCCTAGGGCTTATTTTCAGGGAATGTGTTATTTTTTTTAAGTATGGTGTACAACAATCTACATTTATTCAAATATAGTTAACACATTGCATACCGCATAGAAATCTCTAAGACATACGCCAGGAACCTCACGTTTTTGGGCAAATTGCACATAATTTAAATTATAACTACAGATCATAATATACTTTATGTTTTTCAATAATTATAACATTTTTATTTACAAAAACAATTAAACAACTAATTAAACAATTAAAGTTCCTGGTACTTTTTTAACGTATGGTACTGCGTAAAATATTTTCTTCTATGAAGAGGGACCAAACAAAATTTACATAAGTATCTAGATTTACATAAGTATCTAGATTTGCTCCTTTTTCCATGGGTGGCACAAACTCTGCAGGCTCTTGTAGGAAATTTTTTCTTTCCACTCGCTGGAATACACGTAGGTTCATGCTGCTTCATATCACCTGACAACCTTTTGGGTGGATCTTTACGAGGTGCTCTCCTTGCACCTCCAGGGGAAGGACTGGACAGATTTGTCTCTGGTTCTGGAGTGTCTTCATTATTGTCATCCGTTATCCAGTCTCTTGCCACCAATAGCAGAAACTGTTTATACTTCATTTTTGCTTGTGGATTGAGGACGTTGTACACTCTAAATGAATTGAAATGTCCGCAGTTTATAAGGTACAGCACTACTTTTTTTGTCCATTTCATCGTTTTCCTTAGAATGGAACAACACGAAAGGAATTGATCCGCATGGTCAACGCCTTTCATGTGGGCATTGTATTCCTTGATGCAGGCAGGTTTTATAATATTCTCTCCCCTTTTTCTATTTTTTTTTCCTGTTGTCAAGACAGAAGTGTCATGGATCGTTGATATCATTCGGACAACCCGCTTGTCTTTCCATGCTAGAAGAATATCGCCTTTTCTGGAAAATATTATGTCACCTTTCTTCATTCTTGATGTTTTCATTTTCAAATTTGGCGGTAAACCTCTACTCTCCCTAATAGTCCTACAGACTCTAGTTTTGTTCTGTAGCAGCAATTCAGCAGTAGATGTAGCATTGTAATAATTATCCAATGAGATCGCTTCATTCGATGTGGACAAGACAGTGCATTGACATCTAAGGTCCATAACAGATGGCACGTGAAAAACGAGAAAACTTGTGAGTGGTCCTTAACAGATGGCGCGCGAAACACGAGAAAACTCGTGAGCGGTACGCAATGTGTTAAGTTGTCTTCTTCTGGAGCATCATCATAACTCTCCAAACCCCGAATTCCATCCTGAATTTCTTGCGACTCTATTTCCTTTAGAATCATTGGCCCCAATCTCTCATGTCGAGCAGTAGAGCTCTCATGGGGCAGATGAGAAGGGCTGCTCGTCATCTTTACCGCTCCGCGATGAAATGCATGGGTTGTGCAGATACGCTGCGTAGCCACGCCCATCACTAGGTCTTATTTTCGGGGTAGGGCTTATATTGCGCAAATGCTTAGAAATCCTGCTAGGGCTTATTTTATGGGTAGGGCTTATTTTCGGGGAAACACGGTAGGAATAAAAAAAGTACATCTTCTCTCCCGTGTCACCTAGGTTTTTAAATGTATCTGTTATACCTCAGTAATATACAATAAGTTTTCACTTAAAATGCAAGGTTCTATTTTTTATTAATTAAAAAAAAATTACCATTATTCCACATTTACTTGGGGCCAAATGCTTAGTGATTTGTGACTCTGAGTCTTTCGCAGATGAGAGACTTAGTGTATTGAATAATTTTGTCAAATTCATGGAGGATAGAAGTGCTGGATTTAAGTGCTCATGGCCTAACAGAAGGCACAGGCAATAAACAGGGAAACACAGTAATTCCGGGTGGTGTTAGTACTCTGAAGAACATAAGAGAGGGTATGTGATAGAGTGCTGCGGGGATCTGTGTGCAGGTGAGGTGGAAGCAGACACTATGAGCCTGGGGTGGGTAGGTGAGTCGGGGAAGGCCCTCTGAGAAGGTGCATTCCAGCCCCAAATGATGAGGAGGAGCTTGTTGTGTGAAGATCTGGGGGCAGAACTTTATTGTTTAGCTTCCCTGAAGTGTGAGAGATCTTGGGGAGATCTGGGAAAAGAAAGAAGGCCAGCCAACTTGGAGCATAGTAACCATGGAGGAAGGAACATGAGAGGAGGCTGGGAAGTTGGAAGAACACCCTGATCACATAGGCTTGTGGTATTGGCCTTCCTAAAGGTTCTTTTTAATTTATTTTTTTGGCACAGTGGCCATTGTTTTATTTTTAAAGTAGAGAAAAATGCATGCATTTGTCAACACATGTGTTTGAAGCGCAGGTTTACCAATCTTATTATTGCTAAATTGAGGTTGATAGTTTAGAATGAGTAGACGAGGAAGGGAGCTGGCAGTAAATACAAAGTGTGCTGCTTCCTGTTGGCCAGGGAGAAAGAACTGCACATGGTGTTCTTTTTGGGGGACTGATGCCTGTGTATTACAGTCTTTTATTTAAATTGAAATTCAGCCTCCAGAAGATGTCCATTCTCATCCCTTCAAATAAATTGCTGACTCTAAAGAAGAAAACAAAATTAGCTGTAATCTCACTACACAGCAATAATTACTGTTAACATGTTGGTTTATCTCTTTTTAGTTTTTTGTCTGTGTATTTTATGCGCACATTGACAAAGTTAAGATAAAATTGTGTTGATTTATCTTGCTATTTTCATGAGTATGTTACTATGTCATTAAATATTCCTCAAGAACATTTTTGAGATTCTATATGATTTATTTTGTGAAGCTCCAACAATTTAACTCTTACTCCAATATCAAACTGTTTGCCTTCCATATTTTGGTTCTTATTCACCCTGATGCAGTGAACATCTTGTTACATACACCCTTGTGTTCACTTGTGATAGATTACTTCAAGTGTTATGCACATTTATAAGGCTCTGCATTAATATTGCTTGATTGTTTTCTACAAAGGTAGATGATATGAGTTCCATTTACTTAGAATTTAGCCATCAGTCATTTAAGCCATATGCTATATTTCTCTTATAATAAAATCTAGAGTTTAGGATTATTTAATTAGCAGAGTACTTTATGCTTTCATAGTTATTTGCGGTTAGTAATTAATCTCTGATTCTACGTTTGAAATATCTAACTGTAGCCAGGTTTTCATCTTAAATTACATTAACTAGATGGTGTAGTCTATTCCCTTCTGGATCATATTCATTTTCTTGAGTGGATATTTATGTATTGAAGGAATTTGTTTGGTTCACAATATTAGCTACTTGGGTATCAGCGTCCTTAGACAATGATTATCCCGCAGCCATTTGCATTACTGGTGCTTGATTTATTTAGTGTCATCCTCTTTAAAATGATTTGCTTCCCCATAGATACACTAAATGGCAGAAGATTCCTTTATTTAAAACAAATATTAGTTCCATACACTGTGATTTAAAAAGTGAGTGATCACAGCTATGGTGAGAGGGGACTCTTTTTTTTTTTTAATTTCTTTTTTTTTTCTTTTTTTTTTTTTAGAGACAGGGTCTTGCTTCTTTTGCTCAGACTGAAGTGCACTGGTACGATCATAGCTCACTGCAGCCTGGAACTCCTGGGTTCTAGCAATCCTTCCACCTCAGCCTCTCAAGTAGCTGGGACTACAGGCATGTACTACCACATCCGGCTAATTTTTAAATTTTTTTGTAGAGATGGGGTCTTGCTGTGTTGCCAAGGCTGGTCTTGAACTCTTGGCCTCAAGCCATCCTCTCACCTCGGTTTCCCAAAGCTCTGGGATTACAGACGTGAGCCAGTGCACCTTTCCTGAGAGAGGACTCTCTTGATTTACAAATCAAAGTGACAAACCATTTTTCCATTTTTTCCCCCAGACACTTAACAGAAAACTTTTGAACCATTGGTAGTTAGTACTTGATATGTGATTCCTTAATTACTGCTAGATGTAGAGAATGGATTACCTTTTTAGAATTCAGATGTTGGAATCAGTGAACATGAAGCTTCTGGAGGGCCTGACCAGGTATAAGAAAAAACCTTAAAGGTTAGGTGTGAATTTTTTTACTAGTCCTTGCACTGTAACCTTTTTTTTTTTAGTTCGTAGTTATATTTTTCTGGTTCTTCCTAGCTGTTAATATATTCTGCAAATGTTTGATCATCAAAATACAGGGCTGGAGGAGTTTGTGAGTTCATGGATGTGCTGTTTATTGAGGAGAAAGATATTGGATGCGGTCATTATAATTTTCCATAATTATAATATCTAAAAGCTTAATGTAGCCAATGCTAATTTAATTTTATTTGTATTTATAACTTTAATGAACTTTAGGGTTTACATGTATAATATAGAAAATTCAGAATATGTGGAATACAGAACACAGAAAGCTAAAGTGCTTACCTCCCTGAGGTAATCTCTGTAAAAATTTTAATATATATCCTTTCAAGTTTATATTTTCTGTGCATATATGTACACACACACTTATTCACATATTTCCCCCCTCCCTGCTGCCATGAACACATGCTATTAGAGTCTTTTTGTCTAAGTTAATAAAACTCTTCAATATCATTTTAAAAGGTTATGACATTCTATCATGAGAAGGTATCACAATTTATTTCAACATTTCCTTATTGTACATTCAAGAATTTACATTGTTTTACCGGGGAGAACATTCTCATGGCTAAATTCTTTTGTATGGACATCTTAATAATTCCCTAAGGATAAACTTTTAAGTAAAATTGCTAGGTTAGTCTCATTTTAAAAAATACTTTTCTTCTTGTAGCTTATATATAATACTGTAGTTTTATATATGTTTGCAAATAGCTATAGTGCCAGTAAAAAGTGTGATAAATTTGAATCCTAACTTTCACATACGCCAAAAATATTTTGATTCAGAGTTTTGTTAAGTGCATGATTACAGTCTCTTCACTTCTTTCGATTTTTCTGTCTTTCAGATTTTCAGCCAAGATACTTAGAGGTCACATGGTAAATTATGGTTTTCATTTTTCACAATCTCCATCTTTTCAAATTCAGTGAACCACAGTTATTTTGAGGTTGTTGGCAGTTGTGGCTCTGTTCTAAATATGGCCTCAGAAATCATGCCAGTTGCAAAATCTGCTTTGCCTTCTGACATCAGGGTACCTAGTAGAACATGACTCTTTTTGGAATTTAGAAAATCTAAACAGGACAAGAACAGAACCTAAAAAATATGCGTTTCTGACAGTATCTCTGAGTAGATATCCTGCAAAACCCTCTCTCACTATAAAAATTTTACACATGCTGGATAGTCCTTGTGAAGACATATATGAACTTGCAGAGACAAAAACAAAACACAGAAATATCTAGAATCTTTAACAATGAGGATGAATGAAAATCAGAAGGGCTACTGTGAGAGGAATAGGGCGACAGTCTCAGTTACTAATGGACGTGTGTGCGTGTTTAATAAAAGCTTCAAACGTAAAAAAGATTGAGGGAATAATATATACCTAGCATAAATAATTTTTAATACATGGACAATTTTGTTTCATTTATATTCCCTCTTTATTTCTACTTCATTTATATAATTTATATATACTCCTCCTCCCTCTGAATTATTTTGAGGCAAAACCCAGAAATCATATCTTTTTGTAATTACTTCATATGTATCTGTAGAAGACAAGGAACTCTTTTCAAATAAATATATTCATAATGTCATTAAACACCAAAAAATTAATACATTCTTCGAATAGCCACATGCCCACTCAGTTCACATTTTCTTGACTGTCTCATAAATTTTTTTTTTCTAGATTATCTGTTTGAGTCAGGATCAAGTTAAGGTTTTATTTCAGGTTGATTTCTCTCTTAATTCCCTTTAAGTATATAGGTTCCCTTACATTTTTTTTCTCCCTTTGAAATGAATTTTTTGAGGAAACTAGTCATAGTTTCATAGACTTCTCTACATCTGGATTTTGCTGATTGAATTAAGCAAACATAGATAATATGGTGTCCAACGTGTGACTCTTGTATTTCTTGTATACTGGTGGGCTTACAGGTTTGATTAGATTTAAATTTGAATTTTTTTCGTGGGGGCAGTGTAAAGATGCATCATTGGTGATACGAGTTCTTTATAGCAAAAGACACATAGTAATTACTTATCTCCTCCTTTTCTGATGTTAAGAGTAAGCAGTAAGCCAGGCGCGGTGGCTCACGCCTGTAATCCTAGCACTCTGGGAGGCCGAGGCGGGTGGATCGCTCGAGGTCAGAAGATCGAGACCAGCATGAGCGAGACCCCGTCTCTACTAAAAAGAAAAAAAAAAAAATTAATTGGCCACCTTAAAACAGAAAAAATAAATAAATAAATAAATAAAAATTAAAAAAAAAAAAAAAAGAGTAAGCAGTGGCTTCAGGCAGTTTCAGTGCAATCTACTGATTATAAATTTCCCTATCAGATTTTCACTTAATGGCTTCAGCAGCTGTCAGTGATAGTTGCTTAGATAACATTATTATGGTTATTATATGTGGATATTCTGTCATTCTACCTTCATTTACTAATTACAATTCCTCTATAGGAAAGAAGTCTTTTTTTTAAATCTCTGTTTTCTTTTTCAATTCAGGATATTATAGGGGTACAAATATTTTGGTTACATGTAATACATTTGCCTCGCCCAAGCCAAGGCTACAAGCATGTCCTTCCCCTATACAGTGTGCTCTGCTTCCATTAGTGGTGGGTTTACCGCCCCCCACCCCCCACCTGACCAGCACCCAGTGAGTATTACTACCATGTGAAACTGGACCCGTATCTCTCACCATGTACAAAAATCAGCTCAAGATGGATTAAAGCCTTACATGTGAGACCTAAAAGTATAAAAATTCTAGAAGATAACTTAGGGAAAACTTCAGGACATTGGTCTAGGCAAAGAATTCCCATCTAAGACCTCAAAACCAAAAATTGACAATGGTACTTAATTAAACTGAAAAGCTTCTGCACAGCAAAAGAAATAATCAACAGAGTGAATAGACAACCTACAGATGGGAGAAAATATTCACAAACTATGTATCTGACAAAGGACTGATACCCAGAATTTACAAGGAACTCAACTCATTAACAACAAAAACAAAGAAACTTCAAATAATCCCATTAAAAAGTAGGCAAAGGATGGGAACAGACATTTTCAAAAGAAGATGTAGAAAGGGTTAACGAGCATATGAAAAAATGCTCCACATCACTAATCATCGGAGAAATGCAAATTAAAACCACAATGAGACACCATCTTACACAGTTAGAATGGCTATTATTAAAAAGTCAAAAAAATAGATGTTGGTGATGATGCAGGGAAAGAGAATGCTTATACGCTGTTTTTGGAAATGTAAATTAGTAAAACCTCTAAGGAAAACAGTGTGGAGATTTCTCAGAGAACTGAAAATGGAACTACCATTTGATTCAGCAATCCCACTACTGGGTATTTACCCAAAGGAAAAGAAATTATATCAAGAAGATACCTACTCTCGTATGTTTATTACAGCACTGTTCACAATAGCAAAGATGTGGTATCAACCTAAGTGTCCATCAGCTGATGAGTGGATAAAAAATTTGGTATATTTGTGCAATAGAATACTATTCAGACATAAAAAAAGAAGGAAATCACGTGGGTTTTGCAGCAACGTGGATGGAACTGAAGGCCGTTGTCTTAAGTGAAATAACTCAGAAATAGACAAATGCGTATAAGTTGGAGCTAAATAATGTGTACACATGGACATAGGGTGGAATATTTAAACATTGGAGACTTGGAAGGGTGAGAAGGGGGGTGAGGGAATGAAAAATTAATGGGTATAATGTACAATATTTGGGTGATGGTTATTCTATAAGCCTAGACTTTACACCTGCATACTATATCCAGGTAACAAGATTGCCCTTGTACCCCCTAAATCTATGTAAATTAAAAAAAAGTGTCAAGGTATTTCCACAAACCCCCAGAATATGAGGTGGGTTCAGCAGCTGTTTGGGTGATTGCAGAGGGCAGGAGAAGGTAAATTCGGACAGTCCTACAAACTAGAGAATCCAGTAATTTCTAACAAGTGGTTAACCCCTTACAGGAAAATTCCCCACTCAACATAGAAAATCTGGGCGGAGGGAGGATCCTGGAACCAATTCCCTGTGGATACCAACAGACTACTGTTTATGAAAATTGTAATAAACTACTAGACTGCTTTGTAAAGAAATACTATTATGGCATTTTTTTTTTAAAGACTTTACATAAAAACTCAGTGTCAGATTATTTTTTTTATTTTTAATTTTTAATTTTTAATTTTTATTTTTTTTGAGACAGTGTCTCACTCTGTTGCCCAGGCTAGAGTGCTGTGGCATCAGCCTAGCTCACAGCAACCTCGAACTCCTGGACTCAAGCGATCCTTCTTGCCTCAGCCTTCGAGTAGCTGGGACTACAGGCATGCGCCACCATGCCCGGCTAATTTTTTCTATATATTTTTAGTTGGCCAGTTAATTTCTTTCTATTTTTAGTAGAGACGGGGTCTCGGGTCTCGCTCTTGCTCAGGCTGGTATTGAACTCCTGACCTTGAGCGATCCTCCCGCCTCAACCTCCCAGAGTGCTAGGATTACAGGCGTGAGCCACCGCATCTGGCCAGTGTCAGATTCTTGATGTTTGGAAATTGAAAGTATGTAAGTTCTTGAGTTTTACTCTGCCATGTAAGTTACATACAGTCAGACATCTGCCTCGGTTATTTTTTTCCCCCTGAGATGTATGACCTTGAATGTACTTTGTAGCTGAATAATCAGTAATGCATACTTTGAATTCATATACTTTGGAGGGGGTCACTTAAAGTTTTAAACAATTTTTAAAGCTATACCATATTTTACTTGAGTTTGTTCATGCCCGTTGGTAACATGGCTTCCTTCTGAGTGTTATTGACATTGACTGGCGATACTGCCATTTTAGTATTTCACTTTTCTTATTAATTTTGACACTAGCTGCTGTCCATTTTTATTTTAGTAGTCTAACTTGACTGAAGCCAGTGCTTCAGGTTTTGTGTTTTGATCAAGTTGTGCAACAGTGATTAATAATAAACTCATGCTTCGTTTTTTTTTTGTTTTTTTTGAGACAGAATCTCACTCTGTTGCCTGGGCTAGAGTGCCATGGTGTCAGCCTAGCTCACAGCAACCTCAATCTCCTGGGCTCAGACGATCCTCCTGCCTCAGCCTCCCAAGTAGCTGGGACTACAGGCATGCACCACCATGCCTGGCTAATTTTTTCTATATATTTTTAGTTGTCTGGCTAATTTCTTTCTATTTTTAGTAGAGAGGGGTTCTCACTCTTGCTCAGGCTGATCTCGAACTCCGGAGTTCAAATGATCTGCCTGCCTCAGCCTCCCAGAGTGCTAGGATTACAGGCATGAGCCACCGCGCCCAGCCCATGCTTCGTTTTATGATTAAGCTTCCACATGATTTGGAAGCACCATGGAAGAACACTGTGAAATTTCATGCATGTAAAACTTTGAAAATTTGGGTGTTAAATCTGCTCAGTTTTGTTTATCACAAAGTCACTAGGTATACAGACTTAGTGGATGCTAATCAAGTATTTAAAATATGAAATTGATACATGTTAATCAGATTGAGTTCATATTGTACTGTATTAATATGTGTTCTTTAATTATAATTTAATTATTAATAAGTCTGTATTAATATGTGTTCTTTAAAAGAGATTTTACTTACTTGGCTAAATTTCTTTAAGAAAATTGTGACCCAAAAAACAGTTTTAGATTTAATCAGTACGTTTTTTGTTTTCATCAATATTAAATAGTAAAATAGTATCAGTGTAATTAACTACATTGTTTCTTGTTGTTTTTCCTTGAGGCTGTTATCACTTGATGGCCAGGTGTACTCATTGATTTTTAGCTGTGACAGTTGGTTAAAGCAAGATCTAGTTTACCTCCTGAGATTTTCAGGAGATAATTTTGAAGTTCCAGATCTCATCGTTATTTTTCACTTATCTAATAATTTTGTCTTTATGAGACACACTAGAGGGATATTTTACCGTTTTGCCTAATTCTGATAAAGATATCTTTCTGTGATGGAAGCTTTATATTTTGGACAGATTCCTAACTGTTTGAATATTTCATCACAGCATCTTTATTTTAGGATGGACAAGGCCCATTCTGAAATCACTGCTGAGTACATTTGCTCCTGGTTGTGAATGCTGAACATGAACTCGTTGTCCTGTGATTTGGGTGATAGAACTAAATGGCTTCTGCTCTTTTTCTCAACATGTAATATGTAGATATGTTGAGCTGTATGACAAGATGAATTTAAATCAAAGCTGAATACGTGGTGGATTGCTAGCTGAAGTGACCTGAGGTCATTTTTGGTCCCCCCAAGGTAGTTTTGATTATTCATTCTTGGCACTTAGTCTTTGCCTGCAACCTGTCATCTTCTCTCCTCAAGTGTTGTAAGATTAGTACTGTCCTAGAGGTGTCGTGCACAGTGCTTAAGATTATATATGGAGCCTTGGGCAGCGTAGGGAGTCAAAGGCATTACTGTTCATTCAGGTTTTTTTAAATGACTAAATTAGAATTTATTTAGGGTATAAGATGTTTTTAAGCTTAGATCCAAAACTGTGCTGCATCTTCTTAAGGAACTTAGAGTTACTATGTTACAAATAAAATTTTTATGTAATTTATTTTATTTTTGATATTATAGTTTGTCTAGTTTGTTTCACTCAAAATCATAAGCATTTAATTTAAATTTTGTAAGATTTTTACTAATGGCTAAATAACACTACAGATGTTTCCTGACTTATGATGGTTCAACTTACTGATTTTTTGACTTATGATAGCTTTATCAGGAGTCACCCCGTTGTAAGTCGAAAGCATCTGTCCATCAAGAAGAAATACAGTAATAGGCCTCACCATCACTTATAATTGGACATTCCTGTGTTTTTAAAATTATGTCTATTGCTGTATGAAACTTTTCTGTGCCTGGAATTTTTTCTTCTTTATATACTTGTTATATTTTGTTTATTGCTATGTAACAAACCACTTCAAAATGTAGTGGTTTAGATAAGAACAATAAGTTATTTTGCTCACAAATCTATAATAGGAGCAAGGCTGAGCCACCTGGTGTGGGGCTGGGGAAGAGCCTTTCCAGATGGCCCATTTACGTGACTGGCAAACTGGTGCTAGCTGTTTACTGGGAGCTCAGCTGGCGCTGTGGGCCAGGGGCCTCGATTGCATTCTACCTGGGCCTCTGCAGGTTGCTTGGGCTTCCTTACAGCACAGGGGCTGGGTTCCACAAGCGAGTGCCCCAAGAGGACCAGGCTGAATCTGCATGGCCTTGTCAAACCTAGTCTTGGTGGTCACGTAGCATCATTTCTACCACTTTCCTTCCCCACTTCTGCTCCCCTCCCCACAGACATCATTAGTATTAGTCATGAAAGAAGGTTAGTCTAGATATTGGGTTCATGCAGTATTTGCTACAATTACGATTTACTTAACAAATCTCCTATTTTTAGATGTTAAAATAGTTTCCTGGTTTTGTTTCTTATGAACAGTGCTACTGTGAGCTTTCTTACAGACAAAGCTCATTTGTCCATCACTTTAAGACAAGTTTCTTGAGACATAACAGCTGTGTCAGAAGCAAATAATGTTTTTAAGGCTTTTGAGAAATAACAACTTACTTTCCTACCAGCTGTAGGAAAGGCTGAATGCTTAGTTTCCAACCAGCTGTATTTAAGATTTATCCATTTACCTATGATGATGCCAGCACTGGCTACCATCTCTTTTTGCCTTTGCTAGTATGCTTTGCAATAGAATGGATTCTTATTCTTACTGACTTTGCATATCTTTGACTTCTGGTGAGGACAACCATATTTCAGTTTGCTTTTTGGCAATTTCGAGTGCTTTTATCAGTTGTTTGCTTATTCATATCATTGTTTTACTAGAGTGTCATTTTTTATTGGTGAGTTATTTACGCATAAAGATATTGATTCCTTGCCATACGTTTTAAATATTTTAAGTATTTTTTCCAAGATTTTATATATTTTGACAGATACATAGTATCATAAAGTTACTGTCCCTCTTAAAGTTTTAACAACCTGTTTGGAATCTTTCAAGTATGAGAAGTAAAGTAAGGATATCATGTAATGCATGGTCTGTCCTTTATCTTTTCTGTTTTCTAAAGTCTTAAATATGCTTGTATTTGTTTTCCTCTTTCTATTGTTTTATTTGTCTTTTTCATAACAATTTGGAAATACATACTTCTTACAACTTTATGATATTTTTATTATTGAGTTGGACAAACTCCTTCAGTCTTCATATGAAGCCAATGAGATCTGGTGTTATAATTCTCTCCACTTTGTTTTAAAGTTGAAGAAGCTGAATCACAGAGGTTGTTTTGTCAAACAATGTGGTGTTTATACTGAGGTTTTCCCGACTCCAGCTCTCAAGTTCTTTGCTAACATACTATGCTGCCACTCCATTTATTCAAGTGCTCTGTTATCACTTGATAAAAATCTATAGTTTTCTTTCCTTAAGTCCTAAATTTCTAAGTTTTTTTTCTTAAGTGATTTGTATTTTTGTTGCTATTTATTAATGAGATTTTCTACATTACATATTATAGTGAAAACTATGGCATTTTCAATCTTTATCTTTAGCCTCTTTAATGGGCATCCAAAAAAGAAAAAGCACCAGTTATATTTTCAGTATATTTCTGAACTTGAACTCATAAGTACCAAATCCATGAATGTTTAAGAAAATGGTCATTTTAATATAGAATTTAATAAAATGCATTTAAATATATAAGCATTTTAAAAGAATAGTTAAATTACTTGTAAGATTGCATTTTAAAAAAAATTTATACACTTTTTCATTTTCTTGATTTTTTACTGTTTATACTGAGGTCGTGTGCTCCTTGTCAGGGAGATTTAAATAGGTTTCCTTCTTTGCCATGAATACTTTTTAAAATTCCTTACGAGTTAGAATAAGGGATGTATTATCTTGTTCTAAAAACTTTGGATAGCTTTAAAGTGAATACTAGTAGACTTTTTGGAGAGTTTCTTCTAAAGTGACTATCATTTGTGTTCATTTATATTTGCTCTAAACTCAGATGTGTAGTGTTTTTACTATTATCTTTTTGATCTCTGCAATTTTGGTTTGTATTTTTCCTTTACTCAAGGTTTGTTTAATAGAGAGTTTTTTTTTT
>VBSM01002035.1:3710185-3768337 GCA_008086735.1 Cheirogaleus medius | reverse complement strand
AAAAAAAAGGGCGGGGGGAATAAAATACTTAGGTTCAACTTGCAGATTGAACTGCAATTTACCTTTGTAGTTTTAGGGCTCATAGTAGGAACTTAATGTACGTCCCTTTCTTCCCACCTCAATCTCTTCTTTGTTGGTTCTTCATTTTCTGCTTCATGCTAGGCCCTTTTTTTTCCCCCTCTTTCAGTACTGTCTTAAGGTGACTTCATATAATCCAGGGCTGGTTCACAGGTGGCTTGGGTGCTCCTCCCTTGGGGTAGGGGGACCGAGCTATCTCTTGTGCCATATGAAAGGGACAAGGGACTCATCGGCTGGTATCTCGGGCATTGTTCCTTTGGGAGCACGGTGGCAGACTAGTTCTCTCTGATGAGGTGCTAAGCTGGTGATCATGGTGTAATGGCACCAGAGGTTTAGTAGTGGCTCTGGTTTTGAGATTGCATTGTTCAACAGCATCTTGGGTCATGAGGGAAGAGGGACACAACGTGGACTCCTTCTCTGGTACAGTGTAGCTGTGTGAACTCCTGGCAGCTCTCCAAACTGGGGTCACAGTCCTGTGAGGACTTCAGGATTCTCCAGTAGCAAAAATTGCAAGTTTTCATGGTACTAATGGGGGATGCTGGAGGCCTCCTGCTTACCTTTTTCTCACAGCGGGAAGTCCCTTATGGTTCTGAGTTGATCCCACATGGGGAGTTGGGGTGGCAGAGGTGTAGGGTGTTTTGATTCCTACACTATGTGGCCATCCTGAGTCTCCATGTTCTACAGGGTTTGTGCCACTCCCCTACTGTACTCCGATGCTCTCCTTCAGACACTCGGGTTAAAATGTAGTCTGTTTGTTGTTTTGGTTCTTTTTTGTGGGGGTATGATCTCTAGGCACTTCTCATGAGCCATCTTGCTGATGTTGCTCTAAAACCACAAGTTCTTATGTAACAACAAACAGTCCTCTTAAGCATTTGTGTGTGTGTGTTTGTAATCTACATAGTTCGACGTGATTATATAAAGTGGATATGTATATATATTATTCAGTACTTTTCCCTTTTGTTTTATTTGTAAAGGGAAGGTTTTTCTGAGTAATCTAACACATCTTTATCAGACACTGGAAGTCTACTGTCTTCCTTCTTTTGAAGTACTTTCTTACTTGACACCCAGGGCACTTTTTTGGATTTTCTTCACCCTTCACTAGGCACCCTTCCTCAGTTTCCTTTGCTTGTCTTTCCTCATCGTCCCAGCCTCTGTAGCAGTTCTGTGGCTCAGTCCTTGGATTTTCAGTCCCTAGTGATCTCATTTAGTTTAATGGTCTTAAATACCGTCCATCCATGGCCAACTCGCAGATTAATGTCATCAGCCCATACCTTTTCCCTGAACTCAGACTCACGTATCAACTTTCCACATGGTATCTAAACTTTACTGTCTGATAATGATGTTTCTACTCCATACTTGCTATTCTAGCAGTGTTTACCTATCTCAGTAAATGGCAGGTCCGCTCTTCCAGTAGTTTTGGAAACAGGTATATTCTGGGGAGAAATAATCCTATTAAAGATAGAGGGGGACAAAAGAAGAATGTATCTTGTTCTTTTGTAGTTTACTTGGATTTGTGTTTGGAGGCTTGATCTTTTAAACTTGATATACCCTTGTAGAATAATAAGAAATATCATTTTCAGTTTTGTCATACAACAATTGTAAAGTGTTTTTGGACACCACACTCAAATGTTTTCACATTTTATTTCCTTCACAGAATGTGAATTCTTTTAGTAAATAATTTTCCCTTGCCAGTAAAGTCAATTTCTTCTACTATAGCCTGTGAAAACATATCTTGTAATGGGGAGGCACTGGGGAGAGCATGAAGAAACAGAGCATCATTCCAGAGTTAGTTTTATATTGTTATGGATCCCATCAGTCTTTTATTTTTCCCGGCAGATGCAGTGGATACTTTCTTACGTATTAACAGTCTGTACCAGTGTTTGAAAATGATTTGAATAGTATTTGCCTTAAGTAAAAGATATTTCAAACCATGGTAATTAAGCAACACATTGTTAAGTTTTATAATGGATAATTTAAATTTTAGAGAAAAATTGATTCCTTGTAGACAAGTATGAATTTGCTGTTTGATAATCAGTGAATTTGGTGAGGGAATTTCTTTTGTATTCTCTGATTGCTAAAAGATAAACTTTTCCATTTTTTTTTCTGTTTCTGGGATACCTGTTGTTAATATGGAGGATTTCCAGGAACAGGGAGAGAAGCCCACTTTTGAATCATCTCAATCTCTGTTTGTATTGATCTAAGTTGATCTAAGTTTATTGGTGCCCTAGCTGCCTTCCTGGAGCAAATGTAAATCCTGTCTGGAGAAGTCTAACCCTAGGCCTGAAAATATCTCTCTAGTTTTCATGTATAGAGTCTGACACTCAGTAGAAAGTATTCAGATTTCTTCTGAGGAGATAAGATATGATAACAAAAAACCCAAGATAAACAAGAGACAGTATCCACATGGGATACAGACAATGGAGTTCTCAGATACTGACTTTAAAATAAGTGTGATTAGTATATTTAAGCAGTTTGAAAGATTAAATATTTCACTGGAGAGCTAAAATTATGAAAATGAACCAAATGGATATTCTAGAACTGAAAAATACAGTAACTGAAAGGAAGGACTCGGGATTGGGTTAACAGCAGATTAGGTCTAGCCGAACAGAGAAATAACACACTGGAGTTACCTGGGATCAGTATATAGAGAGAAAAGTATGGAAAACATGGAGAAGAGCAGGAGAGACATGGAGGAAAACTGAGAAAATAGTGGTTTTTATAATAAGCGGTGCTGGATAATTTGGATATCAATATAGGAAATAAAAACTTTATCCTTAAGTTATACTGTACCAAAAAAATCAATGCATGTAGACTTCACATTTAAATGTGAAAAGGTAAAGCAATAAAGCTTCCAGTAGATAACAATGAAAATAACTTGATGACCTTGGGGTAGACCAAGATTTTTTTTTAAAGGATGCAGAAGCACTGTCATAAAAGAAAATATTGATAAATTAGACTACCTAAAGGTTAGGAACTTCTGTTCATCAAAAGATATTCTTAGAAGTATAAAGACAATCCATAGAGTAAGGGAAGGTACTTGCCACTTAATATATAAAGAACTGCTTCATCAAGGAGAAAAGGACAGATAACCCAGTAGAAAAATGAGCATAAGACTTGAACAGGTATTTTACGAAAGTGGTTATCTCCAAATGGTCAATTAATACATGGAAGATGCTTAAGCTGATTAGTGACCAGAAAAATTTAGTTCAATCACAATGAGGTGCCAATACATACCCACTAGAATGGCTGTGATTAAAAAGCCTAATAATGCAAGGATGTAGAACAACTGAAATTCTAACAGCTACATATTGGGGCATAAATTGACTCTGTGATCACTTGGGAAAGCTGATCAGCATTGTCTATTAAACTGAATCTAGGCATGCCTTGTGATCCAGCAGTTTCATTTCCAAGTATATATCCAATAGAAATGTTTACATGTGTCCAGCATAAGATATGCTTTAGCACTATTCATAAATTGAAGTGGCCCAAATGTGCATCCACAGCAAAATGAATAAATGGTGGTATATTTACACATTGGAATACTACGCAGCAATGAAAAAGAACGTGGGTGAACATCAGCACATGTAATGTTGAACAAAGAAGCCAGGCTTTACAGATATTTGGTAATGTTTCCTCTCCTTGTGATTAAGAGTTGAGAGAATGACAGCCAGTTCTAGAAGTTCTCAGTGATGGGTGAATTTTGGTGACTTTGAGCTTCACACTAAGATCACCTGTATGGGCATTTTATATGTGAAATTTAGCATCAGTATTTCTGGATGTTTCTGTTGGGCCAGTTAGTTTTGCCAAAGATGAGCACACGAAGAGCATTCCAGTTGTATGCCTGGAAGGAAGGGACCTGAGGCTGCCAGAGTCCTGGTAGCCCCCTGGAGGAAGATAGCTGAAGTCTCAGTGTTCACTGTACATAAATTCACTTAGTCTCCCTATTTTCAGTTTGGTAGTCCTCTCTTTAACTAGGTCTGCCTAGTCCATAGATTTTCTGTTTTATTTTCTGTAGAGAATAAATGTTTGGACTTCTGCCTAGTATAAGTCTAGTGGCACTCACCTAGATTCTTTGGGTAGAGGGGATAATTTAAGGATCAAACTTTTTAGATCAGATTTTGCCAAATATTTAACCTTTACCCCTCTTCCTTCACTCTTAGTTTTAGAAGTATATTTTCAATAAATAGTACCGGGCAAGTGATTATTCACTTGGAAAAAGAATGAAATTAGATTCCTACCTCAACCTATATATATGATAGATCAGCTTCCAGTGTACTTCAATGTGAAAGTCCAGAGGAGGAGGAGAAAAAGGGGGAGGGAGAGGAGGAAGAGGAAAGAACCAGACCAAGTATATAATGCCTCCAAATCTAACAAAAGATCAACAAGCCAGCGGGAGAATGAGCAAAAGATCTGAACAGATATTTCAGAAAAGAGGAAATATGAACAGCAAATAAGTATCAAAATATGCTTACCATCATTAATAATTATGAAAATTCAAATTAAGACCACAGGATACCATTTTAGACCCCACTGATGGGTAGAAATTAAATCTGATACTACTAGGTATTGGTTAGGTTGTAACTCAGAGGGAACTCTGCACTACTGGTGGGAGTCAATTGGGACAATCACTTTGGGAAACAATTTGGCAGTGTGGTGAAGTCAAATATTTGAGTTTCCGGGTGGTTGTCTTAAATTCATAGCCTAGGCCGATATCTATGAGAGTTTTTCCAACATTTTCTTCTAGAATTCTTATGGTTTCATGCCTTAGGTTTAAGTCTCTTACCCATCTTGAGTTGATTTTTGTGAAAGGTGAGAGGTGCAGATCCTGTTTTGGTCTTCTACATGTGGCTATCCAATTTTCCCAGCACCATTTATTGAATAGGGATTCTTTTCCCCAATGTATGTTTTTGTCTGGTTTGTCAAAAATCAGACAAAAGCAATCACAGCATCAACAAAAATAAATAAATAGGACCTGATCAAATTAAAAAAGCTTCTGCACACCCAAAGAAACTATCAGTAGAATGAATAGACAACCTACAGAATGGGAGAAAATATTTGCATGCTATACATCTGATAAAGGGCTATTCACTAGGATCTATATAGAACTCAGGAAAATCAGCAAGAAAAAATAAAACAATCCTGTTAAAAAGTGGGCAAAGGACATGAACAGAAACTTTTCAAAAGAAGATAGACTAATGGGCAAAAAAATATGAAAAAATGCTCGACATCTCTAATCATTAGGGACATGCAAATCAAAACCACAATGAGATATGACTTAACTCCAGTGAAGAATGAGTTTTATCAAAAAGTCCCAAAATGACAAATGTTGGCATGTATATGGAGAGATAGGAACACTCCTACACCGTTGGTGGGACTGCAAACTAGTACAACCTCTGTGGAAAGTCATATGGAGATACCGCAAAGAACTAAAAGTAGAAATACCGTTTGATCCAGTAATCCCACTACTAGGCATCTACCCAAAGGAACAAAAGACATTCTGTAATAAAGACATCTGCACTTGAATGTTTATAGCACCCCAGTTCACAACTGCAAAGGTGTGGAAACAACCCAAGTGCCCATCAACACACGAGTGGATTAATAAAATGTGGTATCTGTATGCCGTGGAGTACTACTGAACTACGAAAAACAGTGGTGAGCTAACACATAGGGAAGTGACCTTCATCGGGTGTCGGGCAGGTGGGAGGGGAGAGGGGTATGGGTATATTCACACCTAATGGGTGCAGTGCGTGCTGTCTGGGGGATGGGCACGCTTGCAGCTCTTGTCTTGGGCAGTGCAAAGACAATATATGTAACCTAAATGCTTGTACCCCTGTAATATTCTGAAATTAAAAAAAAGAATATTTGAGTTTCCATTCCTATACACGTACCCTAGAAACTCTAGCACCTGTGCAGCAGGAGACACTTGCAGCAGTGTTCATGGTAACATCATTTGTAATTATGAGCAAAAGCTGAAAGCGGCCCTAATGTCTCAGTAGAAGAATGACTAAGTAAATTGCGGTGCATTTTGCATGTTTATTGAAGACAAAACTAGTTATTTTGTTTCCTTGAAGAAAATGTTTGCATTGTTCCTACATCAAAAGGAGTAGAACAGTTTTAATGGCATCTATTTCTATACCATCTACAGAAAAATATCAGGTGCCCTCATGCTCTCTCATTTTAATAAATTGAGGTAGGATTTTTGACCATGGTAATTTGTGAGTCAGAATGGGATGAAAAGCAGAGTTAGTCTGCTATAGAAATTTTCTCTTAAGATTTGTATATTCAAGAAAGCTGTCTCCTGAGTCTGGCGGTGGTGGCGGCGGTGGTGGTGGTGGTGATGATGATTGATAGCAGCTGTCTTGAGTGTTTGCCATGCCCTAGGCTACTGCTCATTTAAATCCTCACAGCAGTCCTACAAGGCAGGCAGGCAGGCAGGCGTTGTTATCCATTTTGTAATTAGAAAACTAAAGCTTCTAAGAGTTTAAGCAATTTGTTCAAGATCACACTGTTAGAAAGCTAGAGCTGGGAATTATTTCCAGATTTTGTTGACATCTGTGTTACAATATTGTTAAGTTAAAAGGTTGCCCCTACTGAAGGAAAGAATCTAGGAATTGTAAAAGACACAGACCATGAATAAAGTTTTGGGATGCTGCTGTAGTACTGTTGTTGGCTTACTTCTTTCATGAAGTCAGCCTGACACTTGACACTGCGAGCAAGCATAGATCTTACAAAGAGGGGGTTGCCTGTTTGCCTTGCACTCAGCATTTATTATTTGGTAGGGTATCTTGTGTAACTGACCACTGTATCACCACCCCCCCAAAAAAAAAAACAAAAAAAAGAGGACTTTGTAAGACAACAATATTACTTAATGTGTTAAAAACATTTACATTAAAGTTTTGAGTAGGTAATGCATACTCATGGTTCAAAAAAACAAAAAAATTCAAAAAGTGAAAAATTTCTCACCTATGCCTCATTGCCCCAGAATACCATCATGTACAATTAAACATCATTATTAGTTATATAGGTATCCCTCTGGATTTTTTTTCTCCAAGCAAATATGAGCATAGATTATTTTCTTCTCTTTTTAAATAAAAAGTATTCTGTTTTAAATGTTGCTTTTTGTGCTTAACACATCTTGTAGTTTTTTTTCATAAAGTGCATAAAGAGCTGCTTTAAGTGATGTACCATATTTTATTTAACTAGTCAGCTTTTGATAGACTCCCGACCCCAGTTTTTTTGTTATAAATAGCAGACTATGAATATGTATCATATGTATACAAATATATCTATAGAATAATTTCTTCCTAGAGGTAGAATTACTAGATTTTTAATTTTCAAGAAATTTCCAACTTACTCTCTTTGGGTTTGTACCAGCTTACATTTTCAACGGCAAAGTACTAGAGTATCAGTATCCTCAGGGTCTCTGGGCAGTATTTGTGATCAAACTTTTTGAGTTTTGGCCATGCAGAGGGTAAAAAAGATGTCATTTTAATGTATATTTCTCTTATTATGAGCAAAGTGGAACATCTTTTTGCTTGAGCCATTTATATTTTCTTCTGTGTGTACTGCCTTTGCCTATCCCTTGCTCATTTTTTTCTCTTGTTTAGTCTGTTTTTAGTCATTATCTGGTAGGTGTATGTGTGTACATATGTAATATTAACCTTTTGTGATACGGACTGGAAATATTTTTCCCATTTGTTTTTTGATTTTGCTCCTGGTATTTTTTTCTAAGCGTTTGTTCTTTTTACTTCTTATATAATCTAGCAGTATAAATTTCAGGCAAGCACACATCAAACAGTAGAATTAAGAAAAGGGCCTTGGGAATAATAAGAACCAAGGAATTGCTTTAAATAACTAGTTTCAACAGCAATATTTACCCATTCAGCTAATATTTATTGAATACTTAATTCATGTGAGGAACTGTGCCCAGAAGTGGAAGGATGTGGTGAGCAAAATCAGATATAGTCCTTGCCTTTAGGTAATTTTAAGTTTACTGTGATGACAAACATTATCAAACAATCAAAAATATATTATAAAATTGCAGTTGAGTAAGGCCTTAATGTATTCCGTGCTATGAGACAGTACCATAGAGGGATTTAATTTAAGGAAGTCCGTGGAAACTATGGTGAATTCTGAATTATGTATATGAATTTATTGGCAAGGAGAGGAGAGCCATCCAGACAGAGGCAGAAGCTTGTTGCTGGGGGAGGTACGGCTTTTAAGGGACTGAAAGAAGGATGGTGTGACTGGAAGGAGAGAAAGCAAGACGAAGTTGGAGAGAGAGTTGGGGGTCAGGCCTTGTAGGTTATGATAGGGAGTTTTAAGAACTCCCATATGAAGTACAATGGGATACCATTGAAGGGTTTTAAATAGGGGAGGGACTTGATGGACAAGATTAATTTAGATGTAGGGTGTGCAAGGATTAGAATGACAGAGTAGAAGCAGATAGGCTAGGAGGCTATTGTGATAGTCCTGGAGAAGGCAATATGGTAGCTTTCACTTGGTGGGAGTGGAGAAGTGTAAGGTTTGAGGAATATTTAATGACTGACTTGATACAGGAAGTGAGAGAAAGGGAGGTGTTAAAAATGACTCTCTTAAGTTTCTGGTTTGTACTCTGGAAGACAACCACGTTTGGTGAGATGATGGTGTTTATTTTGGATATATAGAGTTGAAGTGCCTTTGAGACAGACAAAAGCAGATGGCAAGCCAGCAGTTGAATAGATTGGTTTATAGCTTTAGAGACTGTGTTTGGGCTTCAGATATGTAATTGGAAGGCATCTGTGTATATAGATGGTAATTTAAATCATTGCTAGTGATGAGATAGCCTGGATCAAATAGATGGAAAGAGTAGTGGGCCGAGAACTGTGTCTTGATAAACACAGTGTCTGGGTTTAGGAGCATGAATCAGCAAATATAGAGAAGTAACAGCCAGGGAAACTGGAGAAGAAAACTAGGAAAGTATGATGCTCTGGTAGAAGAACAGGAGTGGCAATAGTTTTGAATGTTGCTGACTTGTCAAGGTAGGTGAAGACAGGCACATGCCCATTGGATTTGATGTCATGGAGATAGTCAGTGACCTTGGACTTGGTGACAGGACTGAATGCCGGTCTGAGGAACAAGTAGGTTGAATAGTGGAGACGGTATGTTTAGATTTATTTTTTAAGAGATTTGAGTGAGATGGGGAGTAGAGAGGCAATAGGGCAGTTGTTAGAAGAGCATGAACAGTGTTTTGTTAAATGGGAGAGAATGAATATATAAAAGCAGAATGAGTTATTGGCAGTTTTAAGGTTCTGAGAAAGGTAGAAGGGAATGAGATCCAAAGCACAGATGGAAGAGGGGATAGATCCATTGTTGTAATAGTAGGAAATATGGCTAGAATGGGATGCACCATAGATATGCATAATGGGAATTGAGAAGAGGGATTTCTCTAAGATGCTTTCTATTTTTTTGTGTACGATAGGAGGCGTAATCACTCGCTGAGAGTCTCCTGAGAGGATGGAAGGTTAGGGGTGTGAAGAGAAGACAATTAGGAAATTGACTGTGGGAATAAGTTGACAAGGAAGTGTAGTTGGATTGCTGGTACTGTTCTGGGCCATTCAATGCTATTTTGCCTTTATAGTGGTGTGTATCTGCCCCTTGTTTAGCTAACTTTAGCATCCTTCTCTGCAGGTGTATGGAAAGTAGATTGTCAGATTCATCCAGAGTTCATTTGGCTAGATGGGTGCAAAGAAAAGAAAGAGCAGCAAGAGTGTAATCAAATGACAGTTGGTTTGGTATAATTCAGTCAAGAGGAAAGTGGGGAAAAAAAGAAAGGGCTGATGGATTGGGAGGAAATGTCATAGATTCAATTAGTGCAAGTTCTCAGGAAGTTGAGGAACTGTCATAATGGAAGTACTGGGAGAAGAGCAGGTATGGTTAGAGGAGGCATTTGAAATACTTATCTTGGAGTGGGTGCAGTGAAGTGCCATCATTTTTAATTTTGAAAAAGGTGTCCTTCAGATGGTGAGGCTAGGTCGGAATATGTCAGGCAACCCATCTTGGGAAGCAGAAAGGGAAGATGAGTTCCCATTGTCCCTAGTCTTTTCTGGTCTCTCTCCTTAGTTGGATTGACGGAACAGGTGCCAACTAATTAAAAGGCTCTTGGAATCACTGTCATTCTCTTGGAAGCTCCAGGCAATAGTGATAGTGTGTTATGTTGTAGGTCCCTGGGATCTCCATGTTAGCCCCATTCAGTTCATCACAACTTACATGGCTGATGTTTTTGGAGTCCATTTATCATGAAATGGAGTGTTACTTTTTAGTGGTTTACTTACTATCAAAAAGTTTTGTGCTGTGAGTTACTTTCAAGTAGTATTGATACATTTATGCTGATTCGTCAATATTCTGTTTTTATTCTAACCGGTATCATATTTGTTAGTGTGGCTAGGTCCATCATCAGTGACTAGAACAGAGGATGCTAACTGATTGATAAGGAATCAAGGCTAACTTCCCGATTTGGGTGATTTGGGTTCATCCTCATGTGTTCACTAATAAGGTTCCTGATAGTAATAAACAGAAAGGCAAATGCGTGAATAAATCTATTGAGAGAGACATAAATGCTAAGTGTCAAGATGTCACTGTACATTATATCGTATGTATGTATGTATTGTGTACAAAATTCTCTCCAGTTTACAGTGGGACTTGATTGGGAGTTCTTTCTGAGAAGTAAAAGTTGGATGGGAACAGGAATGGAGAGATGGATGATGGTGAACAAGGGACTTTTGCATGATGAAATCAGTGGACTTTATTGCCTTTTAGTGAGTTAGTGGAATGGGAATTTGGGAAAATGACTAGTGGGTCCAGCAAAGGGGATAAAATACGGAGAGGGCCCAAAACTTTGTAACATCACCCAAAATATCTAAGGCAATGGTCCAGTGTGCTCCCTAGTTCTGTGTTGGAAACATTTGGTTCAGAAATTAATGTTTAATGAATGCCAGTGGTTTGAAGAAGAAATAAGTTATCTTTAAAAGGCAGTTATTATAAAACTAGTGGACAGAGTGACATGTAAAATCTAGGTGCTTAGATAGTGTCTGTCTACATAACCAGTGTTAAAATGAAACCTTTTCTTTGGATTTATGTACACAATTTACTGAAAGAATTTGAGTTTGTGTGAATTGCCTGGAGTCCCAAGCAAATTTAGTGTCAACAAAAATGCAGTCCATTTGTGGTTCTACTTTGAATCTTTGAAACACCGAGAGCCCTCTTCTGTCCAGACATCTTTGTTTGTCTTTCATTTATCATCTGGAGAATGTTGTTACTTTCCACTGGCCAAAGGGGGATGAAATCAGGGCATTATTTTGTAGTACATTGGCGGAGAAATTCAAAGTTGCCTTATTTTCTTTCCGCATAAACGTTTTGAGTTCTCTAACGTGAAAATTGACTGTGTCTGACAAGCTGCTACAAATCTAAATGCCAACGTGATTTGGGCTGTGCCCTCTGGAAACACGTGCCTCGGCAGCAGTTTCGGACAGATGCTATCAACTGTTTATCATATGAGGTAATCTTTGCACTTTGCTATGTGTAGACTGGTGATGTACATCGAGAGAGACAGCAGGAAGACCACTCCAGGCAAGGAGCAGCAAAGTGGCAATGAATACCTGTCCAAATGCCTGGATCTTCTCATCCGTCACATCGTGCAGGAACTGCCACGAATCCTGGGTAAATTGGAGTCGCATCCTCAGGCCCTGTTTCTGGCCAACCTTTCTGTGACTTGGCTTTTAGGCGTCACCTCTTTTTAAATTCTTACTTGTCCGTTCTTGAAGGCGAGTGCAGTGACACTTTTTCATGAATATGTAGTTTCAAAATTTACATTTGTTTTTATCTGTTTTTATAATTATTTTGCAGTAGTGACATGACTGAGCCAATGAGCAGGCTAACAGTTACACTAAAGTATTATCTGAGGTAAACTGGCAATTTTAGGAAAATAAACAAAAGGAAAGTTTTCTGATTGCTTAAAGCTGGAGTTAAGCTATTATTTTGGGAACTTTTCTTTTTGCCTAAATCTGAAGAAAAAATTTTTCCCTTCAAGTTAGAGCCATAGATTTATTTATTGTTAAAAAGCTTTAAAATGCATAGATTTTTATTTAAAAAAGTAAAATGTTAAAGTTTAATGTTAAAGAATTTTGATACTGGTTTAAAAGTTGAAAGTTTCTTTTGTTTGAAAAATTATCTTTAAGATAACAACATATTGTAGTAATTATTTGCAAAGGATTTTATTATAGCTAAAGAAATTTATCTGCAGAAATTAAAATAATCTAAGGAGCACATAAATGTAGCTTAAATCTCATTCCATGCTTTTCCAGCAGATGTAGCTATAAACCAGAAATGTCCAGAATGTTAAATGTGATCCAAGCTATTATAGTAATGTATACTTAGACTCAGAAGTTCAGAACATTAAAGTAATGAAAATACCCTCATGGCTGACTGACAGTTATTTTTTACTCCTTACTATATACTTCAGGAGATTATTTTTACCTGTTAATGACCAAAAATAGAGCATATCGAAATTTATTTTGGTTATCACTATTCTCAAGGGTTTTTTTTTTTAAATTTTTTTGTATTGTAATCTTTTTTTAAAACATTTTATTTTCTTGAGACAGGTTCTCATTCTGTTGCCCAGGCTGGAGTGCATTGGTGTCATTATGGCTGACTGACTGTAACCTCACACTCCTGGGATCAAGTGATCCTCAGCCTCCTGAGTAGTTGGGACTACAGGCGTGTGCCACCACCTTTCCTGGCTAATTTTTCTATTTTTTTTGTAGTGACAAGGTCTTGCTATGTTGTTTAGGCTGGTCTTGAACTCCTGGGCTCAAGCAGTCCTCCTGCCTGGGTCTCCCAATGTGCTAGGATTACAGACGTGAGACACTACACCCAGCTGGGTCGTAACCTTTTTTATCTCCAGCCTGAAGGCTATGATCTGGTCAATTGGTAGCTGAATTTCTTGTACCAGACTTATCTTGTTTTAGGATATGATGATAAGATTCTAGTGTCCACAAAGCAAGTTTTATTTGTTATTGGGTTTATCATCTAATGAAAAGTTTGGGAAGTTGATCTCTTTTTACTTCCATCCTATTCTATTTTTTAAAAATTGCAATCTGTAATTTGTTCACTTATATCTTTTAAACAAATTTTCCTGTTTATAAAAGCAATAAGTGCCCAAGGTTGAAATTTGGAAACTACGAAAAAATTTCTAAAACCACTACTCTATCATAATCATATATAAATTTTATATTTAATTTCTAGATGAGAGGTTGAATTCATTGATGGTGTATATGCAGAATATCACATTCTGTCCCCAGAAGCCACAAGTGGTCTGTTACAATTTCAAAACTTGTGAATAAAATCACACAGCTTCTACCCACTTACTTTATTTGGAGATTAATTACCTTAGAAGTCCCATTTTGGTATTCAAGCAGTGACCAGTGGTACCCTAAGTATTTGTGGTTTTTGACCACTGTGCATTCTTTGCACTGTGCTTCGCAGGTGACATTCTTAACTCCTTGGCTAACGTTTCTGGACGCAAACACCCGTCAACAGTGCAAGTGAAGCAACTGAAGATGTGTCTCCCTCTGATGCCGATAGTGCTTCACCTCGTCACTTCACAGGTACTGTCGTAGTAGGGGCAGAAGGATGTAAACATGGCTCCCTTCTTTGACACCTGGAGCCGAGAAACGTCAACTCAGACAAAACATTTTAATTCTTTTTCTTGAACTAAAATTGTGCATGGCTTTCGGCATTTAATCTGTAGAAACTCTCATCACACAGGTATTTCGACCTCAAGTTGTGACAGAGGAGTTCCTTTTCAGTTACGGAACTATTCTTGTGAGTAATACTAAATTTTTTCTTGTTTCTAATAAGAATGCGGCTGTCTCTGCTGTTTGTGGAATTTGATGTCAGAAAGAGGTAATTTGAAAGTCCTAGTGGTATTTATTTGTCTCTAGGGAAGTGACCTTTGTATATTTTTATCTGTTGACTGTAATAAAATTTGACATTTGGAGAAAAAACACATTCTCTCCTGATAATGTATTTTGTTCAGAGACAGCCCAAATAGGGTAAATAAGTCCATAGACACGGTTTCATAGATTTTGGTGTTAAACGTCATGAAAAAAGTTAAAATACTAAAACTGGTGCAAATGGAATGCTAGGAATATATTATCATCATTATTTACTTTGGATTACATTTTCCTGTCATGTTCAGTGCCTCTTTTTATGATGACATTTCTCTACAATACGCTCAGTTTAGCCTTTTCTTTAATTTAAGTTGGATGATGCAGGTATGAATAGAAATGAAAAGCAAATCATTGTACTATCTTTGACTTCAGTTTTTGTTCACAAAAATTGTCTTTTTGTTTAGATTGTGGTTCGTGAATTATGTTACCTTTTCCCCTTGCCTGTGGAAGTTACAGTATGTATCGTTGATAACATGAGCTCTGCAAAGGGAAAGCTAAGCCGTTTGTCACGCAGCGTCTCCAGTTTAACTTTGATATTAATAATAAACTGAACTGAGATTTTCAAAATGCCATAGAAGTATCTAGTTAAAATGAAGTAGACCTCTCAATTTTATTGTTAGTCTGACCACCCACAAATGAGACTGTGGTTTTCTAGAAGGTTCATCATAGGGTGCAGTGTGATGATTTTAAGTAAATACAAATATTGAGTGGAGGTCGTTGACAGGAAGCAGTGTGTTTGGGTAATGCGGTAGGGGTCCTTTTTGTGCTCACTTTCAAAGCTTTATCATTCTGGTGTCTTAATCCTGAATTCTGGAAAATAGATAATTTTCGTAGCACGTTTATGAATTAGGAAACTATTAGAATTTTCATCAATGACCCTCTTTAGTTTACTTTTTATTTATTTTAAGTACAATATAGGCATCATTTTAGCATGACTATAACTCTATTTTTATAATCCCATTACACTGACGTATCATGCCTGAAAATGGTAATTTTGCCCTTGTAGCCCACCTTGGAGTATTTTGGCACAGTGTGTATTAGGAATAGGTATAATTGTCCTGTGTTCTTTCTCTTATTAATTTCTTTTTGTGTGTAGTACTTTTTCCTGCCTACATTAACTGGGCACGCTTTAGGTTTTCAAGAAACTACCAAGTGTCTCCAACATAAAAGTCTTCATGGACTTTCAGGAATTATCTCTCTCTGTTAGGGAGAACTCATCTGCTCCTTGCAAGACTGTGTTCAGAGAAGGGAGGAGGCCACACTGAGGAAAGGCCCGGGAACAGGAGTACTCTTTGCAAGTTGTGGATGTTCTGCGGAGTCTCCTCAGTGTAGGCACTCTTAGAGAATGGAAAATAACTTGCCTGGTTTAAAGATCTGTATGATATTGCAAATATCTTTAGCAGTTTTTTCATTGATAATCTCACCCAAGTAGAGAGAGTTTGACAAATAAAACGGATGTCTTTTTGCTGTGTTCGGGCCATTTTCCTAGTTTAAATCGTGGCTAGTCCCAGAATTCTTTCATTATTTTTCTTATTGTATTTGTTTGTTGGCCTGACTTGTGTGTTCACCTTTCCTTATACTCAGTGTTGATGGCACTGATAAAATGCTAGCAAAGGGAGAGAATTACCGAATAAAATTTAGGGTCTGGATTTAGTTATCTCTACTGTTCTTGTACGCATTATTATGAATTATTGAGAGTTGGATGTTGCTTCTATGAGTCAGTTCATAGTATTTCCAGAGGACACCAAAAATATTATTCAGGTTCCAGTGCCCTGCTATTGCCATGAGGCGCAGTCAACTCATCCAACATCCTACATAGCCCCTTAGAAACTTACAGTGCAGATTAGCATATTAAAGTCTCTTGAGTTTTCTGCTTTATTTATTTTTTATTTATTTTTTTGAGTTTTCTGCTTTAAAGCAAAGGTTTTCTAAGTTTATTTCAGGGTCTCTTTTTTGGTGAGGAAGAGGCAGGGCAGCATAGTTATAAATGTTCTGTAGCTCAGTCTACAGAGCGATTGTGTGAAACTGACTAGAGCACGGTGCTGGTTCGGTTCTGGTGACATGAGGAAGTAGTCCATTCATATTTACCCATGCTTAGCATTGTGGTTTGTTTTTGTTTTTGTTTTTTTTTAAGAGACAGATTTTCCTCTGTTGGCCCACATGGGAGTGTTTTGTTGAGCATTGTGTTTTGAAAGATTTATTGGTCCATCTGGAGATAAATATTATTTTCAGTATTTTTCAAAATGTATCTGGTGGAGTAGCTCCTATATTATGGGAGATATATATCCTTTTATATTTCAAAAATATGCCTTAATTTGAGACATTCAAATTTAGTCCCCTTTAGTAGCTGTGTCCGGGAGCGACAAGTTGCTGCCAAGTACTTCTTGGGCTTCTTTGTGCTAAAGCAAATCTCCAGGAGCTGCTGGCCTGCCTTGGGTGAGCGTGGAGATGGTGACCAGGGTTGGTCTGATCTCTGCTCATTAAAGGGTCTTAAAGGAGCAGGCTGGAGAGGTCATTGGAATTGTGCTTCCCACTGGCTTCATTTTTCTTAATGGCACCAGGGCATGGTTTGCCTGTTGGACCTATGCACATTTTTGTTTTTGGTAGAAAAATTCAGGATACTACTTACATGTGGAGACATGGGTTAGGAATTAACTTTTTGTAAGCCTTTTTTTTCCCCAAGTAAAATGAAGCTTTAGCCTTCTTATATTTTAAAGAAACTAGTGTTTGGAAACAGTTCAGCAGGGTACTTTTAAACCATTATCAAGCTTTGAAAGGCTCCTGGCAAAAGAGAACAACCCAGCTGATAATGGCTGTTGTCACTTTCTTATTGGCAAAAGCAGCCTGTCATCGTCAGGCCTGGCTCCCTCTCCAGGTTTTAGCGGTCAAGTCAAGGACATGCTGTAGGGAAATTCTGTGGTGAATACCATGTTTCTTTTGGTATTTCAAAAGAACTGGGCTCCATTGAATGGGGCTGAGAAACAGACAGTAATGACATTAAGGAAATACGTTAGGGAACTCATGTGTATTAACCTATTGCTCACTGTATTTCTTGTGTCCTTTTGAAAATGCTCTTGATTAATGAGCTGAGGAAGAAGACTTTGCTGTGTTTAAGTTCTGGCCCCATTAGTTTATAAAAGTATGATGGCTTTGTGGTGGTTATAGTTTGCTACAAAAAAATAACTGAGAGCAGAGGTACTTCCTGCCCTCTGCAGATTTTTATTATAGGGGAGAGATTTTGGCTTCAGTCGTACATGAAGCAGAGATAGCGGCACTCTTGTATTTTTAAAAATATGATACTGTGTACTTATTTGTTGCCACACAGATGTTCTTGTTATGAGTTTTTACCCGTTGAAAATACCATGGATTTGTATTCCCACTTTGCTGCAGGAGCTTGTTTTAGCTTCTCTGGGGGAGTACTGAATGATATCGGAGAGCACTGGCCACCTGCTGTCCTTCCTGCCCTCTAGTTGGGGCTGTTTTCTGCCTCACACTCCTCCAGCCAGTGGGCCTAGCTTTGGGGTGGGTGTCCATCCTTTTTTCCTCCCCTGCTGAAACTCCCAGCTTTGAAGCTCGTGCCATCCCAAGATGCCCCGTGTTAGCCCCTGTGTTGTGGTCATCTGCAGATTTCTGGGTCATTACCCCTCATTTCTCAACTTGTTTTCAGCATTGGGCTCACTGTGAGCCTCTCCTTGTTGCTCCTGCCGTCATTTCTGGAGAATTCGATCTCCCTCTCAGCTCCTCAGCTGCCTCTCTCCCCACGAGCTTGTCTGTCTGCCCCTCAGCCGCCTGTTGTTAGCGTCACTTTGTCTGACCACCATCCCTCATTTTCAGATCCCTGCATCTCCTCCCCAGCTCCCACAGCCCTTCAGCTTCTCTGAGACTTAAATTATTCTTCCCAGTTCCCGCCTACCGTCCGAGACCCACCTTTTTCACCTTCTGTCTACTCCACATAGAGTGCCTGGTCTAGCTACAATTGCTGCCTGGTGTAGACCCAGACTCCCTTTCCTCTCTCTTCCTTCATTGTCTTCCTCTGGCAAATCCTAATCCTGGTGAAATTCAAGTCTCTGCCTATCTTGCCTCTTGCTTTGAGTGGGGCTAAATATGGCTAGAGAAAAACATAGTGAAAGTAATAGGTCTCGCTTAGAATACATGACTGCTCACTCTGTAGACTGCCAGACCTAGTTTATTTCCCTAATTGGTATACCCACATGCTCACGAAGATGACTGTTTATATGCTCCCCTTTCTCTTTAAATCTCTTTAGATCTCCAATGCCTCCTACCCCATCCTCACTCTCACCTTATTACTTCCTATTACACTGAGAATGAAGAAGAAATATATCAAAAGACATTGAAATTGGTAAATCAATGAAATATTCAGCAGGGATTTTTTTTCAGAAGTAAATAGGGGAAGTATAGGAAGAAAAGAAGTTAAAAGAATCCCATAATTTCACCATTTAGATAACCTTTGTTGATATAAAAAAAAGAGAAAAAGGTAATACATGTGAGTGGTTAGAAAATCCCAACAGGACAAAGGCAGAGAATGCAAAGTGAAGCACACCTGTCTCAGGTTCCAAAAGGAACCAGTGCTCCTTCTTTCCTGTGATCTCTTCCTCAAAAATTATTGTTTATATCACCAGCATTTGTGTATTATCTATCTCTCTCTCTCTCTCTCTATATATATATATATATATATTTTTTTGAGACAGAGTCTCTCTCTGTTGCCTGGGCTAGAGTGCCGTGGCGTCAGCCTACCTCACAGCAACCTCAAACTCCTGGGCTCAAGTGATCTTCTTGCCTCAGCCTCGCAAGTAGCTGGGACTACAGGCATGCGCCACCATGCCTGGCTAATTTTTTCTATATATTTTTAGTTGTTCAGCTAATTCCTTTTTATTTTTAGTAGAGACAGGGTCTCGCTCTTGCTCAGGCTGGTCTCAAACTCCTGAGCTCAAACAATCCTCCCGCCTCAGCCTCCCAGAGTGCTAGGATTATAGGCATGAGCCACCTTACCTGGCCTATCTATGTTATTTTTAAAAGAATTACACAAAAAGGATCATTGTATGTATACTGTTCTGTGCCTTCTTTTCTTGATTTAGTAATCCACAGACGTTTATGTAGATTTGGTTAAGTCAAAAGACATTCTCTCTCTCTCTGTCTCTCTCAATTTTTTAGCATCAAATCCATAATTTATTCCATAAAAGTTATGTGCCCATTTTGGAATTTTGTGAAGCTATTTCCACCAAATTATTATGAAAAGTATATGTTGCCTCTTTTTAAAATTAACTCCATTATTTCTTTTTTAGTCTGTCTTCTTTGCTTATTCATAGACCAAAAAAGAGAATTTAGGGTATCATGTATTTTCAGTTTTCAGAGAGCTTGCATTTTTTAGGTTGTTGATTTCCTTTCTAACCTAGATAATAAATGTCTTTGTTTTAAGATTTTGTTCTTTAAAGGTAACTTATGCTTGCTTATTTAAATTCTAAAAATGCATGCTTATTGAAGAAAATTTGGACAATTATAATGAAATTTGAAGAAAATTACCTATAACTCCACATTAGGAGACAACCATTGTTGCTTCTTTATAATATTTTCTATTCATATATATGCATTTGTATCGTAGAAAAAATTATTTATATTTAACATGTGACATATGCAGATACATGTGCTTGAGACCATGCTGTATCCATATAGATTTATATTCTACCTTTTTAAATTTTACATGACATATCAAGTATTTTCACATATCTTAAAAAAATTCTTTTTTAAAACTTTTTTTTTATTTTAGGAAATTATGGAGGTACAAACAGTTTGGTTACATGTTATGACTTTGCCACATCCCAACCATGATTTGAGAACGTGACTTTGCCCCCCCACAACGCTCACTGTGTCCATTAGTTGTGACAAAACATTTTTTTAATTGACAAAAATTGTATATGTTTATACAACATACTGTTTTGAAATATGTATCATATGGAATGACTAAATTGAGCTAATTAACATACCCATTACCTCACATACCATTTTTTTGTGATGAGAACACTTTGTAATCAATCTACTCTCTTAGCAGTTTTCAAGAATGCAACACTTTTGTTATTAACTATATTTACCCTGTTGTACATTAAATCTCCCTGATAACCACCATTCTCCTCTCTACTGAGTTCAGTTTTTTTAGCTTCATGTAGTTGTCTTTCTGAGCCTGGTGTATTTCACTAAATATACTGTCCTCCAGCTTAATCCATGTTGCCACAAACTGCAAGATTTTTTCTTCTTTTTAAAGGCTGAATAGTATTCCATTGTGTGTATCTACCACATTTTCATTATGTATTCATCTGTTGATGGCCATTCAGGTGATTCCTTATCTTGGCTATTGTGAATAGTGCTGCAGTAAACGTGGGAGTACAGATATCTCTTCCACATACTGATTTTATTTCTTTTGGATATATACCCAGTAGTGGGATTGCTAGATCATATGGTGGCTCCATTTTTAATTTTTTAAGGAACCTCCAAGCTGTTTTCCATAATGGCTGCACTGATTTACATTGCCACCAACAGTGTGCAAGTGTTCTGTTTTCTCCCCATCCTTGCCAACACTGGCCTTCTTTCCTTTTTGATAGTAGCCATTCTAACAGGTGTGAGGTGATAATTCGTTGTACTTTAAATTTGCACTTCCCTGATTAGTGATGTTGAACATTTTTTTCATATACTTTTTGACCATTTATCTTCTTTTAAATAATGTCTATTCACATCCTTTGACCATTTTTATAATCAAGTTATCTGCTTCCTTACTATTGAGTTGTTTGAGTTCCTTATATATTTTGGCTGCTAACCCCTTATCAGATGTAGGGTTTGTAGATATTTTCACCCATTCTGTATGCTGTCTCTTTACTCTGTTGACTGTTTCCTTGGCTATGCAGAAGCTTTTTAGTTTTATTTAATCCCATTTGTCTATTTTTGCCTTTGTTGCCTGTGCTTTTGGATTCAAATCCAAAAAAATCTTTCCCCGGCCCATGTCATAGAGCTTTTCCCCTATAGTTTTTTGTAGTAGTTTTATATAGGTTATTAAGTAGGAAATGTCTGATTTCCTTGAGAACTAAGTGTGACAGTTGATATCTCTGACATTTCACTTTGACACTTCTTGTTTTATTTTTTATTGTGAAGGAGCATCCTCAGTCTTTCAAAAACTTGTTTTGGATTGTGATTATCTTGCAAATTTTTTAGAACAATTTTTGTGAAACCACGAATAAGTCAAAAATTCATATGAGTTCTGTCATGGAATCAATACAGCACAGACAGCTCGAAATATCAATGAAATTTTTGGGAAGGATGTGGCTAATGAACACACAGTGGGTCCATGGTTTGAGAAGTTCCATTCGGTTGATTTTAATCTTGACCATGAGCCATGTGGGTGACCTGAGACCAAGGTAGATAATGATGAGCTGAAAGGTGGATGATAATCAATGGAAGTGAATCCATCTCAAGCTACGTGTAAATTAGCAGCAAGGTTTGACATTACTATTCCAAAATATTGGACCATTTGAAAAAAATCAGCAAGGTCAAGAAGCTGGATAGATGGGATCCACATGAATTAAACAAGTGTCAGAAGAGAAATCATCTCGAAGCTTGCTTTTTTTTGTTGTCACGGCATAAAGGTGAAGCATTTCTACACTGTATTGTTACGTGTGATGAAAAATGGATTCTTTTTGACAATCACAAATGTTCGGTATAATGGTTGGGTAAAGATGAAGTGGCAAAACAGCCCCAAACTGAATATTCATCAAAAAAATCTAATGGTGTCTGTTTGGTGGTCCGGTGCTGGTGTTATCCGCTATAGCTTCATGCAACCTGATCAGTCGATTACAGCGGACGTCTACTGCAACCAGTTGGACAAAATGATGAGAATGCTTGCGATTTATCAGCCAAGATCGGTCAATAGAGAGTGGCCAATCCTTTTGCCAAGACAACATGTGACCACATGTCACAGAAACAACGCTGCTCAAACTACAGAAGCTGGACTTGGAAACTCTCTGTCATCAACTTTATTCACCAGACCTTGCACAAACTGACTACCACTTCTTCCAGGCTTTGAACCACTTCTTGAAAGGAAAAATATTCCATTCTCCATAGGCTATGAAAAATGCCTTTCGCAGTTTCACAGCCACTTGCTCTCCAGGCTTCTTCACCACTGGCATAAATAAGCTACCGTTAAGATGGCAAAGCTGTGCCTATAGTTTAGGTGTATACTTTGATTAATTGTACTGCTTCTCGTTTGAGATATAAGAAACTACACTTGGATTTGAAATTGGACATTTCACGTTTAATGACCTAATAGTTTCAAGTCTTGTTTTCTGAACATTTTAATGGCTACACACTGTCCCATTTGTATGAACTGTATATAGTTTGATGATTTCAGTAAGGCTCAAAAATACACAGTAAACTATTTGAGAACACGTGTATGTGTTAAAATTATTCACGAAAACCAAAGAAATAATAAATTCATGATAGTGGTTATGTCTAGGGGAGAGGCAGGCAGATGGAATGGAGGAATTTATGCAAGCAGTTGGGATTGTCATAGTTCTTAACTTGACTGGTGGCTTTAAGAGTTTTCTTTGTTCTTCATAACACAAAATATATACATAAGTTCTTTTGCATATGTTACATATATTCTTTTATATTTATCAAATATTTTAAGAAAAACCTTTGGAGAATAGTAGACCAGTTTCTACTCTGGACTAGTTGCTTACGCTTAGTTATTTTTAGTTCTGGGGTCATTTTATGTTTTGTTTGCCATTTTTTATCATATATATAATATGATATATGCATTATTTTGTGAGCCTAAGGGCAAGAACTCTGTTGCAGTGTCTCTGCAAATTAGTTACGTGGGTGCCCTGCCTAGTATAGCCACAGCAGTGATTGTTTCATTGAGATCATGTTCATGAGCAGCTGTTCTGTCTGGAGTATTCTGTCAGGGATGGGGAAGTTCACTCACCCAGGGAGCTGAGTCCTCAGAGAGCTCACAGCCAAGCTGCTCAGGCCTGCCTCCCAAACGGCACTGGAGGTCTTCCTACAAAGGAAGCATGAACATGGTGCATGGGAGCATGGATAAGGGGGTTGGGGTAGGTGGTGTCATGAAGGAACTAAAAACAGTGGTGAAATTTGAAGATAGGCCATGGGAACCAAACTGCTGTGTGTTGATGCAGTTTGTACTCAGGATAGCTATTAATAAGACTTCACTTTCCGTTGAGATGACTGTTTCACCTGACTAGGTGCCGTTGTCACTAATTTCCAAGGTAGTGAGAGAAGTAAGTGTGGCATGTTATTGGAAATGGTTATGTATCAATTGTATTATTGTCACTTTTGCAGGTGTTTATATTACTGTTGAATCTATTCTAACTCTAAATCTCATTGATAGTGATTTGTATATTTAAAAATGATTATGGTTTATAATTTATGTATAGCATTTAATATCATATTTTAAAACTATAGTATCTATAATATATGTTGAGTATTTATGCCTTCTATAAGTTATTTCATCAAGAACAATAGGTGTACTTTTGGGCAAAACACTGATTACCTATATTTTATTTCAGAATTATTTTGAAACCTCCATTTATTAAAAATTTTATTCTTTCCAGAGTCATATTAAATCGGTAGATTCAGGAGAAACTAACATAGATGGAGCCATAGGTGAGTAGACCATGGGATGTTTTATGTCTTTATTTAAGGTACTTTGATATTGTGATTTGGAACACAGTAATATTAATAATAACGCCTATAATAATTAACTCTATTTCTAGGACTAATGGCATCAGAAGAATTTATCAAGATCACATTGTCAGCTTTTGAAGCAATAATACAGTATCCTATTTTATTGAAAGACTATCGCTCTACGGTCAGTTCTGGCAGCTTTTGAAAAAAGCTCTTTTTCATTTATTTGGTAATTCTGTATAAAGGAGACCTAGTTTACATATGCTTGGCTCATACGTGTTTTTCACATGAAAAAAACACTCAGAAAAGCCGCCCCCTCCTTGGCAGGATGAACATGGGAAATCCCTTCCCTCTGTGTTGACTTCCTTGAGGTTTTTCTTTGTTCATTATTGTTTCCCCTCTGGTTCATACCTTTCCCCCAGCCTACTTCTTCTTGCCTGATTATTTGTTGTAATCCATAGTACAAACCCTTAGAGCAGGATATTTCAACTTTGGCACTAAGGGCATTTTGGGATGGACAATTCTTTGTTGTGGGGGACTATCCTGTGCATTGTGGGATGTTTAGCAGCATCCCTGGCTTCTACCCAATAGATGCTGGTAGCACTTTATCTCCCTTCAGTTGTCACAACCAATTGTCTCTACACATTGTCATACCGTGTTTCCCTGAAAATAAGACCTACCCATAAAATAAGCCCTAGCAGGATTTCTAAGCATTTGCACAATATAAGCCCTACCCCCAAAATAAGACCTAGTGATGGGCGTGGCTACGCAGCGTATCTGCACAACCCATGCATTTTGTCTCGGAGCGGTAAAGACGAGGAGCAGCCCTTCTCATCTGCCCCATCGTGACAGCTACTATCCCAGAGGTGACCGGAAAGGTGCGGGCAGCCCCACCAACAAGGTCGGCTCCCCCTGTCAGGTCCAGGCCATCCTGTGCGTGCTGCAAGCTGAGGCTTTGAGGGGAAAATAACACATCCCCTGAAAATAAGCCCTAGGGTGTCTTCTTGAGGAAAAATAAATACAAGACCCTGTCTTATTTTTGGGGAAACACAATATATCCTCTGGGTGGCAAAATTGCCCCCATTTGAGAACCTGTGCCTTTAAGAGATCCTTAGATGATCTGGGTGCTGACATTAGAGAGAAGAAAACCTCCCTCCTTTCCTTTTTGCAGAAAGGCCCCTAGAAGAGGAGCCAGGTGGGAGGAGAACTGAGATTGTGGTGTGAGGAGCAGTATCAGGTTTCACCAGCAGGTGGCTTTCCCATCTCCTGCCCCTGCCCCCTACCGAAGCACTGGTGATTTGGTACAGGGAAGCTGTGGGCCTGAGCCTCAGCTTCTGCCTGTTCTGGCCTCCTGTCTCATTTAGCATTTGACCCAAACAATAGTGACCGATTTTGGATAACAAATTATGTGGGCATCGGAGGAGGCATAACCCAGAAGAGATTTTGATATGAAAATGTTTTTCAAATTTCAAACAACTAACCCTACAGGCAGAATTTTAGATAGCAGTCTCTCGTGAGTTGGGGACTGACTATAATGATCATGAATGAAAGTAGTGAATTTAGAAGTTAATTATGAAGTAAAGAAAAAATTAATTTTTGACACCTTCATAGTCACATAGATACCATCGTAGATCTAAATTCTGGAATTTGTCTCCTCACATTATTCTCCACCACTCCTTACCCACCATGTACATATGTATGTATACACACACACACACACACACACACACACACACAAACAGTTTTAGCTCTCTTTTTTGCATTGAATCCTTCACTTAAATAGTATCTTTCTTGGCTTGTGACATCTGGGAATTAGCTTAGTTCTGATTTGGATTTTTATTGCATTCATATTAAAAATTTTAATTTATAGAATATTTATAGATTTAGGTCTAGAACCTATAGATATAGGTTCAGAATGCCAGAAAAGTATGCATCTTGCTTTCTTAAGTAGCAATTGCTGTTAAAATCAGATGCAAATGACTTTATTTGGAACTTTAGATTTTGGTTAACATACTTAACATTTTTGTGGAATAATATTTAGAAGACTGTGCAAGTCCCTAAATGTTACGATGTTAAGATGGTATTACTACCAGCTACCCAGTCTTCAAAAAAGTAAACAGTCCATATAAGTGTCTCTTTTGTTCATGTTTTTTCACAATCCCTTTATAGAGACCCTTCTTTTCTAGTTTCCATTTACTTCAAAAATTTTTCTTAAAATTTTATTCTCTTATTTATTTTTTAAAATTTCTTAACGTTTCAATGAGATTGCATTTGCTTCAATGATGGTGATGGTGGGACAAAAGTTTTGGTGTTTGAAAATATCAAGCATTTATATATCTGAAATTTTGAGGCTTGTTTAGATGTGTTCGACTCCCTGTATTAGAGAAAGTTATTAAAAGATAATTTGGAAATATCAGATTTCTGATATTGAACTCTTCATTTTTCTTATTTTAGCTCCAAGAAGGAAGTATAGAGTTATAAGAAAGATGGAAAACATTAATATAAAGTTCAGTGATCTTTCCTTAAAATCTTTTTTTGTATCTGATTTAATGTTTAAACCAAGGCTTAACGTTAGTTTTATTCATATTCAATTATCTTTAAGTGACCATTTAATATTTACTGATTGTCTTGCCTTATCATATACTAGATGCTACTATAGGTAAAGGGGAAAGAGGTGAACAAAATGAAGTACCTGCTCCCATTTGGAGCCTACAATTTAGGGAGGTAGACAATAACAAATAGTCAAATAAATATATAATATATCAAGTAGTAAGTGCTATGAAGAAAACATTAAGGTATGAACGGGTAAGTAAGTGGCAGTGATGCTGTATAGAAGATTATTATCTCTTCAATAATGATGTGTTTGGGCAGACACCTGACATATCTGGGGAAAGAGCTTTCTAGGCAGAGGGAGTAAGAGGCACAAAAACAGTAAGGAGTGAGTTTTCTCAAGGACTCCTAAAGTGGTTGATGATGCAGCTGGGGTGGAGATCAGGATAGACAGATGGAGCTGGGAGGAGTAGCAGATCATGGGGCGTTCTTGGCCATGGCAATGAATTTGGATTTTACTCAGATTATTGGCTGTCAATTCTTGAGTGGTTCCATTCCTGCCCCACAAATAATTTTAAATATAATTTTACAGGTGGGAATAATTTTTGCGACAACAGCAATCATTTTGGTATTCTTTTTCATGGTTCCTGGGGTTGACTGTGCTCAGCAAGTCAGTTTTCACTCAGGCCAGGTCTTTCATGTGGTTCGGGTCAGGTGATGCCTAGGGCTGGAATCATCTGAAGGCTTCTAGAACATTTCTCTCCATCTCTAGGTGGTCCTCTAACAGTGTGACTTCAGGGAGCCCTGACTTCTTCCACGGTAGCTCATGGCTCTAATTACACATGTCCTAAGAGAGAGGATGATTATTTTTTGAGAGAAGGAAATTTCTACCAATTCTTTATGGTTGTTTACTTGTTCTTATTTTATATATTGTATCACAAAGTAACATACAAAAAAAAGTGTATTAAAGTGTATGTAGCTTAACAGGTAGTTATAAAGCAAGCACTCAGGAAATTACCACTCAGTGCTTTACCCACAGAGGTGACCACCACCTGGACCGTGATAGTGACCATTCCTGTATAGGCCTGTGTATGCATTCCTAAACAGTATAGATTGGTTTGCCTACTTTGAGCCTTTATCAATACAGAATATGCTTATTGTGACTTACTTTTTTTGTTCAGTATTTGTAAGTCATCCATGTTGTTTAATTTTTCATCAGTGTATAGTAACTTACTGTATGAATATATATATATGAATAATCACGGTACCTTTATTTACTCTTGGTAGACATTAGGTTGTTTCTAGTTTTTGGCATTTATAGGCAATATTTCTATGCATATTGCTCTTTATGTATTTCTAGTGTATATATACTTAAGAAAAGAATTAGTGATTATGGGATATACGTAAACTTCATTTATGTAGAAAATGCCACAGTGTTTTCCAAAAAGGTGAAATGTACCAGTTTACGTTCACATCAGCAGGGCAGTTCCTGATGCTTGCCACCCTTCCTAACTCTTATTATTTTAGATCTTTTAATGGATATGTATTAAATTGGCTTTTTTCAAGACTATTAATGAGGCTGAGTGGCTTTTCACATGTGTATTGACTATTTGGATATACCCATACTGTTTTGTAAAGTGTTTGTTCAGATATTCTCTTAAGTTGGCCTTTTCTCATGGAATTCTTTATGTTTTATGGATACTAGTCCTCTGAAGATTATTGTTTTTGTCAGATTTTGCAAGCTTCATAAAAATAAGTTGGGGAGTGTATTCCCTCCTTTTCTATCCTCTGAAGAGTTGAAATTATTTTTTCTTTGAATATTGGTAGTATTTTCCTGTGAAACTGGATATTTTTTCAGGGAGATGAGGGTTGTCTTTATAGTTTTCTGTTTCTTCTTAGTTCAGTTTTTATTAGTTTTGTTTTCTGTGATTTTGGTTTTTTATTTAGTTTTTAAAATTTATTGGCATAAAGAAGTTCATAATATTTTCTTGCCATCTTTTTGTACTGTTTGTGTACTCTGATATCTTCTTTTAACATTTTTGATGTTTATTCCTTTTTTCTTGAACAATCTAACCGAAGGTTTGTTAGTTTTATTGACTTTATTGAAGAGCCATTATTCAGTTTTGCTAATCATCTCTATGATGTTTCTTTTCTATTTCATCTATTTGTGCTCTGATAATCCTTATTTCCTTTCTCATTTCTTTGAGTCTATTTTGTATTCTTTTTCTAACTTTCTGAGACAAATATTTAGCTTGAAAATATTTTTCATACTTTGAAAATATTTTTCATACTTTTTTCTAATATATGAATTTAAGACTATATTTCTCTTTTAAATACTACTTTAACAGCATTCCACAAGTTTTGGTATATAGAATTGTTATCTTTTAGTTAAAATATTTTCTATTAGTCTTCTTTGACTCATGGGTTATTTAATGTGTATTTAAATTTCATATGGCTACATATAACTATCTTTGCATAATTGATTTCTAGGTTAATTGCTTTGAAGTTAGAGAATATGTTCTGCGATTTCAATCTGTTGAAATTTATTAGGGCTTGCTTTAAAAAGTCTTAGCCCATTATTAGATTATTTTTTGTAGATGTTCTGTATTTTTGAGAAGAATATATATTTTGCAGATGTTGGGTGCAGTATTTAGTATATGTCCATTAGGTGCATTTATTAGTCATCTTGTTCAAATCTTTACTGTCCTTACTAACTTTGGCCTGCTTATTCTATAAATTACTAAGAGAAGTATGTATAAATCTTCTATTATGAATTTATTTCTTCCTGTAGTTCTGACAGTTTCTGTTTTATATATTTTGAGGCCATGTTACTAGGCACATACAAATTTCAAATTATGCCTTCTTATGAAATCAGTCTTTTTTCATTGTGAAGTGACCTTTATGTCCAGCAATGTCTTTTGCCTTACTCTCTGTTTTGCCCCACATTAATACAGTCATACAAGCTTTTTTTGGTTAATATTTGCCTGATATATCTTTTTTCATTCTTTTCCTTCCAACATCTTTCTTTATGTTTTAGATCTATGTCATGAAAACATAATATTTTCAAGTAATTTAATTTGTCCAATTTTTGACTTGGAACTGCAGCATGTACTCCATTTATGCACTGTACTTACTGGTCTATTTTTTATTCTTTCTACCATCTTCTTTCAAACTTTTTTTCATGCATACTTTTTTGTCTATTTTCTTGTACTATTGATTAACTTTTTCTGTTTTTTCCCTATGTAAGGTTGGTGTGTGTGTGTGTGTGTATATATATATATATATATATACACTCTCTTTCTGTTCTTTTACAGCTTACTCTAAAATTTTTATTTTATTTTATTTCTTACCCTAAAATTTACATCATGCATATTAACTTATTAAAAGCTAAACTTAGAAACTTCCTTTTGCTTAAGTAATATACAGACCTTAGCCTACTTAACTCCACTCAGTCTCTCATGATATATACATTATCATTGTCTGGTATTTTTAAGTCTGCCTTGTTTCTATTTTTTTAAACTTCCACCAGACCTTATTATCACCACTTTAATATAGTTAATGTTCATTTACATTTGTTCACATATTCACTACTTTCTTTGTTCTTCTTTCCTTCTTAGTTCTCATGCCTTCCCTCTGTCTTCTCTTATTTCTGACAGAAGTACATCCTTTATGGTTTCCTTTAGCTTAAGTGTACTGGTGGCAGACTGGCTGATAAAGTCATTATTTCTTGAGGGATATTTTTGCTGAGCATTAATTCTAGGTTGGTGGTTATTTTTGCTAGGATTGTTTAGCATCGTGCATATGTTATTTCATCATTTTATGTTCTGAATTGTTGCTATTGAGCTTTTAGCTTTTAGTTTTTCCTCTGAAGGAAATCTCTCTTTTTGTCCCTTGTGTCCTGCTAAAAATGTTTTTTGGGCGTGGTGTCCTTGGTTTTCTGTAGATTCACTATGATATAACTAAATATAAATTTATATTTTACATATTATATTTAGGATTTTCTGTGCCTATTGAATCTGTGGATTGTCCTTTTTTCGTCAGTCTGGAAAATTCCCTGCCATTATCTCTGCTATTCTCTGTCCTTTGGTCTAGTTCCTTCAGCAATTCAGATCACATGTGCATTAAACTTTTTCACTGTATTTCCTATACTTCGTACTGTCTTTTCATATATTTCACCTTTTTCTCTTTCAGTGTTACATTCTGAATGATTAAATTTTGTTCTATATCTGTCTTCTAACCATTCTGCCAAATATAGCTATTTAGTTTTTGATTTTGATTATTTTTCATTTGTAGAAGTCTGTCATCACTAGAAATTCTGTTTGTTTTTTCCCCCAAATCTATATTGCTTTTTATAGTTTCCTGTTCCCTGTAGATATATTCCAGTTTGTGATTTATATATTTGCATTTGTTAAATGTAGTTCTATAGTATGTGTGATAATTCCAATATTTGAAGACTATGAAAGTTATCCTTTGTCTGTGGTGTCTGTTATATCTCGTTTGTGCCCAAATCATCTTGTTTTCCTGGAGGCCTGATTATTGTTTACTCCGTGCTGGTCATCATCCTTGAAATCCATTTGTGGGCATTCCCTGAAACCTAGTATGGACGTTCCTTCCCACAGAAAGGCTGCGTGTTGGCTTCTGCTTCTAAGGGCTCTGCCAGTTGGGACACTACCTCAGAAGAAGGTCATTTGTACTCAGTGTGCAAATACCTCAGAATGTAGATCTGAGACCATAATTTCCCAGGCAGCCTTTTCAGTTTTCAGGAGTATGAACGTGTGTAGAGGGATGGGTGACTAGATCTGATTTTTCGTTACTCTGAGAGTGCAATCCCCTCTCCTGCAGGTGTCCTGCTCGGTGTAAGGGGACTCCCAAAACTCCATATGCTAGAGGGACATGGGCCCAGGGGCCCCACTGGAGCCCTCATGTTTGTATTGTTGGTAAATGCTTCCTGGTCACAATCAGTCCAGTGCACTAATGTTCTCCTCACCTTTCAACTTAAGGTGTTCATTCGGAAATTGGTCTGAAAATCCCCCTACTATCTTTTTAGATCTTAAGAGTTTTTAGGGTTTGAAGTTTTTATGTTGTATCTGGCATTTTTCATTGTTTTCAGTAAGAGAGTTAATCCAAGTAATCATACCCACCATAACTAGAAATTCTGTTTGTCACGGTCATTTTCAGAGCAATGAATTCTAAGTCTTCAACTGAGAAATTGCTTGCTGAGATGTTGCTATTGATTCTTTTGCCTAATGAACAATAACCTCATAGCTTATTTGTTAAGATCCAGTGTTTATAAATATCTATATTGCATTTGAATAGAAATTTAATTAGTTTATTTTCTAATCAGGAAATGTAAGCGTACTAATTATTGAAATGATAGCTTCTATTATGATAGATGAGGTATCATTGCAACTTACCAGCTTCATAAAAAATACTTTTAATGCTGTAACTCATGGGAAATTTTCTAATTACTTGTTCTTGAACATGACTGGAATACATGAAGATGAAGATCCAATACCCCAAGGAGCATAAAATTGTTTGAAATGTTAGTACACACTATATTCAAGGCTCCTGATCAATACTTTATTATATGGAAGTGGCTAAATTCATTTAATTCTTGCTAAGCACAAGCACTTAACTTGGGTTTTTCCCAGAATTGTTAAGGCCATTTAGGGCCTCAGAGTTAGAAGTCACCTGTCTGGCCTACAGAGCAATCAGAAAGCCACAATGGTTTGTACAGAGAATTTGTTTCCCCTTATGATGATTTCAAAAAATCTTATTCATAGCAAAGGGAGAGATAAAGGTGACTTTTTAAAAAATTCTGGCAGTAATACACATAATTTACTGAAAATATATTTCTGTTTCTTTAACTTTAGAAAATAAGCAAAGCCATAATACTTTTTTATGAAGCACCTTTCTCCTATGTAAATTTTTAAACTAAAGGCTCGAAGCTAATAAATACTGAATAATTTTGTTTTAGTTAAAACAATTATTTGAGTTAATACTAAGTATTGATGGGAATGTACAGCAAACAGAACTTAGAACTGCTAGTGGGAGTGTAAATTGGTATAAGTACTTTGGAAAACTCTTTGGCAGTAGCTATGAAAGCTGTACAGTGTATATACTATGACTCAGCAGTTTTACTTCTTAATATATATTCAATAGAAATGAGAACATATGTTCACCAAAATACATATATAAGAATGCTCATAGCTTCAAACTGGAGACTATCCAAATGCCCATCAACCATCTGTGGGTAAATAAATTATGGTATAGTCATACTATGGAATATCCTACAACAGAAAAAATGAAAATGATCTACAGTTAGACTTTAACAACATGGATAAATCTCACAAACTTAATATTGAGCTTAAGTTAACAAATATAAAATACCATGATTCCACCTGAATAAAGTTTGAAAATAGACAAAACAAATTTATTATAAGTCAGGATAGTGATTACCCTTGGGTGGTGACTGGTAGGTGGTGACCAGCAGTGGCTACAAGGGGGCCTCATGATATCCTTCCTGTTCCTTTATGTGGGTGTTACTCATGTTAGTATGTTCATATTATGAAAATTAACTGAATTACATACTCAGGCTAAGTATGCCTTTATGTATCTTATATCCGAGTTAAAACATTTATATAAATATGAAAAAAATTATATAGAACTTGGTAAATGTAAACCTATATATAGGTTCATTATCCCTTTTCCGAAGTGCTTGGGACTAGAAGTGCTTCAGATTTCAGACTTTTTTTGGATTTTGGAATTCTTTTATATTATGCCTATCATTTGATTATCCTTAATCCAAAAATCTGAAATCTGAAATGCTCATTCTTTGAGCATCATTGTCAGTGCTCAAAAAATTGCAAGCCAGGTACAGTGGCATGTATCTGTAATCCTAGCTACTTGGGAGGCTGAGGCGGGAGGATTGCTTGAGCCCAGGAGTTTGAGGTCAGCCTGGATAACATAGACACTCATCTCTAAAGAAGGAAAAAAAGGTTTCAAATTTTGATTTTGGGATAAAGGATGCTCAACTTGTATAAACAGTCACGCCTCACTTGATGGGGCTGTGTTCTGAGAAATGCATCCTTAGGCAATTTCATCATTGTGGAAACATCACAGAGTGCACTTACACAAACCTAGATGGTATATAGCCTGCTACACACCTAGGCTAAATGGTTTGGCCTATTGCTCCTAGGCTACAAACCTGTATAGCATGTTACTATGCTGAATAATGTAGACAGTTGTAAAACAATGATAAGTTTTTGTATATCTAAATGTAGAAAAGGTATGGTGAAAATACAGTATAAAAGATGAAAAATGGTACACTTGTATAGGCACTTACCATGTATGGAGCTTTCAGGACTAAAAGTTGCTCTAGGTCAGTCGGTAAGTGAATGTGAAGGCCTAGGACATTACTGTACACTTAGGCTACACTAAATTTATAAAAATATTTTTCTTTCTTCAGTAATAAATTAACTTCAGCTTACTGTAACTTTTCCTTTATAAACTTTTAAATTTCTTTAACTTTTTCATTTTTTTATAACACTTAGCTTAAAATAAAAACACATTGTATAGCTGTACAAAAATATTTTTATATATTTATAAGATTTTTTTCTATTTTTAAATTTTAAAACTTTTTTGTGGCTCATGTCTGTAGTCCTAGTGGTGTGGGGAGGCCGGACCGGGAAGGTTGCTCGAGCCCAGGAGTTTGAGGTTGCAGTGAGATATGATGATGCCATTGCACCCTAGTCTGGGCAGCAGAGCAAGATGCTGTCTCAAAACAAACAAACAAAAAATTAAGACACAAACGCACACATTGGCTTAGGCCTACATAGGGTGAGGATCATCAAGTTGTCACTAGGCAATAGGAATTTTTTAGCTCTATTATAATCTTATGGGACCACCATCATATATGCGATTCATCATTGACCGAAACATTGTTATGTAGCACATGACTGTATATGTTTTTTGCAAAGTTAACTGTTATGAATAAGCATATCTAGCTTTTATTCTGTATTCATTTCCTGTTGCTGCTATGGTAAATTACCACAAATTTAATGGCTTAAAAACAACACAAATTTATTATCTTAACAATTCTGGAGGGTCAGATTTCCAAAATGGGTGTTTGGGGCTAAAATCAAGGTGGTGTCAGCATAGCTGTGTTCCATCTGGAATCTTTAAGGGAAGTATCTATTTCCTTGCCTTTTCCAGCTGCTAGAGGCCACCTGCATTCTTTGGCTTGTGACCCCTTCTTCCATCTTTAAAGCCAGCAGAGCAGCACCCTCAGTCTCTCTCTGATCTCTACTTTCATTGTTGTATCTTGTCTGACTCTGACCCTCTTGTTCCCCTTTTTATAAGGACTCTTATTAAATTGGGCTCACCTGGATAATCCAGAATAGTCCCCCACCCTTAACTTCATCACAAGTGTGGAGTCCCTTTTGCCATGTACAGTAACAAATTGAAAGGTTCCAGGTCTTAGAACGTGGCCATCTTTGGAGGCTGGTGGGGATTGGTTTGTCTACCACACATTCCTGTTTTTGTCGATGGCTTCATTACTATATTTAATTATTTTGGTGCTGAAATTTTCTAGATTTGGCTAGTGCAAGCCCTTTAAAGTTGTCTTCTTTCAAGTGTCCTTATGATATACCCTATCATTTTTTGAATGGTTTCTTATTTTTTGGCACAGCAAGATATTCTTGCCTTAGTTTGTGACTACTCTGGAATTAGTCATTTCTCTGAGGAGCCTTGGTTTCCTTTAGTGGGAAATGGCATTTAGAGACGAAGATTGGGACACTAAGTATGCTTTCTTCTTCCTGGGATATCTTAGCTTCTAGGCCCTTTCAAGAAACAGAGCTGGGAAATATATGCATATATATACACATTGTTATGGTCTGAAGGTGTCCTCCTGAATTCATATATTGAAACTTAATTCCCAGTGTGATAGTATGCTGTGTGTGTGTGTGTATATAGTGTACTATCACATTGGCAATTAGGGCCTTCAGGAGCTGATTAGGTCATGAAGGCTCCCCTCTCACTAATCCACTAATGGGATTAGTACCCTTATATTATAAGAGGGAAATGGTTTGGCCTTTCCACTTCTTCCGCCATGTGAGGATATAGCTAAAAGATGGCATCTTGGAAGCAGCCCTCACCAGACACTCACTGGACTTGCTGGTGCCTTGATCCTGGACTTCCCAGTCTCCAGAACTTAAAGAAATAAATTTTTATTATGTATACATTTTACCCAGTCTAAGGAATTTTGTTATAGCAGCCAGTCAGGGGTCTTAGGTCCACAAGTGGCCTTCTGGATCCTTAAGTGCAGCCTTTTAGGACTGAATCCAAATTTGACAGAACGAATCCTTTTTAATAAAGGGATTTGTTCTGTGAGGTTTGGATTTAGTCAAGGGGCCACAGGTTCCCCACCTTGTTGTCCCTCTGTATCTGTAGGTTCTACATCCATGGATTCAACCAACTGCAGATAGAAAATATTTAAGAAAAAAAATACAACAATCAAACATAATGTAAATAAAAAATGCAGTGAAACAACTACTTCCATAGCATTTACATTTTGTTAGATATTATAAGTAATCTAGAGATGATTTAAGGTACATGGAAAAATGTGTGTAGTTATATAGAAATACTATACTATTTTATAATACATAAAGGGCTTGAGGACCCATGGATTTTGGTATTGGGGGCACGGGGACCTGGGAACCTATCCCTCCTGAATACTAAGGGAGGACTATACTTAGCATTCCTATGCTAACCTAGCCTCCCCGTCCCCCAAACTGGACTGCCACCTTCCCCTTCTTACCACAACTCCTCCTTTTCCCTCAGGCCCTGTTCTAAGGTCACTGCCGTGAGACTGCCTTCCTCCGCTCAGCAGAGTTGCTCACTCCCTCCTCGGGGTGCACAGCTTTCAATTCCTCCCTCCATAACAGCTCTACCTAAGTACAGGTTTGCACATCGCTCTCTCCCTGGAACCAATCCTCCACAGATACAGAGGGACGACTGTATATACTTACATGTACGTTCACGTGAACACGCACGTACATATTTGAAATGAGTTCACACTGCCGTCTTCAGTCCATCCCCACGTAGTTCTCTCTTGTCTTCCTCCATTCCATATTTCTGTGTCCCTTCTTCGTTTGTGAAAATTCTGGCTTCCAATGACATCAGCACATTTTCTCATTTGCTTAATCCTATAATATATCTGAAATCGTTACAGAATTGCTTCACCCAAACCAATACCAAAGCAAACCTAATGAGATCAGGATTTTTTTGTAGAATTCCTTGTCTCCCCTAGCTCATTCACCCCTAAGCCACACTGGATTCATCAGTATCGTGTTCATAAGGTACTTGGGTTAGCTACCCCATACCCCTGCTCTTAGTGTGGTTACAATATCCATTTGAAATACAGTTGATTTGTTTCAGTTTGCTTTCAATTTTAGGTTTTCCTTTTCTCCTTCTTGTTTTGTTGATTTTAATGTTTTTGAATATGTAAACATTAACATGCATCCAAAAGTCAAAACCATAGAAAAAAATACATTCCGAGCAGTGTCACTCACTCCCTTCCCTCAGATGTACATTGCCTCCACTCTGCCATCTCTCCATTACACCCTCCCTACCCTTGTAGATAACCAACTTCATTGTCTTCTGGTTTATTCTTTCAGTGTTTCTTTCTGTGAAGAGAAGATACGTTTTCTTATTTCCCCTTATTTCTTATACAAAAGATAACATACTATATATGTTCTTTTGCATTTTACTTTTTCATCTAATAATGAATGTTGGAAATTACTTCCTATCAGTTCATAGAGATCTTTAAAGCAGTATAGTACTGTACCAATATTTGGACCATTAGCTAGCTTCTAATGCTTGCAATTACAAACAATGAATAACCTTATTCACATGCCGTTTCCTATTGGTGGTGGTGTATTTTCAGGTTAAATTGGCATTTACCAATTTAATCACTAGAAGGGTGATTGTGGGATCGAAGGGTAAGTGCATATATAGTTTAATTAGTATCTAACTAAGGTAGAATCCCTTTAACAACAATGGTAGAATCCCTTGCATAGGCTTCTACCATTTTACTTTCCTGTTAGCAGTATATGAGACTGCCTGTTTCTCCACAGTCTTGCCAATAGCATATTATCAAGTTTTTGAATTTTTGCCAACCTAATGTGGTCTTGGGAATTCCTTAACATCTTTTTAGCTATTCAGTCCTGTAAAGGAGATTTAAACAATGTTTTGTCTAGTTTTCTCAGTTCTGAATGATCCATTCTGCAAGTAGCAGAAGTAGATGTCATAACCTAGGCGGATTATGGTTGACATTACATATGATAAGAAAAGGGGACTGGAAGTGGGTATAGTTTTGTTAATTATTGTGCTGTCAGATGTACCAGGTTTATTAGGGTCTGCTGAAATGGAGGCAATGATTAATTTTCAAAGGATAGAATAAGAATTTTAGTTGAGTGCTTAGAAAAGTTAAACTTCAGGCCAGGTGTGGTGGCTTACCCCTATAATCCTAGCACTTCGGGAGGCCGAGGCAGGAGGATCCTTTGGGCTCAGGAGTTTGAGATCAGCCTGAGCAAGAGTGAGACCCCATCTCTACTAAAAATAGAAAAATTTTCTAGGCATGGTCGTGCGCACCTGTAGTCCCAGTGACTTGGGAGGCTGAGGCAGGAGGATCACTGGAGCCCAGGAGTTGGAGGTTGCAGTGAGCTATGATCATGCCACTGCACTCTACCTGGGGCGACAGAACGAGACTGTCTCTCCAAAAAAAAAAAAAAAAAAAAAAAAAAAAAAAGGTAAATTTCAGTTTTCAAATGATTTACTTTCATCAGTAAAACAAACATAAAATAAAGAAAAACACCCATCTATAAAAATAACAGTATAAAACATACTTTCATAGGTAAATGATTGTTTTAGAAATACAACTTTCCATAGGTTATGAAATTGTTGCTTTTTTCTTTGTGAACAGAAGAAAATATGTATATGGTTAATAGTTTAAAGCTGCTGAATTTCTAGTATCTCATCTTCAGGATTTCTTAACATGGAAAATACTGAATTAAAGCATCACCTTTGGGCAGCAATACCTTTAAGAACAAATGAAATAAGGCTCAACAATACAAATGTTACTTACATATTTCAAATGAATTTGTTATTGTGTGGCTTAAATGTTCCAGAGCTGTCTTTAGGGTCTCTAAGTGACAGAAATTCATTTCATTTGGAACATGCCGTTGAGGATCCTTAACAGTAACTAATGTGTATAAACACATTTTTTAAAAAAGAGGGCATACTGGTTATTCAGCAAAGAAAGAAAAAAGTTACCAGACTTGAGAATTTCCATTTTCAAAAAGAGTTCGATAGGTCTCTGTTTTTAGGATATATCCTCCAATGAGCTTTAGCACAGCTGAATGTCTTTAAGAAATCAATACCACTAGCATTAAATATTAAAATTCCTTGGATTACTCCATATAAGTGTATTATCCCTACACTAAAGTAATGAATGATGGAATTTTATGCTAGGTCACTAGAACAGAGGAGCATGATTAGGGTTGTAATGGTATTTAATGGTGTATATGTTTATATATTCTGTGGAAGATTCTGGAAGGGCAAAGCATTGGTGAGCAAATCATTAACTCCACAGCAGCAAAAAGGTATGCACAGTCTGTTGTCTCAGACGATTCAGTCTCTTCTTTTTAACAAGGTGACCTAGTACCAATAAGCCAAGGCATGCCAATTTGAGCATTTAGAGCATGTTCTCTGTCATATAGTGTGCCAGTTTTGTCATCATGGTTTCCTCACTGTGACTCAGAGGTGATTTGGTAGAGATTTTTGGGTTTTTTGTCCTTTATTTGGTTCTTCTTTATTGTCATGCTGCATTGTTGCTGTTTGATGTTGGGTTGTCATTAAAGCATATAATTTTAATGTGACATCTCAAAATGCAGATTGAGGTTCATGAGTCAGACTGTACTCCCCAGTTACTATTTTTAAATCAAGAAACACCCTGCAGCATGATTTATCAGTAAGTATAGTGTTCACTTGTTCTTTGTGTTGGTATGATATCGAGTTTAAATTTCTAAGGTCCTAAGGGAACTTAGCCACAATTTTAGATAAAAATCAATGGATGTTAAAGGAAGAAAATAAAAAATAAATACCGTTTAAAAGTATATTTGGAAGAGAGAATCGCCCATCTCTGGGAGGAGGTGTGAGCTTAGATTGTGTGGGGAGAACCTCTCATTTGCATATAGGTGCTCATTCCTGGAAATGAGGTCTAGTGGAAGACAGAGGAAAGCTTTTACCTTGAAACATCTGTCTGGCCTTTTTAATACCCATCAGGCTAGAAATGGGTCTGTGTTGAGCTTCCGTTTCTCTCATAGGTAGGGACTGAGGCGTGGCCTAGAAACCTGGGTGGAGAAAGGGGATGGTGGTAGCAGAGCAGCTAACATTTGTCTGCATAGGAATTGCAGGCACATTGGGTGAAGGAGGGGGGGATATGGAGAAAAAGGGGCAGGAACAAAAAAGGAGCCGGCCTGGAAGTCAGAAAGTTAGCCAATAGGCCAGGAGTCCAGAGCATGTGGAGGAAGGGGGTCAGTGAAAACAGTCAGTGTTGCAAGTGATTAAAAATAGATGTTTAATGTTCAGTGTTAAATTACTGATGTTGCCTTTATAAAATCTCCATCACTCCAAACCCTCAGTAAAGTCTGGTATACATCGCAAGAACTTGCAAGACTTTTAAATTTAATCCTTGAAAAGGGACTATGTTCTATGACTATGCTGCTGGGTGAAAACCAACAAAGACCACACAAATGAGAACAAACTGGGGCTGTTTATTCAGCACCTGCTGTAGCCAGGGAGATAGCAGCCATCACTTGCATTTGGCAGAGGCTCAAGCAGGGGACCGGCAGAGCTTTCTAAGGCAACACAGGGGGGACTCCAGGTGTGCCCTGATTGGAGACTATTGGCGTGTGGAATCTGGATGTGTGTTAAATAGAAGTGGGGCATCCTGTGTGATTGGTTGGGGCAGCATATTTTGCTTTCTCTGGTTGGCCTTAGTGAAGGCTGGTACCAAAGATAGTGAAGCTGTCAGTTGTTGACCTAGTCCTCACCATTGTGAGCTGATTGCTGCTGAGGTTGTAGTTTGGCTTCCCTGCTGGTTCCTGTGGAGGCTGTGGGTCAGAGTTCTATTGTGTTACTTAGTCTAGCCACTACCCCTTTATATATTCAGTCTCTCAGAAACAAATGGCAGGAGGAGGTAAAAAGTGAATAAAACATGAGAATAAGTGAGGTAGAAGCTCAGAGTTGGCAGTGAACCATGGGGAAGTAAATAAGTCTCAGTGAATTACGAGAAATCTTGGAAAAGACGCTAAATAGATTATAGAATGCAGGGTAGAGGGTTTTCTTTTAAACTCAAGTTTGGGGTGACCTCAGCTAATAACTAGGATACAAAAGCAAATTAGGTTTTGTTTTGTTTTAAAGAAATTGGTGTTCTGTAGCACAAACAAATGCTTTTATAGGTTTCAAACTTTTTTTATACCTTATACTAAAGGGTAACTTAGTATGAATAGAGTTATAGCAGTGTTGTAAAAAGTGGCCCCAAGGAAACTTTTTAACTATTTGTTTTACTCATGTATTTATCACTCATATATTCTTAGTAAGTACCTTTTGTAAACTATCTCTTTAAAGGAAACATTGAAAAGACAGTAGTGAGCCAGATTCAGGCCCTGCTCTGAATGGGTTCTGTCTGAGTCGGGAGAGGGGGAATAAATCAACTCGAAAAGCAAAGATTGGACCACAATTTTAAAAGTATGGTATGGGTGGTGTGCACCAGGTATGCTGGGAGCCCTACTCAGTCTCACAGGGTCTGGAGATGATTTTAAGAATAGGTAATTCTTGAGCTAAGTCTCGAAGGCAAGTGGGTGTTAATTTCTGGGTAGATAGTGGATGGTGGATGTTATGGGCAGAAAGAATCATCTATGCCTCCACTTCCCCTCAGTGGAGCCTAGGGTAGAGAGGCCAGGCATCTTCTCCCTGGGAGAGATGTTCGAGAAAGGAGCCTTGCCTGGGTTGTCCTAGCCTCACATTTACTTGGGAGCTGGTGGAAAGGAAGAAGAGAAGGATGAAGGAAGAGCTGACTGATTGGAGGGAAGGGGAGAGTTGGTGCAGGGAAGGAGAGAAGCACGTATGCAAAGGGAGAAAAGTGTAGAAAGATTTCAAAAGTCATTTTAGGTTTCTCCTAACATTTTGCCATATTTAGAGTAATTTGCTTTAAAATACTTCTTCATAGAGGTGTGGAATTATATCCATGAGTTGTTTTTAGTCTCTGCCCTAGGAGGTTAGTTTTCATGTGAAGTACACTATCAGGAACACACCATTCAGGGGTGGTTGGTTAGCATTTGAAAGATTGTAATCAGAAGTTCACATTTTGTTTGAAAGATTTTTTTCTTTGGTGAAATGAGTCCTTTCTCAAGATAACGTGGATTGGCTAGAAATATTGTACAGGTGCCCTACCCTTGTAGCCCTGTATGGGAAGGGTACAAGAATTTAGTCAACCCAGCATATTCTTGGCGTTGGACACTGATTTGTTTGTGTGTTTATTTCATTGAGCTTTCTGCTGCCCCATTCTGACTAGACTTAGGGAATCTAACCTTGTACCCTAAAGACCTTCTTACCTTGGAAGCCTTTGGCAGTCTGGTGAGGCCTATGGACTCATTCTCAGAACTATGTTTTTAAATGAATAAAATACATAGAGTTCTATAGGAAACCATTTTTACTGAAATATAGTTATCAAAATATTTTTTTAAAAGAACAAGCATGTCCTGATGCTGGACCCAGGTAGTCATACTTACTGTGTTTCCAGGAGTCCCTTTCTGTCCCCACCCATCTCTGCTGGCTCATTCTGGGCACTTTTAGAGCTGTTCTCTCTTATTATATAGCAGTCCTCCTCTGCAGGTGAGTGTGTGACCTCCAGGGAATGGGACCAGAGGCTGAGGCTAGAGCGTTTGATCAATCTGTCATCTCGAGCAAATCTTCAGTGTCAGTTTAGAGTTACTTTCTCATCTTTGACTGGTATCTTGTGGATTATATATCTAGATGATTGTTTTAATTTCTATCTGGACATTTGCAAATTAAATTTGTAGTAAATTACTCCAAATATCTTAAAAAAAAACCCAAAAACCCAAGTTATCTCATGGCTCTAATTTGGGCCTCTAAATCAAACTCTTAAGAGTGATTTATTTCTGATCAAACACAAGGGCAGCAGCGACATAAAACATACCTTCCCCTCTCCCAAGAAACCCTGGCTTATCTACATATCCCTATTTATGTACTATTAGTTTTTTTTATATTTGTGTGTATACGTATTTATAAATGGGCTTATTTCCCTGTTAGCCCTTAGTAGCTTATAAGTTTTGATAGTGGTGGTGATAAAATCTCCTTACCCAGATACTGTGAGCTCATCTAAATATTAATAATTTCTTTTACATTTGTGCACATATATCTAATGTGGGTCTACATACAGTTCATGTTTGTATAAATGTTGGGATGTATCAGTTATACACATTTTTTTTTCTTGAGAATAAAAAACTCTTGAGATATTCTTGAGTGTAAATAACCCTTGAGATTTATACGAGCATATATTGGAATATTTTCTTGAATTTCCTTTGTTGGTAATATTTTCTCTGTCACTTACTAAGTTCCCATGTGTGTCTTTTTCTAGACTCTCTATTCTATTTCCTTGATCTCTTTGTCTAGCCCTGTGCTTTTGTACCACTTTATTTCCGTCATAGTAATTGTGGAAATTTGGTAAAGTTAACCTTCTCTGCCCCATGTGTTCTTCAAAGTGTTCTGTTATTCTTGAACCTCTAGTTTCCATATGTATTATAGGATCAATATGAGGAGGAGTTCATGAAAACATGTTGGGATATTTATTTTTGTTGCATTGGAATTATAGATTAATTTGCAGACAATTGCCCTCTCATTAATGGCTGTGTTTTACCTTCATTCATTCACTTCTCTAATGCTCTTCTCTTCTTCATGCAGATCTGAATTTCTGACCTATATATCATATTCCTTCATTCTGAAGAACTTCTTGTAATATTTCTTACAAGGCAGATCTACTGGCAAAAATTTCTTCCATTTTTGTTAATGTGAGAAAGGATAAATATCTCCTTTACTTTTGAGGGAGAATTTCACTGTATATAGATTTCTAGGTTGGTGTTTTTTTTCTTTCAACACTGAAAATTTCACCCCAACATGAAGTATCAGGTGAAATGATCTGAGGTAAATGGGCCTTTGGTATGAGGTTTTGTTTATCAAAGGCTAGGAGCTAGGCTGTGTTTACTGGTTGTAGTAGCTATAGGTTTCAGAGACTAAAATTTCCTCTGGTGACCTTGACTTTGTTTCTCATCTTATCTTTGGATTTTCCTAAGAATGTTTTCTTACATAAAATCTGTGTCAGCTAGCTTTTTCAGTTGTAATTCTGTGGTGGTATTCAGGAACCCTATTGATGTGGGGAAGTGAAATGTTCTATAGTCCTATGATTCAGTCTCACTCTTTTAGTGAGCCTGTACACCTGGCCTATGACCTTCACAAGTGCTTCTCAACTTTTTTTTTCCCTCCTAGAGGTGAAACATGAAGGCTAGAGGGAGACAAGAAGGCTGGAGGGGGCTGGAGTTGGGTATTTTCCTTCCCCCAGGTCAGTTAAGTTTAGCAGGTTAGGCTGTGGTAAAATAGTTTTCTCTGAGTCCAGGCCTTTGTTAAGGACAAAAGAATGTGCTGGGCCTATTTTGAAATGATTAATTTTCCCCTCCCCCTGCCGGAAGCTCCAGGGAATTTTTCTCAGATCTTCACTCTGAGAATTTTTTGGGGCTCCGGGAGGTAAAACTCCCAGAAGTTTGGGGCCTCTTCTAAGGCTGGGCCTCCAGGAGTTTTTAATCTATCAAGCTAATCCATGCTCAGTCTCTAACAATCGGTCAATTACTTTTAAGTTTTTGTACCAGTTGCTGGCTCCAGTGGTGGTTTCTGCTTGTGGTAAGCTGCGATTCTCTGAATTTACCTCTCTCCTCAGTTTTGGAGATGGTGGTTTGCCCTGTGATTACAATTCTCTGATAGATCTGAAGAAAAGTTGTTGATTTTCAGTTTGTTCATCTTTTACCTTGTTGTGAGGATGGTCATGATGGTTTCTAAGCTGTTTACATGTTGGACTGGAACCCAGAAATCCATCAATGACTATAGTACCTGTAATATTTTAAATATTATATATATATATTTTTTTTTTCTGTAAAGGCCATGATATCATAGATACCCTAGAATTTTATTGCTATTGTAAATGGAATCTTTTTCCAATTATGTTATTTAATTGGTTGTTGTAGGTGCATAGAAATACTATTGATTTTTGTATATTCATCTTCTGTCTGACAATCTTGCTTTTTTGGCCATGTTTAATTAATTGTTGTGTTTCAAATTTCCTGAGATGGATCCTTAGATAATTTATGTCAGTCCTACTCCTCTATTAATACACACTTTTAAACCTTTAGATAACTGTTGATCACATTGAGCAGTGTTTATAGTGGTATGTATTTCTTTCCTTCGCATTGTTTTTGCTTTTGACAGAACTGGAAGTTTGGAGTTCTCAAAATATCTTGGTGGAGCATCATATCTGTGCTTTGAATGATGTGTCATCACTTAGTAAAAGAGGGTGAACAAATCATCCCTTCTTCTTAGGGTCCTTATACAAAAATCTAGATATAATATTACATATAAGCTTATTCTGTGAAGTGGAGATGGAACAGGCTAACACTGATGGGCCACTAGCCATGTATGGAGATCCTTACCTGTGTAGGGCATCATTTCATTGGTTTAGACAGCAAGATGTCACTGGGTTGACCTGACCTGTATCAGTGTAGGGGAGAATACGTATACAAACAATAGGGATTTTGTTTATTGTCACCAAAATAATTCATCAGATGAAACAGTGGGTTTCAAAGTTAGACTGTTATTTGTCCTTTTTTGCATTGGTATTTTGAGGAAAAAAATGTTCTTAAATATTTTGGATTAAGTTTCAAACGATATTTTATGTGCTCTGATAATTGGGAAATCATAGGGGTGGTTTGTATGGTAGATTTACACCTTTTGAATCTACTTTGTGTAAAAATAACCAAGATTAATTAGTCATAGTTCTTTGTTGATGTATTATATTTGATAAAACATGGGGATTATGTGTCTCTTTCTCCCCCAACATTTTGATTGTTGTTTAGCTTAAACTTAAGTAATGATCACTAGCTTATACCTATTAATTTGATGGTTTAATGCCAATCTGTGCCAACCAGATTTTGTGTTATATACTAAATTTCCTTTGATAAACCCTGAAGGTTTTGAGAAATTACTGTTTTGATTTTCATAAAGTCATTTTGACCTGAGGACATTTTCAGAGTTAAATGAGCTTGGTGATTAGTGATTCTGTCTGTGGAAACAACGTAGATGGTGGTTGATATCAGCTTTGTGTTTATAGAGATTCAAACCAAGTCTTTTCCATGCTTTCTTTTAGGTTGTTGATTATATCCTGCCACCCTTGGTCTCCTTGGTTCAAAGCCAAAACGGTAAGTGTGACCACACAAGCAAAAATCACATCAGTTACATCTTCTGCTTTCATCCTATCTCCATGTAGTCATACTCTTGTTATTTTTTTTCTTGCAAGTGGAATGGAGACTCTTCAGCTTGCGGTTGCTCTCAGAAACCACATGTCTACTCGTGAACCAGGAAGTTGGGGATGGCGAGGATGCAGCCAGTGTTGATTCTGACAGCAATCTTCAGGCCCTCATTAGAGATGTCTTACTTCCCCAGTAAGTAACATGCAGCTTTACTCTTACGGAGAAGTTTACAATGTCCAGGAAGCTTCTGTCAAACTAGGTTCTGTGATGGGGTCAGAGTCTCGATGTCCTTGTATTAATATTTATGCACATATGTTTATGTTCTCATTGTAAAAGAGGTCTGGAAACAGAGGCAGTAGCTGTTACACTGAAGAATCTCAGTCCATCTACAAAAACATTTATTTAAAGCTTAATCTGTTTTCTGCCAGGCTCATGACTCTGAAGTTATGCACATTTAAAGGTGTTAATGGCTCAAGGGATGGGGTTTATGATTCAAGGTCAATATTATAAGAGTACTGGAACATGAAATTTAGACTTTTGATGGCTCTACTCAGAAATAATAGAGTTGGAAGGAAGTCTTTCCGTTACCCCAAACTTTTGGAATAGAAATTAAGTTTAGTTACAAACAGGATTTTTCTTGGGAGCGTTGGGAAAGGTGGTGGAATAGGTAATGAGTAGTAGTTAACAGAAAGGGGTTATTTTTTTTTTTTGCTCCACTGCTTACGTAGCAAACACACAGTGGAATGGCTACTGAGACCACCCATTGCAAACATGCAAAACTTCAAAATGGCACTTTATATAGTTAGGGAACACTGTCTATTTTTAAATTTTTAAATTTGATTTTTTTTTAAAGATCCTATTTCCAAATATTAAAGTAATTTAAGTTTTAAAAAGTATATGCCATCTATCACTATTAAAGCAGATTTTTGCAAAATTAAATGCTAGATCGTGTATCATGCATTAATATACATGCCTGATCATAGCTTCCTTCAAGGCCTAGACTATAGTCTGAGTCAGTTTGGCAGATTTACAAGAATGTCAGCCTTACCTAATGCTCTCTCTTTTTGTTCAACTTCTTAAGATCTGTTCTCATTTTTTAAAAAAATAATTATCACAATATAGAAACCAGATGTAATTACATTCTAATTTTGGCCCATGTTAAGAGTTTGCGCTGTCTTTTATAGAATTAGGTCCAAATTAAAAAAAAAAAATAACTAAAATTGCCACTCGCTAGAGATGAAGCACTCCACTGCTCCTAAGTGGTTGAGGAAGGTATCTTTTCCAAGTGTGCAGCTGTTCTGTGTCAAGCCTTCCACTGGCCGAGGGAGCCTGTCTTGACTGATTGGAGCGTGATGTGTGATGGCTTGATTTATAGGGCCAGTCTCTTGTTTCTTATGTCCTTCCTACACTTCTGCAGTTGGTTTCAGAGAGACCCTTGATAGTTAATACGTACAGTAAGAATGCTTTTGATTCTTCCCAAAGTCAGAAAATTGTTATTTATATGGAAAAAAATAAAACTTTGCCATGTGGAGCTTTCTCAGTGATAAACTATCAATATCACTTGCATTTGTTATACATGAACGTGTGTATATAGTTTATACTTGTGCGGATTAAATAATAGATTAAAACCTTGTCTAATGGGATTAATTCTTTCCGTGCCATTTTATGCTTGTAAACTATTCATATATAATCGTATCCATCTTTCTGACAAGAAAATGCCAAAAAATACAGTTTTAGCACAAAATGTGATATTTAAAAGATGTGCTTTGGGTATCTACTATCTAAAAACTTGTAGAGAACCATTTTTTAAGAACCCAAGATGTTCTCCCACAATAATAGGGACAGGATTTACTCCAATGGGACCTCACAGTTTAGTAACAGCTTCTTAACAGCTCTGCTAATCTGAAATAAAATTTCTTTACATCTGATGTCTGCCCAGTTTCAGAACAGTTTGTAAAATGAAAAGCGTTAACTTTAGTTCACTGCTACTGTGTTATTCATTTGAGCTGGAATAAATAATAAGTATTTTCTTAAATGTGGGTCTTTACCTTTTCCAGGGATAAGGAATTAAAGAGGAAAATGCAAATGTAAGCCACACGGCAGTTCAAGAACATAAATAATGTATTAATAGACGAGTTCAGGTTTTCATTAAACAACTTCAAATGCACTTCAGGCTAACAGATGATAGTATGGGATTTACTGGGATGTGATGTGGAATGTTTTCAAAGCTTTTGGGCAGATCTTGTTTTGAAGCACAGGTCTTGGCTGTCTGCATTTGTCTCTAAGCCTTAGTTTCCTCATCTATAGAATGGGGATAATAGTACCTACCTCAGAAGATAATTGTGAAGATTAAATAGGATACTTCTTGTAAAACACTTAGGATAATACATGGGGCATACTACACTCTTGACAAATGTTTAGCACCACAGCTATTATTATTAGGTTCATTATTTTGATCTTTCCTATTAATCTTTAAAATGAAGATTATAATAGTACAATAATAGTACATACTTTATAGAAGTGAAATGACCATTAAAATAGATAATGTTTATTGTGCCTAGCTGGCATATATGGTAAGGGCTCAATAAATGTTATGTAAAAATTTTTAAAAATGAAATAAAAGTAATGCATTCATTTAGCTTTCTTGACTCTGGAAAACTGTAACCTTGGCAAGGAGTTTGGTCTTTGAAGATAACTCTTGGTAATTATAAGTTTAGAAATGCCAATAATGGAAAATTCATATTCTCTGTTGAGTATGTAAATATAGCTTAAGAATTGTGTTTCTAGAGTTCAGAGGAGCTATATAGCATTCACTTCAATTTGGCAAGTAGACATATTGATGTTGATACTTTTAATTTTGTTAAAGTTTTAATCCTCCTTTGACCTTAAACAATACTTCGGATAAAGCCAACCTGACAGTCCTTTCGTGCACATGTATAGTATATTCCACATTTTTCACATGGAAGTATTATATTAGTCAAGACTTTTATTTGCAAGTAATAACATCCAGTTCAGATTAACTTAGAAAATAAATTGCTCACATAACTGAGAAGTCACAGACTTGTGCTGGCATCAAATATAGGTGGATTCAGGGGTTTGATTTATGTCTGCAGTACTCTGTGTCTTTCTCACCATCTCTCTGCTTTGCCTACATTGGGGTGGCTTTTTTCTTAGATATGCTCCTATGTTCCTTCCACTTGGTGGTTAAATGGCTCGAGGGGGGTGATCCTAGAGAAAGGGCAGATGTCTTTTCTAATAGCTATGGCAAAATTCCCAGGAATAACAATAATTTAATCTTAAGTACCATGTAATATCTGTGTTCCAGGTGCTTATCAGAACTGCTGTGTAATATGAATGAAAACTCAGAAAAAAACATCTCTGTTAGTGTTCTCCAGAGAAACAGAACAAATAGTGTGTGTATATGTGTGTGTGTGTAAAATAGAGATTTATTGTAAGGAATTGGCTCACATGTATATGGAGGCTGAGAAGTCCCAAGATCTGCAGGCTGGAGGCCCAGGCAAGCCATCTATGATGGTGTAGTTCCCATTGGAAAGCTGGCAGGCTTAAGGCTGAAGAAGAGCCAATGTTTCAGTTCTAGTTTGAAGGCAGGGAAAGACCTTTGTCCCCATTCAAGGTAGTCAGGCAGGAGGAGTTCCCTTATACTCAGCCTTTTTGCTCTGTTCAGGTCTTCAATTGATTGGATGAGACCCATCCACGTTAGGGAGAACAATCTTCTTTACTCAGTGTACTGATTCACATGTTACTCATCCAGAAACACTCTTGCAGACACACCCAGAATAACGTTTGTCCAAATGTCTGGGTCCCCTGGCTCAATCAACTTGACACATAAAATTAACCATCAAAACATCTATCATAAATGTCATGAATGAATTGCTTGTAATTTATATTAATGAATTAATATAAAAAAAACCATTGCCTCTTCTCAATGTGCATGCTTTACTTTCTGAAGAGATAAACTATAGTTGTGAGATAAACTTTAGTTGTATTTGCTTAGTGCCTACTGTATGTGGATTATAATACTGTTTATTGAGAGATGATATTCGAGTTAGACTTTGAAACCTGGGTATGACTGGACAGAAGAGGAATGGGCACCCCAGGCACCAATGGGGTAAGCCAGGGTGTGGGAGAGGCAGAGTACTGGGCAGTAAGCAAACCATCTTGTTTCCGGCAGAAACCTGCATGTGAGAGTTACACAAAGTAAGCTGGGGGAGAAAGAACGCTTTCTCTCTTCACCAACTCTTTTACTCAACCAGTGCTAAATGTATCTTATTTCATAGGCATGTTTCTAGTTGGAAAAATTAGTGGTCAAGATGGGTATGGCCTCCTGTCTTTATGGAACTTACTCTCTGGCAGAGCCAAAAATTGAGAAATTTTTTTAACTGAAGATATTTATACATCATGTAAGTAAAAATGTTCACTGAAACATTAAATATCAAAGCTACCTTTCTTAAACTGTGGGGCTACCTAATGTTAATAAATCTGGAGGAAGCATGTGTTCTTTCTGAAACACTGCTTTGCTTTTGAGTTTCACAGTTCACCCATTTAACTTTCCAAAGCTCAGAGTTTCTGAACATTCTGTGCCCTCAGGACCCTATTTCCCGTGGCCTACCTATTATTTGATAACATCTCCCAGAACTTTAGTGGTCCGTTCATCACAATTTTGGAAATACTGCTTAATGAAGGGCATTTTCACTAAGATCAAGAACAAGAAAAGGATGCTCAGCATCAAAACTTTTATAATTTTGGACTATAAGTATTAATACAAGAAAATTAAACTCTACATATTCTGTTAATTTTCTTTTGATGCATAACAAATTTCCACAGACTTGGTGGCTTAAAGCAACACCTATTTCTTTATTGGGTTGCAGCACCGTAGGACAGAAGTCAGACACTGGTACTGCGTTCCCTGCTCAGGTTCTCAGACAGCTGAAATCAAGGCATCTGCTGGTCGGAGTCCTTGTCTGGCAGAATTCAGTTTCTTGTGATTCGTGTTAGTTTCTTAGGGCTCCCATATCAAATTACTACAAAATGACTGGCTTAAAACAACAGAAATGTATTCCTTGGCAGTTCAGCAGGCCAGAAGTCTTAAGTCAAGGTGTTGGCAGGGTTGGTTCCTTTGGGAAGCCCTGAGGGAGAATCCATTCTGTGCTTATGTCCCAGCTTCTGATGCCTGCTGGCAGTCCTTGGCTTGTGGCAGCATCACTCCACTCTGTGCCTCAGAGTGGAGGCTGTCACACAGCTTTCTCCCTGTGTCTTTGTGTCAGAATTTCCCTCTGGCTTTCTCTTATGAGAACACCTGTCATTGGATTTAGGACCCACCCTAACTCCAGGACGATCTTATCCAGAGATCCTTAGCTACATCTTCAGAGACCCTTTTTCCAAATAAGGTCACATTCGCATGTTCTGGGTGTTAGGATTGGGACATATTGTTAGAGCCGGAATCCGCAGTTCCACGGGACAGAGTCACCGAGGCTGTAATCACCAAAAGGAGTTTTATTATCTAGCTAGCTAGGGTCCAAGCCCAAGAGCACCAGCACAGTGGTCTCTTTGTGTGGGCAGGGACCTCCTACCATGCGGGAGGAAGCTTCTTATACTCCGCGCGCATGAACTGTTCTCGCGCTAATAACGCTCCTGCTGATTGGTTCTGCGCACTGATCATGGATTTGCCCTTTACAGTGATTGGTGAGCCCCCCTATCCGCCATTTTTCCCCAGCATTTTATTTCACCCTGCCCCTGATTGGTTCTAACCTGTTCCGGGTCCTAGCCGATGGGCTCCGGACTCAGCGCTTTTCCTCTGCATCTTGTTTCAACCCATAATGCCCTGCGGCCAGCTGTGTTCTTCACGCAAACAATGGACAGAAGCTAGAAAACAACCGTTAGCCTAACAGCCCAGTATCTTACAATATCTTTTTGGAGGCCATTATTCAATCCACTATGCAGTTGTAGAACCAAAGTACCCGTATCTGTGCTGCCATACATGCGTTCCTTAGGGTACCTGCATTTCTTCTTGGCTAGGCCCTCCGTCTTCAGGCTGGAAACAGTTTGTCAAGTCCCCCATCATGCTTGGAATCTCTCTGACTTCTGCCACCAGCTTGAGGAAACTCTGCTTATTAAAGTTGGTGATGTTGGCCATTGGTAATGTTTATCTTGTGGCTCATGTATTTCGATTCCAATCTTGGCCCTGCTGTTGACTTGGTGTGTGTGCCCTCACTTCCTCCTCCCCTTCCTTCTTTCAGTTGTCCTCCTTTTCTTAAGATAGATGAAATGCCAGTAACATAACCAAGTTATCTGTATGATTAATGAGAAAAGGTTTTTTCTTTTCTGGGAAGAAAGATACCACATATACTCAGAAAATGACCATGATTTTTATTCAGCTGAGTGACAAGATTTACTTCTAAAGGTTTATGTAGAAGGGAAGAGGCAGTATTTAATGGAACTTTAGCCAAAATTGACCTTATTAATTAAAATCAGCACCTCTTAGAAGTTTAATATCAAAGTCATCAGTGAAATCTTAGTACCAACAGTAGTCTTACGCTATTTGAACATTTTTTTCTGAGACTCGTTACATAAGGTGAGGACATTTTTCTTTCATTATTTAACTATAAATGGGACTAGATCCTTTACACAGAAAACACCACTGCTTATTTTGAGGGAGGAGGAAATTTTAATATTCATACACATGTAAATCTAATTTGTACTACATTACGTGATTGTGCATTTGCAGTTTAAGACCTTTCATTTCTTCCTCCCCACCTTCTTTCTTTCTTAGTTAATTCATTCAACATGTATATATACATATTGAGTGATTTCCATGTGCTAGACACTGGGGATACAGTGGTGAACAAGATTGAATCCCTTTCCCTCAGTGAGCTGACATTCCAGGGGGTGAGACACAACAGTAAACAAACAAATGTATGAGATGACTTTAACAATTAATTATCAGTACTGTCAAGGACAATAGAGAAAAGGGAAAGTAAAGGATGGTAAAGGGAATGAGGGAGGGGCTGTTTTAGATAGGATAGTCAGGAAAGGTTTAAGCAATGAGGCAAGCCATGGGGAAAATTTGCTATACTGTTTGCTTTTGGCAGATGAACCATTTTGCCAACATGAATTTTAGTTTTGTATTTTCTTTTAGCTTTGAGTGTTTGTATTGAAAAGGGATCGTGCTGATATAAATGTGCTTACGATATTTTAATGACAGTATGGCATTCAGCATTTCTCTTCTGGGGAAAACGAGTATAGCCTTTCTTTTTTGTAATTCTCTTGTGACCTGTAAAATCATCAGGGCCATAATGACTTCATAAAATATTAAGGTTTTGTTTTTAGAATCTGAGAAATATATTCCTTACAAATTAGAATTATATTTCCTTTTAGGAATTGGAATTTATAAATGAACTCCATTAGTGGCAACACATTGTAGGGTTGTTTAGCTGCCTTAGGAATAATGTCCAGGAAAAGTCATGAGTTTGAGTATCTAATTTCTCTGCTGTGGCTCAAAGACCATCTGGATAATTCTATGTTGCTCCTTTGTTTCTACCACAAGCCTTTGTATGTTAAAATAGGTATAAGTCTGACCACCTTTGATAGGAATCAGAATACAAAGGAATATTTCATTTTTGCTCTTTCCTTAGATAATTCATTTGCAGATAAAATTTAACTTACATTTTTGCATCAGAAAGAAGCATCATAACATTCTACTTTTTTCCTTTTACTTAATCCTTTTGTAATGTTTTGAGCCTGAATCTGAATTGCTACCGTTAGGTACAGTGATTTTTCCCCCCCAGGGATATAATCTGTAACAATCTAAATTGGGATAATTATGTAGTTAGAGGCAAAAATGGGACATAAAGATAATATTCTTTGACCCCTCTCAATGAGGATAATTCTACCACTCTAGTTCTTTGGATATATTTTTAAAAATGTGGATGTTGCTTTATTGAAATAGTTACTATTAGTCTTTTAAATTTTTATCATTAAAATTTGCTATTGATCTGATTGAAGAGGTGAGAGTAGGGCTTCACTATATGAAATTATATTTAACACTTATTTTAAAATTGTACCTTTCTCTTAAATTATAAATATGTGTATATATCTATTGGTCCTTCCACATGACTGCCCATTTCTCCATTAACTTATGTATCCATTTAACTATTGATACACTTAAATATTTATGTATCCATACAAAACCACCAGTCAATCACATAGAGTTCAGATCACATAAAAATCACAAGATGAGAAGCCCTCAAGATAACTATTTTTTGGATTTATACACTATCTCATTCCATAAAGTTTGGGAATTGACTCGAGATGTCACCTAGTTCAAATTTTGGAAGAAACTGTACAGAAAATGTCAAAGAGTAAGCCATCTACCTCTGTCTCGTAGCAGTCCAGGGGGAAGTCCTTAGCCTTTCCAAAGGTAGATTTTGCCTCTCTGCTTTTGCTGTTTGGCTGCCTCCTCTTTATCGAAACCTAGCACATCTCTTTCCTCTAAGCTCTTTAAGCCTCAGATCTCTCTTATACTCCATCAGTTTTGCATTTTAACACATTGCCTTCCTAATATCCTTCCTGTGCTCAGAAACCTGTAGAACAATATTTATAGTATTTACCTAGCTATTCCAGATTCTCAGTGTTTTTCCTCTTGCCTATACTATTTTAGTTAATATTTTCCTGCTCTACTCTATGGTTTCTCCCTTCCTGGTGAGATTTCCTTAGTACTCTCTGAAATTTCCTGCTTGGAACCTGTCTCTCCTCCCTCCTCCCAGACATCATATTGTTACTATCTATATCTGTGACTATATCTATACGTATACAACACTATTTTATTGGCTGTCTTGTAATCTTCTGATTATCTATGCCTATATTTAGATGTACTAAAAATCATTTTAACAGTTCTCAGTTACTGAACATCTAGGATTTTCCCACTATTTTACATTATATATAATGCTGCAAAGACAATTTTTATGACTACATCTTTGTGTGCATACTTATTTCCTTTTGTTGAATCTCTAGAGAGTTGCTGTGTCAAAATTTAGATCATTTTAAAAGTATTTGATATGTTTCCCAAATTTTTCAAAGATGGAGAGTTTATACTACCAGTTTCTCTGTATGAAACTGCCCATTTTATTGCACTCTTGTTAGCTCTATCTTGCATTCTTTCAGGTATTAATGAAGTGGAGACCATTTTCCCCATGCTTCCTGGCTATTTATAGTCTTCTTAGGTGAATTTTGTCTGTTTTTCTAGTGGTATGTTTATTGTTATTTGCAACGACTCTTTAAACAGTAAGAGTATTAACTCTTTATTTTACCAATATTCTGCAAATAATTTTTTCCTCACTTGGTTTGTGCTGTTGGTTTTGCTATTGAGAAATATTTAATTTTTAAAAAAGCTTTAAAATTATAAATATTTTTCTCATCCATTTCATGTTTGTCATGATGAAGAGGTGTTCTTACCCAAACATCTGTGAATATTTACCCATTTGTAGTATTCTAATGAAGAAAACTCATTTTACTTAAAATTTTAATTTATTAGAGATACATATTCATAAGGTATAACCTGACCGTTCAGTCTAACTCCCTAAGATTACTCTTTTCTGTCCAATGCCAGGTGACACTTTTCTTTTGATTTATAGTCATGCGTCGCTTAAGATGGGGATAAATTCTGAGAAATGTGCCATTAAGTGGTTCTGTGTTTGTGCAAACATCGTAGAGTGTACTTATACAAACCTAGAACGTATAGCCTACTGCACACCTAGGCTATATGGTATGGCCTCTTACTCCTAGGCTACAAACCTGTACACCATGTGACTGTAATGAAAACCGTAGGCATTTATAACACAAAAGTATTTGTGTATCTGAAATAGAAAAGGTACAGTAAAAAAAATCCTATGGGACCACCACTGATGTTGACCAAAATGTCATCATGGAGCACATGACTGTGTATATGTATTCTTTATCCCACCCTATACTTAATAATTATCATGGTTTTATCACGTACTTTAGCTTTATATTTAGCAGGGTCTTCCTCAGTGTGTTTCATTCTGAAGTTTTTTTCGATATTCTGGAATCTCCCCTCCCCTCAAATCTCTAAATATACTCCATTGAGTTGCAACTTTGAATTTGTGGCTTAATTCCTGAGGAATGGACCTCTTCAGACAGTGCCTCCTTCCTCCACTTGACACAGTGGGGACACTTTTCTCCACTTGGCCAATTCTTTGGTCACATTTCTCAGACTAGTTTCTCACGATAATCCAGAGGTATTTGATGGCCTGTTTCAATTTTCTCTCAGACCACCTAATTGGGCATGGTTTATACCAGGCACTTGGACAAGATAGGGATTTATTCATTTCGGTATTAGGAGAGAAGAATGAAGAGGCAGGGACTACCTTATCTTCACCTGCTTGCCTTGGGTCCCAAATATGTGATTGTGAGGGGTTTTCTCTTATTTGGGATGGATGTGAATTTATTATGAATGGCCTTTCCTGCCTGGATTCCAGCTCCTTTGGCTCCTTGCAAAGACGCCTTGGTTAGAGAAGATCCTAAAGGTAGAAGGGTGGGGTTTAGGGACACCATCTGGACAAGGCATTGTCAAGTCAATAGTAATGTTAATCTGCAGCCAGGCTCCTGCACTTGGAGTGCTCCTCTCCTGCCCTCTCCATCAAAATGGCCATCTGTTCACTGGCCACTCTTCTGAGGCCATTTCAGGAGTGAGGGCTCATCACTATTTTTTTTTTTTTCCTGCAAAATTGCATTCAGGGGAGTGCAGAATCCAGTTACTACTACCAGCTTAGCTGCTTTATCTCCCCTTAGAAGACAAGCTTAATAAATCACAACATACTTTTGGCTAGATCTTTTTGATCATTACAAACCTATCTTTGATTAAACTAGAATATATTCAATATTTGTATTCTAAACATATCCATTATGAATTTTACCCTTCTTTTTTTGTTTTCCGACAGGAGGAAAATAGAACAATATTCTTTGAGAAAATTCCCATGCACAGGCTAGGACAAGATTCATTCTTTCCTTCTGTTTCAAGGTTAGATTACCTCACATGACCTCAAGACACTTTTATTTCAGTCAGGAATGTTTCAGCAGTGTTTTCTTCTTTCATGTAGATGCTACCTGTTTCATGTTAAGTCGATTTTTAAATATATTTTCCAGCCCTATTGAGAACATTTTTCTATTATATTTCGAAATAGTTGTCCATATTTTCCCTCGTGCTTTCCACACAAGCACGTGAGTAAGAAGATCACTTGGGAAGTTTTTAAAAAATTCATAGGCTTGTGGCTCCTTCCCTCAGGAGCCAGTTACCCACAGTATGTGATGGACTCATCAGAAAGTTTTCACCCTCACTTCAATTTGAGACTCCCTGGCCAGACAATTTCTAAACTTTGAACAGGCAGTGGAAGAGGGCATTCTTCTCTTACTTCTGACTTTAATGGATGGCAGTGCCTCTCCGTAAAAAGTTTGCTCAGCAGGTGTGGGGTGTTAAACCCTGCACATTCTAAAGAAACTGGCCCTTGACTGCCTGCCTTCTGGGAGAGAGAAATTCTAAGCGGTGGGAATATCTTACCTGATAACGTGTCTGTATACCTGAGGGCCTTCAGCCATGCCTGATAATTTATGCTAACATTGTGAATTGTGGTGGGGGCCTTGGGCCACGGCATATCGCTTGACCTCTGGAGGGGCTGGAGACTGAGTACCTAAGGTTAGCCCACCAGCGGTCCATGCCTATGCGACTGACCTCCAGTAAAAACCCTGGACGCTAAGGCTCGGGGGAGCTGTTTTGTTTGGTTGGCCGCACTTCAAATGTGTTGCCACACATTGCTGCTAGGAGCAAAAAGCGCTGTTTGTACAACTCACTGGGAAAGGACAACTGGAAGCTTGTGCCTGGTCTCTTCTGGGCTCTGCAGTACGCGCCTTTTATCTTCGCTGATTTTTAATCTGTATCCTTTCATTGTAATAAACCACAGTTGCGAGTATAACAAGTTCTCTGAGCTCTGTGAGTCCTTCTAGCAAATCATTGAACTTGAAAATATTCTTGGGTACCCTGGACTCAGGATAATAAGAGATTTTTATTTCATAAGAATGTGTAGTCAGAGAAAGGAACTAATGATCTCTCTCTAGTATACTAAGTTTTTTTTTTTTTTTTTATT
>VBSM01002035.1:3651680-3694656 GCA_008086735.1 Cheirogaleus medius | reverse complement strand
GGTGAAGAGAGCAAATATTTTCTCCCACTCTGTGGGATATCTATTTGCTCTACTCTTGCTTAAAATTGGTGTCATCCAGATTCCTTGCTAGAATGTTGGTTAAGTCTCAGGTACACTATGCCCTTGGCCATATTTTATCACCTTCTCATTATTTGCTCAGGCATGCATTTTGAGACACAGTTTGGGGCTGTGATTCTCCATATCTTTCCTAGTGAAGCTTGACAGAGTCCTGGTGGGGTGGATATTGGGTGCAGCCACAGGTCCCTGGTCATCTCCTAAGCTTTTCTCTAGGAAGAGCTCTAGGCTCCTGGGCAAGCAACAAAACCAGAGAGTGCTCTACAAACTCTGTGGTCATTGTGCAGATGATATGAAAACATTGTGAAAATAGTAGCGCTCATATGCCATAATTATTTTACTGCAGAAGGTCTAGTCTGGGCTCTCAGAGTGTGATGTGTACTCTAGAGCTAAACCCCAAGCCTCCTGAGCAGTTATGCATTGGGCTTAGTTAACTGGCAGTTTCTTCAGTTTACCAGTTGTTATTAAGAAATGACTCAGTTATATAAAGTAACATTTCTACGGGGCTTGTACGTAGAGTCCACAGTGCACTTTTCTAGCCGATCCAGTGAGGAGGTGAGAGCTGCAAGTGACTTGTGTGCCAGTAGAAATGGGACCTCCCTTTTGCACAGTGCTAGGATGAGGATGTCAGTGTTCATGAGAAGATGGGATCATGGTGACACTGATAAAACTCAAACCTTCACAAGCTTTCGTAGGCCTTTAGCCATCCAAACATTGATACCCTTCAGTGGAACTTGGTTTCTCATACACACATAGGTCTGGTATCAAAGCAATCTATCTTATCCTTTACCATAATAAATAATTTTCCACTTCGTCGTCCAGCAACCATAGATATATTACCTTCAAGATTTAGAAGGGATATTTTTTAAATTACTTGTTTATTTAACATCAGAGTAACACCTTCATTTTACTGGTTTATTAGAAATATATAAAGGTGGCAGTTGCCTTGGACTAGAATATTAATGTAGGAAATACTTATTTTGACAAATATACTTATCTTTGCTTGGTAGGAATTTCTAACTTCTTTGATTTTTGACTTATCAGCTAATGTCTTTTGGTTATTGTTCTCATAAAACAAATTTACTTTGCTTCTGATGGTGTTAAAATGTGCAGTACTAAAGACAGTGACAAAAGAAAACATTGTCTTACCATGAAGCATTTTAATGGTGCCCTCATATTCTGTATTTATATGGTTATTGGGTCTCTCTATATATCAGATAGTCTCTATATATCAGATAGTCAATTCAGTAACTGCTACTTATTTGATTTTTACAACCAGCAAAACCATCAGCTCATGGCATCCTAACTGTAGAAATAATAGCTAAACAAAGTCTCTTGACAAGACCGTTTCACCTTCTAAAGTCTGAAAGAATCAATCCCTTCATATTATTTGGCAAGTTTTAACATTGTGGTTCTGTTTTAATGTTTGAATTTTCTTTTGGTGATTTACCAATGTAATTTACCATTACAGAATTTATAGAGTACTGGTACTGCAAATTATTTTTTGTTGTTACTTATCTATTGTTGAGAAAATCGTGCATTGTTGTGAATATATTGCATATACCTGCCATTGTCAGTCAACCAGATAGAGCAGTGTAAAGCCCAGCTGAATGGAATGTAACATGAGGCACAAAACACACACTCTCAATTCATTTGTCATGTCTCAACACCAAATCTTCTTCCATATCAAGAGTCTTCTGATTTTAGGTGATGACAGTTATTGGTTAGAATATATTACAGTGTTTGCTGTACAGATGTAGCCTCAGTCATATAATTAAAGAGCACAAGAACTGCCAGACTAAACAGTAGTCTGAGTTTCAGATAATGTTCTGTGACTTGCTTGGCACATTTTTATTACCATCTCAAACATGTGTTATCACTTAGCATTCTTTGCTATAGCATATTACATGGGAAAAAAACTCAGGCAGTGAAGTAGACTAATCATGGTTCTTCAATGAAGTAAATGCCTCTGAGACACTTTTGTACCCTTAGAATGCACCATTTGTGTGTATGTGTGTGTCTGTGTGTATGCGTGTGTGTGTGTGTGTATGCATTTCTTCCGTCTGCTTGGAGCCATAAATTCTGCTTAACACAGATGTGTACAAAGTAAACAAAAGGTCATCTTTTAGAGACTGATTTCATTAGGTATCTTGAGATTCTAATGTAGGCCCAAAGGGATAATGGACAAAGGACACGAAAGGGCTATTTCTAACAATAAACATGAAAAAGAGTTACCCTCATTAATAGTCAAAGAAAATTCCTTTAAGATAATAAGGTACTTAAAAAAATTAGTGGAGTATTTTTTCTTAATAGCACTCGAGAGTGTAGTAATGTGTACTTTCATACACTGCTGCTTCCCTTTAAAGTAGTATATCCTTGAACTCAAAAGCACAGGCAGCAAAAGCAAAAATAGATAAATGGGACTACATCAACCTAAAAAGCTTCTGAACAGCTAAGGAAACAATCACAAGAGTAAAGAGACCTATAGAATGGGAGAAAATATTTGCAAACTATACATCTGATAAGGGGTTAATAGCCAAAATATATAAGGAACGCAAACAACTCAATAGTAAGAAAACAATCTGATTAAAAAAGTGGACAAAAGATCTGAGCAAACATTTCTCAAAAGAAGATATACAAATAGTCAACAGATACATGAACAAATGTTCAACATTACTAATCATCAGGGAAATGTAAGTTAAAACCACAGTGATATAACACCTCACACCAGTTAGAATGGCTATTATCCAAAAGATGAAAGATAAGCGTTGGAGAAGATGTGAAGAAAAGGGGACCCTTGTACATTATTGGTAGGAATGTAAATTAGTGCAGCCATTACAGAAAACAATAGGGAGTTTCCTCAAAAAATTAAAAATACAACTACTGCATGATCTAGCAATCCTACTGGGTATATATCCAGAGGAATTGAAATCACTATTTTGAAAAGGGATATTGTATCTCTCCATGTTCATTGCAGTGTTATTCACAATAGCCAAGATATGGAGTTACCCTGAGTGCCCCTCAGTACATGAATAAAGAAAATACGGTAGATAAACACAATAGAATACTATTCAGCCTTACTACTGAAGGAAATCCTGTCATTTGTGACAACGTGATGAACCTGGAGGACATTATGTTAAGTAAAATAAGCCAGGCACAGGAAAGCAAATGCTGCATGATCTAATTTACATATGGAATGTAAAAATTTGGAACTCAGAAAGGAGCATGGTGGTTACCAGGGGAGAGGGGTAGGGGATGGGGTTATTGGGGAGATGTTAGTCAAAGAATATAAAATTTCAGTTAGATGGCAGGATTAAGTTTAAGAGATATAATGTACAACATGGTGACTGTAGTTAATAACAATGTATTCTCGAAAATTGCTAAGACAGTAGATTTTAAATGTTCTCACCACAAAAAACATGTCAGGAAATGCATATATTAGTTAGCTTGATTTAGCCATTCTGTGATGTATATGTATTTCAAAACATGTACATGATAAATATACACAATTTTAATTTGTCAAGTAAAATGAAGTTGTAGATTAGTATATCCTTTGTGATGAGTAAACTCTCAGTGTATATTAAACCTTAAATATGTTTGATTCCTGTTTTAGAAATATATCCCAAGGAAATAGTGAAAGATGTGCACAGATGTTTATGTAAAATAGTGCCATTTAAAACATTTTAAACAACAATAATAATAATAGCAAAGACAGCTATTATCTGTCTTCAAAGAAAGCATTTTATGTTCGAGACAATTCTGGAAGCTTCACAGGAACAACCTTATTTCCTCCTCATCATTGCAAAGTGATGTAGGTGGTAGTATTACATATGATGAAGGTAACACTCAGAGTTTATATAAGTTTTCCGGGAAAACAAAGGCAGGAAAATTGAGTGAGGATTGGAACCCATCTGAAGTGAACCCTATACCCAACTTACTATTTTTATTTTCTTTCCAGTATGTAGGGATAAAAAGTGGAAAACAGGGGCCCATCAAAAGAGGACTAGTTAAATAAATTGTAGAGTAGAAAACTATGTAGCTAAAAGAACTTATATTTTAAATGACTTTAAGGACATGGGAAATGTTTTTAATGTTTAAAAAAAAAAACAATAAAATTTGAACTTTTTCTCCTATCCTCTATCCTGGTATATCTAACAGGCTCTTAAATTAGGCAGTTTTTAGTTCTAACCCCATATCCATTGCTGGCTTTGTAGGTGACTGTAAGCAAATTGCTTCACCAGCCTGTGCTTCAGTGTCTACCTCTGTAAAATGGACTTAGCCCCATTGTTATTAAGTGAGGCATGGGTGTCCAGGCACATAGCACAGTGCAGCATGGGACATGCTCACTGAGTGGTAGGTGTTATGTCAAAGGTGAGGTTGATCCTATGTCCATATGAATAGAAAAAAGATAAGTAATATATCTAAATATATCAATGATTGTCTTAGAGTGATGGGATCATATTTTCTTTGTAATACTTTCCTAGTTTTCCAAAAGTAACATTAATAAAATATTTATGCTTCTATATTTATACATTTTATATAAATAATTACATATAAAAAGTTGTATATAGTTATAATTTTTAAATAATTTTATATAATCAGGACAAAACTGTAAATTTATTAAGCATACACATACTCATACACAGAAGCTGGTGGTTCTTATGAAATATTAGCATGAGTGACAATCCTAACCCATTTTAATGGTTTTCATGGTCAACAAGATAGCCTTAGTTCAGTAGTTTCAAATTGATCATCACTGTATTTTTGTCTCTTAGTATCATGGATTGATCTTAAAAATATCTCTTGAAACGGGCTTGGGAATACTAAAGTTAGTACCCATAATGAAAGTATAAATTATAGGAATTGGGACTAAGCCTAAAATCTGAGCATCAAAGAGGATGAGCAGGGTTTTAACTTGTTCTTTTTTGACTCTTTTCCATTCCACCTTCATTGATGTTCTTTCTTTTTACATCATGTGAACATTGAGACCATGGGGTTTATTTTTTCATGCCAACTCTTTAAATATTGGGTTTCTGGCCCTCAGTTCTCTTTTAACTTTTCTTTCCAAACTTAATTCACCTTCTTGTCCAAACATGCTTTTCTCCTCTATACATTAGAGCAGTCAAGGTTATAAACTCTGAAACGTATTAGCTGTGTTACCTTGGTATAGTGAATTCTTATAATTTTATGTTGCCTTGGCATCCATCTTGAGCACAAGTTTAACTTTCTGATACCAGAAACGGGGCTGAGTCATCCTTGATGGTTTCCAGTTCTACATCACTCCCAAATGGCTCAAGCCAGTGGCCAGAGATAAGAACTTAGAGCTGGGTTCCCCACTTTTTCTGTTGCTTCCTTTAAAGGGGCCATTCAAGCATTTGCCCACAAACTTAAAGTGACCCATGTGCTATTCCCCTATATGTACTGCTAGTTGCCACACATTTCTTTCTCTCTCTCTCTCTCTTTCTCCCTCCCTCCCTCCCTCTCTCCCTCCATCCCGCCCCCACCTCTCTCCCCTCACCTCTCTCCTGACTCTTCATTCCTGCCTCTCATGACCCAGGGATGGAGGACTATTCACCTGATTCATTATGCCCTTTTGGCCCAGGATCTGTTAAGTAAAAATCTTTGAACTTGTTTCCTGTTGTGGTGGTGTATTGAATTTGCACTTCCCATCTGAAAAACTAAGGTTTGCCCCAGAACAGGTTTTCCCTGGGATGATGGAGAGCATGGCATCAGCTCCTAGAGCCAGAGCGAAGGTCAGGCAGGAGCATCTGTTCCCTGTGTGAGGGACCCCATGGTTGTGGGTCGGACAACTAGCATTAGTCCACCAGGTAAACGAAATATCCTGTGAAAGGCACACTATGAACTCCCATGTCCAGATCCCTTCCACTTCCTATCAGGGCAAGGTTGCTAGCTGCTTTGGTACTGGACCACCAGCTTAGCTGGGGGCTTTCAGAATATTTGGTTAAGGCTCAGTACTGGTGTTCTCCTCTGTAGAGTAAGGTTAATTATTCCTACCTCACAGTTAGGATTAAGTGAGCGGTAAAGCAGTGAGCACAGTGCATCACTGCACAGGGAACTCCAGGAATTGCAACTACTTGCTGTGATGTGCATTGCTCTGGGTGGTGGTCATGGTGGGAGCCTCCTGGTAGGACAAATCAAGTACCTGGAGTCATTCTTGATCTCTTCTCTCCTCTCCTGAATCCAGTAGATTATCAAGTCCTGCTGATAGCAACCTTGTTAATATCTGTCTTCATTGTCTTTTCCTATGGGTTCCTGCTTTGGTCCTGTTCCTGTTACTTCTTATCTTGAGAGTAGTCATAGTCTATTAACACATCTCCTTGTTCCCAGTCCTTTCTGTTTTCAGTCCATTGTCCTCATGTAGCCAGAATAATCTTTGTAAAAATATAAAGCTGGTAATGACATCACTTTGCCTAATCCTACGCAGTCACCGAGAGCAGGGCTCAGCAAACCTTTTCTGTAAAAGGCCAGATAGTAAACATTTTAAGCTTTGCAGGCCATATGGTCCTTGTTACAACTACCCTGCCAGTGTAGTATAAAAGCAAACATAGACAATATGTAAATGAACGAAAGTGGCTGTGTTCCAATAACATTTTACTTATGGAAACTGAAAGTTGAATTTTACACAACTCTCATATATCACAAAATATTTTTACATTGATTTTCTTCAGCCACTTAAAAACCTAACAACTGTTCTTAGTTGTTAAAAACCTAACAACTGTTCTGGGCTGTACAAATACAGGCAGCCCACAGGGTTTGGCCTGCAGGCTGTAGTTTGCCAAACCCAACCTAGAGGAAAATGTTCAGACTCCTCAGCATGATGAATAAGATCTTTTGTGAGCTGCCCGTGGCTTATTCCTCCAGCCTGATTCTTTGCTATTTTCTTTTTACCTCCTCCACTTACGTAATAAACTTGCTTTTCACTGCCCTCATGAGCCATCCTGGTTTTGCCTTCTGTCCTGCTGCTCACTTTGCCCAGGACACGCTTCAGCCCTGTCTGTCTTCCCTTCCCTCCTGTGCCTCCCTATACCCACTGCCAATGCCGGCCCCTCTGCGGAAGCTCAAGCCATACCGACGCGGTGGAATGCCGGCTCTGATCTAAGCCGCCTGGGTTGCATCTCAGCCCCTCGACTTGCCACTGAACCGATTTACCTCTTTGTGCTTCCATTTCTCATCTGAAGAAAAAAGAAAATGATGATGTCTACCTCTTAAGCTTTTTCTTTTCTTTCTTTTTTTTTAATTTTTTGGTTAGAATTCAATGAGTTAGCATGTGTATAGCAGTCGGAACTGTGTGTTCTACATAGTAACTGTGCAGTCCGTGTTCACTACTGTTGTCATTAATGGTTGCGCTCTGAAGCCTTTGCTATGCCCCTCAGATAGAGAAGACTTCTTCTGTCCCTCCTGGACCCTTTGTAGAACTTTTTCTTTATGTACCTATCCTAGCACTTATAATACTTGATGAAGCTTTCAGTTAGCTCAGTGCATGACACATGAAAGACGCTAAGCAGATGTTTTTGCATGAATGAGAGAGAAAAGAGAGAAATCTTAGTCTGATTTCAAGTAGATTCCAAAAGAAAACTCTCTTACATTTCATTAAGTATCAGGACAAAAGGGGACTTTAGAAAATAAGCAGATTCATTAAATTGTAAGAATTTTAAAAATCTATGCAATTTCCATTTTTTATTGTTGGATTCATATCTGTAGGAAAAAGGATATGCCGGCCACGTGTACAATCTAGTGGTTCTCTTAGGGACTTGCCTCTGCTCGGTGCCCCTGGTCCGATCCTTTATGTCACTGACAGTTTCTTTCTATTCACTCCCCGTCCCACTCTGGTGCAGGGATGAGTCTGCCTCTTACCTGTTGTTTCAACATGTGGAGCTGTGGGATGAATATGGAATCATGTCTTAGGAAGAGTGCCAGGGATTCAAAGAATCATTGGAGAACGGAGGCCAGCTGCAGAGCCACGGGGTTCAGAAAGGCAGAGAGTGAGGGCTCAGGACCCAGGCAGAACAGAAAGCACTGGACAGGATGTGGGGAGGAGAGACCAAAGCTTTGGGCTGGTTAGCAAGAGCATTATTGACTGTAGGGACAATTCATGTTAAAGCCTTGGACAAAATAAGGCTTTTTGGCACATTGCAGTATCTGGAGTTGGAAGGAGTCAGAGATGCCTCGTAAAACAGTTCCGCATACTGTTTGGAGATCCTCTTGACTACAGCTCTCTCATTTCACCTTTTGTGCTTTCTGTGATAGAAACATTCTGTGGCCTTATTTCATTCAACAGATGTGGATTAGCACAGGGCTGTATTAGGCATCTATTGAGATAACAGGTGTAAAAACATTTTGCAGAGTTGTTAATGCAACATAAAATTCTTCTATTTACACTTAACATTCCTTTCTATTGGAAAACGCTTGCTTTTAACCTAAAGTTTCTTTTACTAAAATTCATATCTTTGCCATGGTACGTTAGGCAATGGGAGATTTCTGTAAATAGGAGGTACATTCTAGTATGGCTTCATATTCTAACTTGATTCTGAGACTTTCTCAGCAAATGAGGCAGTCAGCCTTAAAACTCACATTAAGTTATTTTCATATTATGTATTTTTTTTTTTTTTTTGCCTCCTGGGATGTAAACTTCCTCAGGGAAGAAGTGTAATGCTTGACCATAAGGAGGACTCCGTGGATCTTTGTAAAATGACCACATCTAAAATTTATCTGTGCTGAAGCTGCTGACATCTCAACCCTGCTCCTTTTTTTCTAAAAAATAACTCCTCATATGTGTACCTTTATTGGCAAGACTTCTGCAGTTCTCTGCAAGTGGATTAGTGAGCATTGCAGGCAAGGACAAACGTTTCAAGGAGAAATATTACAAATGTTACTGCTTTCAGGGTAGACATAATATTATACCATAACTAAACATTATGAAACCATTTCTTTTTGAAGCTGAATCACTGAACCAAAAATCTGAAATTCAGCTTGATGTTAGAGATTTTTAATTTAAAATGCCTGTCCTCGGTCCACTAGACTGGTACATTATGTAAATGGGAAAGCTTTGTTTGTAGTCTAGTGCTCAGTTACTGAACAAATATGAAATCTAAAACTCTTAACCAGCATTGCTGGAAAGCTAAACAAAGTCCAGCTTCTATTTGGGTTTGTATACAAGTTGGCCAGAAGCAGCTTGTTTGGAGAATCAAATGTGAGTTATTTTTTAAAAAGGAGGTGTGGGTAAGATGGAACTGGGAAAAGGGGCAAGTTCTGGCTTGTGGTGGGCAGAACTCTAAGAGGGCCTTCAAGATTCCCAGCTGCTGCTGTTTACACACCTTCTTCCAGTCAATTAAACACTAATTTAGTGCTGTTGTGAAGGGATATTGCAGATGTAATTAAGGTTCCAAATTAGTTGACCTTAAAATATGGAGATTATCTGGGTGGGCCTGACTGATCATATGAGCCCTTTAAATCTGGTCTGGAAGTCAGAGACAGGGAAGTCAAAGAGATTTGAAGCTTGAGAAGGATTTGCTGTGCAAGAGATTCTTCCTTGTTGTTTCCTGACATGGAGGGGCCCACGGGGCAAGGAATATGAGTGGCTTTGGGTGCTGACATGGGTGCTGAGAGAGATCCTTAGCTGACAGCCGGCAGGGAAATAGGGATCTAAGTCCTACAACTGTAGGAAACTGAATTCTGCCAACAATAAGAATGAGCCTCTAGACTGGAACTTAGCCCAGCTGACACATTAATTCCAGCCTTGTGATCCTCTGAAATGATAACCCAGCTATGCCGAGCTAGACATCTGACCTACAGAACATTGAACTAATAAATGGATGTTGCTTTAAACTGCTAAGTTTGTGATCATTTGTTGTGCAACAATGCAAAACTAATACAAAGTCCCCAGTCATGTCTCCCTAAAATCTCTGTAGTAACCTTTTTTTTTTTTTAAAGTAGAGACGGGGTCTCACTCTATCACCAAGGCTGGAGTGCAGTGGCATGATCATAGCTCACTGCAGCCTCCAACTCCTTGGGTCAAGCAATCCTCCTGCCTCAGCCTCCTGAGTAGCCGGGACTACAGGTGCACAACCACCACACCCAGCTAATTTAAATTATTTATTTATTTAGGGGGAGTTTTACTATGTTGCCCAGGCTGGTCTCGAACTACTGGCCTCAAGCAATCCTCTCGCCTTGGCCTCCCAACGTGCTGGGATTATAGGCATGAACCACCATGTCTGGCCTGTAGTAACCTATTAACTGATCTCTCTAGTTCTGTAAACTAGTGCTACTCAGTATGTGGCGCAGAAGCAGTTTTTAAAATTTCTATTTGTTGCAGACGAGTACTGTGGCAGATTGTGTTTTACAAAGATGTTCACAAAAATATCTCCCATCCCACGTGCTTTTCTGTAGCCTGACTGTGCCACTCCCCACCAGGAGGTAGAGTCTGATTTGCATCCTCTTGAATCTGACCTGCTTATACCCACCTAGAGCACAAGGAAAGTGATGCTGCGTAACTTCCAAGGCTAGGTTAGAAAAGACCATGCAGCTTCCTCCGGGTTCTCTCGGAACACCTGCTCTCCAGACACGCGCTGCTTGGTCGTTCTCTCTTGGCACCCAGCTGTCATGCTGAGAGAGGCCAAGCCACATGGCGAGGGCAGCAGCAGGTGCTCCAGGCAACAGAATTAACAGAGTCCTCCTTGAATCATCACACAGCCCAGGTGCCAGATGTGTGAGCGAGGAAGCGTTCAGATGATTACAGCCCCCAGCTGTTCTTGTCCACTTCTCACCCCAGCCTTTGTGTCTTCCTAGCTGAGGCTTCAAACATCATGGAACAAAGACAAGTCATCCCCACCATGCTCTGTCCAAATTCATGACCCACAGGATCTATGAGCATCTTAAAATGGTTATTGCTTTATGCCACTAAGTGTGGAGTATTTGGTTATGCAGCAAAAGGTAACCGGAATAAATATTTTTATAAAATACTATAAAATGAAATTCAGAAAAAGACACTGAATATAAGCAAAAATCACAGTGTCACTTCCATGCTACTCTATGGTGTAAGCAGTTACAAACCTGCCCAGACTTACAGAGAGAAGACACAGACCCTTCCTCTCAGAGAAGAGTCAAAGAAATTCAGGAGCCATTAAAAAAACATTAGATTTTGAAATAATTTTAGTCTTACAGAGAAGTTGCAAAAGTTGTACAAAGAATTTCCATGTGCCCTTCAGCTAACTTCTGCTAATGCTAACATCTCACATAGCCGTGGTATAGTTACCAAAATCAGGAAATTAACATTGATATAGTAATACTGTTAACTAACTGCAGGTCATATTCCAGTTTTCCAACTAATGTCCTTTTTCTGGTCCAGGATCTAATCTGGGATCTCAATTGCAGTTAGTCTTCATGTCTTTTTAGTCTGGGACAGTTCCTCAGTCTTTCCTTGTCTTTCATGACCATAACACTTTTGAAGTGTACGGAGTAGTTATTTTATAAGATGCCCCTCAATTTGAGCTTGTCTGATGCTTTTCATCATTAGACTGAGGTTATGCGTTTTTTGGCAAGAACACCACAGAAGTGATGCTGTGCCCTCCTCACTGCATCACGTCGGAGTATACCTGATGACCGTATGTCCTATTACTGGGATGTGAGACTCAATCCCTTCATTAAGGTGGCGTCTGCCAGGTTTCTCAGACACTGTAAATAGCTTATGGGGAGGTACTGTACTAATATCCTGCTTTTCATTATATTTTGGTGGAGTCGTGTTTTAAAACTCACAGACTTCAATTATTTTTTTTTATCAGTAGAGCCAATACCGTGTTTCCCCAAAAATAAGACCTACCCATAAAATAAGCCGTAGCAGGATTTCTAAGCATTTGCGCAATGTAAGCCCTACCCCAAAATAAGACGTAGTGATGGGCGTGGCTACGCAGCGTGTCTGCACAACCCATGCATTTCGTCGCGGAGCGGTAAAGAAGAGGAGCAGCCCTTCTCATCTGCCACGTGAGAGCTCTATTGCTCGACATGAGAGATTGGAGCCAATGGTTCTAAAGGAAATAGGGTCGCAAGAAATTCAGGTTGGAATTCGGGGTTTGGAGAGTTATGATGATGTTCCAGAAGAAGATGATTTAACTATATTTGAATAAATGTAGATTGTTGTACTGTACTTAAAAAAAATAACACATCCCCTGAAAATAAGCCCTAGGGTGTCTTCTTGAGGAAAAATAAATATAAGACCCTGTCTTATCTTCGGGGAAACACGGTAGACGTAAACATAATCTTTCAAATTTCTGCAGTAATCTTGTCATAAACCTGTGAACAGTTTGCAGGCTGGCTCTGAGCTGCAGACCACACTTTGAGGAGCAATTTCACTCCTTCTCCTAATTCATTTTTCCTGTTACAGTCAGATTAGAGTTTGAACAGCAAATCCAATTGTGTCATTCTGCTTAAAACCCTCAGAAGCTACCCATCACCTTTAGGGTGAAACCCAATATCTTAACATGGAATTCAAGGCTGCATCAATCTGTTCATCTTTCACATTGACCTTTTGCTACTTAAAATGCTCTGCTGGCACTTCTCCTTACCTCCCCCACCCCCCATGGATGCACACCTGCCCCCTCCACATACTTTAACTGGTCAATTCCTAATGTCTTTCAAGGCACATGAACACTTTCACCCATCTGGGCTAGTGAGGTTTCCCTCACATCTGTTCTCTTAGATCCTGTGCATACAAGTGTATCTGTGATAGAAGTTAATTCCGTTTTTATATTTGTTTGTCAACCAACTTGAGGGCCTAGACTTTGAGTTTATAGTATTATATTAGCCTATGGCAAGGGCTCACTAGTGTTAATCATAAATTGAATACTGAGATAGTTTCCAGAAAAAAAAAAAAAGCGTCTGCTAGGTAAGATCAGTATGACAAGATGCTTGAAGGATAGAGATGGTAGGTGAAGTGTTTTGGGGAGGACAGTGTCCCTGCTGGCTGGGGCTGGCTCACAGGACAGTGGATCCAGACTTATGGCCCTGTAAAAACCTCAAGCAAGCAAACCCAAGGCAGGGGCAGCTCCGTAGAACAACCCAGTGACCTCCTTGGACCTGCCTTGTCACTCTTGGGAGCTCCTTTCTTTGTTTGCAAACTGAGCTAAGAAGAGGGCAGAGATCCTTTGCCGCCTTTCCCTCCACCTCCTCTCAGCTCCTCTGCTCTCTGAATATGGGAGTATAGTGGGGCAGGGCCTGAGGGAATTCTTTTAACTGTGTTCTTGATTCATCCCTACATGGCCTTGGGGCAAAACTCTTAAATTTTTAAAGAAAAGCTTAAAAAGTTAACAATGGTGTGAAATTCAGCCCAACTCATTTCTGTAGCTCTCTGAATGGAAGTGGAGTTAATCTCCCTAATTCTACTTTTCCTAAATTGCAACTAGGAATTTATGTCAAAAATTGCGAGATTTACTTCATATGGTAAACTAAAATAAAGTCCTAAGACCCCCAACCTACTGAATGGAACCCCCTCTTTGAGAAGGGGTCCCCAGAGAAACCTTAAAACTGAGTTCCCAGCCATGATGTGGTGGGAGGTGAGACAGCCTTGTTATACCTTCTCCCTGCCATTGCGCTTTCTTCTCCCAGGACTAAGCAGAAACTAATCTCACCTCCTTTTTGGTGGTTTAGGCCAACATTCCTTCCTGGTAAGAGCTGCTGACCAGTCTAGAGAGGATGTGCAGTAAGGGTCTCGGGTCCTGTGCTTCAGCTTTTGATGTCAGAGAGCTGAAAACTCCGTGTAAACACTGCCATTTTTTGTACATGTGTGTTATGAAGGGGCATGAAGCGCAATTGTGCATGGTCATGTTTCTCCTTTCAAAGATACATTTATGACTCTTCCCATAGTTTGTTAAATATGTATATTAAGCTGCCTTGCTCAGCGTAAATTCTGGTTTCTTAACATTTCCTTAAAGTACATGCTCTCGGCTTCTGCTCGAGGCTGTTGCTTCCCAGCCTGTCAGAAAGGCCACCCTGCAGGCTGCAGCCCTTTGCGAGAAATAAACCTCCCCTTTCCAAGTTTATGAACCTCATCATTTCTTCACTTAACAATATTTAGCCTTTGTTTTCAGTGAATATGAAATGCAACTGTGCCAGAAAATAGAGAAAAACAAGGCCACCACAATTCCATTGGCCACTGCTAATGACTTTACCTCAAAAGCAAGTATTCTTTCTTACATCAAAAGTATTGACCCATTATTTAAAGTATGCGTTTTAGTTATTTAGTAATCATTGCACATTTGTGATAAAATCCTCTTACACGTCAATTTGTGCTTTTAGATAAATCTCCACTAAATAGTTTAGATTGTATTTAAATATATGACATTTTAAATACTATTTATTGATGCTTAAACTGTCAAACATCAATAAATAAATTTTTTAAAAATTGCAACATTAAGAGCAGTGTTTACTTCGGGGACAGGAAGGAGTCAGAATGCCAAATAATGTGTTCGAAAGATTTTCATAAGGTTATTCAAATTTTATAGTTGAAACAGTACCTCCTTTGTTAATAATATAAAAAATCCTAGTGAATCTTCTGAGACAAAACTTTGTAGGGAAGACTCTTTAACCACACACAATCTATCATTAAATTGTATTATTAAGGGAGAAACAAACAAAAAGACCTAGGTAAAGTAGTCCCAGGAACTACATTTGGGAGCTATATTTCAATTTACTCATCTGGAATTACTTATACACGTTGTGCTTAGACAGCTCACATAAAGGAAAAGTATACTGTAACATAGTTAATAAGTTTACAATCCTTTGAAGATCAGAGATCATTTCAAAAAGATCTCTGTTTGGTTTTGGTTTAAAAAAATTTAGATAAATCACTTCCCGTCCTTCAGGCTTTTCATAAACCATAGACATTTCGTTGTTTTAGGATTTAGGATATAACAGGCCTGTGTAGTAAAATGATACCAGTGATTTAAATCATGGTGGCCAGCCACAACAGAACCCCCTAAAGTAAGATAGCTTTTTGCATCATTGTTTTCCAAGGGCTGCTGGGGTGATTTAAGACCAGCTGCCTGAATAATTCCCTGTGAATCAGCAGCATCAACTTTTTTTTTTTTCGAGAGAAGCTTCATCCTCTGTGGCCTAAGTAACTGCAGCAAATGAAGGGTGCTCTGAGTAGAGCTCACGACTCAAAGAGTACATCAAGGGTTTGATCACTGGACACCTGAGCCACCAATTGGACCTATCCTGTTTGAGAAGAGGCGCTTAACATAAGGAGAGTGATTTTTTAAAACCACATTGTAAGAACATAGTGAAAGACAAATGAATATTGTCTCTAAAGCAATCTCCGTAAATCTGTGGACATCAGATATTTTATCTACAACTCACAGTTAAAAATATAAAAGAAAAGAAAAGCACTTTATGCAACTGCTCAATACATCACAGAACAATGCTACATGCGACACCCTTGGATATTCTTTGTTTTATTGTTTTTAATTAAAAACATGCTGGTCAATAGTCAGTAAACGTGTCTCATTGTCTGCATGTTGGTCACTTCCCACATTTTAGAAAAATACTGCTTTTAATAGATACCGCTTTTACAGATGATTTTAAAAGATTGCAGCCACCCTTGTTCCTTACTTGCTTTAGAGTTCCTCTGTTGGAATCACATTAAAGGTTAGTTCATAAGTCACATAGAAAACAACTAAAAATATTTATTTTATTTAGCTTGAGTTCCCTTTTTATTTACCAGGGAATACTGTATGTGGCTATAAATTATGTTAGTCAAGTCAAAGAACAAAAATTGTTACAGTTGATTTTGTTCAGAAGAATGCGAAGATGGAGTGTTAGAATTTAGAGTCAAAGGAATCGTAAGAGGTAATCCAGGCCAGCCTGCCCATCATGCAGAGGCCTGGAGAAGAAATAGTTGTGATTTTAAAGAATGAATTATGGTAGTTTTATGTGGTTATATCTTAATAGAATATATTTTAAAATACTATCATCAAAGGGCTGGTGTGAGCAGATGCTCTTGGTCTGAATGATGGAGTAGACTAACATCCAGGTACCATTGGCGAAATAGGGTATTTATGTTCTTGTGACTTTTTTGGCTGTGGTTGCTAGGACAACTCTGAAATATGTACTTGGCTATTTCAGCCTGAGCCTAATAATAGTGTATATAATACAAATTTAAGACGACCAATTTAGGAAAAGGGAGAGTTAACATCTAGGAAGCTGAGGAAGAAGACTGAATATGCTTGGGCTGAAGTTGTACATGGTCTGTGCATTTCCTGTCCTACCTAGGCATGGGGTAAGGAGCTTCATCCTCACGTTGGAGCCTTCCATTGCCTAGGAAAGTGAGAGAATATAAATGAACTTAATATTTGTAATCAAAACCTTTTCCCTCCTTCCCAATATATTGAAACTACAGAAATAATCACATTTATTTTTTTAATTTATTAACATTTAAAATTGTGTTTTATTTTTAAATAATTGCATACATTTGTGGAGTAGAGTATGATATTATGATACATGTATACGTTGTGGAATGAGGCTAATTAACATATCTATCACCTCACATTTTTTTGTTGTGAGAACGTTTAAATTCTATTCTTTTAGCAATACAGAAATATAAAGTGCATTTTTTTAATTACATGCCATATTATTTAATAAAATGCGTTATTATTGACTAACTTATTCCTCCTGTCTAAATGAGCTTCGTACCCTTTGACTTATATCTCCCCTTTCCCTGTCCATCGCTCCCCCCATCCACCCACTATTTTGCTCTCTACTTCTATGAGTTCCACATTTTGAGATTCCACATATAAATGAGATCATGCAGTATTTGTCTATGCCCGGCTTATTTCACTTGGCATAATGTTCTCCAGGTTCCTCCATGTTGTCACAAATGATAGAGTTTCCTGTTTTTTTAAGGCTGACTAGTATTCTATTGTGTACATATGCCACATTTTCTCTATTCATTCATCCATTGATGAGCATTTAGGTTGTTTCCATATCTTACCTATTGGGAATAATGCTGCCATGAGCAGTAATTACATTTATTTTTGCTAGACACCAAGGTAGGCCTTTCTAAGTGCTTCAGTCTTTGGGAAAAATTGTAGTATCTCACTTTCTCTTAACAAATATTTACAAACACTGTGATCTTTTTTGGTTAGTTTCATAGGATTGATCACTCTTTTGGGAATCCAAATGATAAAATTCCCTTTCCATTCTCCTGATGTTTTCTGTGAAATAGTCAAATTGCACACACCTACAACATATGTGGCATGCTTGTCTTAAGCTCTGTGGTTGATCATACAAAGTTAATTCTAATAAAATGGTAGAAAGGAATATGACTTTTTTTTTTTTTTGCACAAACATGGCCTAGTGCCTGTTTTTGTAAATAAAGTTTTATTGGAACACAGCAATGCCTATTTATTTGTGTATTATTTATGGTTGCTTTCACTTTACAATGACACAATTGAGTAGTTGCTATAGAGACAGTGTGACCTGCAAAACCTGAATTTACTGTCTGGCCCATTACAAAAAAAAATGTTTGACAATTCCTGGACTAAAGGAGTACTTAGAAATTTAAGTATTGTTCTTAATACAAACTGACTTTTGAATGGGTTAGGTTTTATCAAGACTGTTTTCTCTTAAATTGCATGAAAAAAATCTTCTGTTACAATTGATGACAGTTTATAATTAGATTTGATAAGGAAAAGTGCCTAGAGTCTACCAGGTGATTGGTGTCCAATTTTTTAAAAATTAAAGATCATTAAAATTCATTGTACATTAATTCCTTAATGCTGAGAAGACAGCTAATGAGGCATATGTAAAAAATTACACCGTGGCATGCTTATGATTTAACTGTGCAGTGAGGGTTGGTTATATTATTTCTGCTGACATTAACTGTTTTGATAGTCTTTATAATAATTGTGAATTTTAATTAATTTTTACATTAAAATATCAATCTTTTTGAGCTCTTACTTGCTACAGATCAATAAGGCTAAACTAGTAGTCACTTGCAAAGAAATCTCATATTTCTTGTGTTTAATAGCTGTTAGTTCAGTGTTTCAAAAGTGAGAGGTTAATCATACTATATCTTGGTCACAGAAATTTAGCAATAAAATGTGGGGGCTGTAGTGCTCTATGCCAGGGCAACAGTTTAAATATGTATTATCTAACATGTGGTTATGTTTTCATCTTTTTTAACAGACTCGTGGAAGAAAGCAAACTGATCCCACTCATTTTTGAAGTAATTCTGGTAAGAAAGCAAATGTGCATTTGAAATTCAAGTGAAATTTTGAAGATTTTGGCTGAGTTGTATAGTTGATTTACTAACCCTGATTCTGCCCCGAAGTATTGTATGTCTTTTATTGTCTCATTTAACCTCTTCAGAGGTTTCTTATCTGTAAAGGGATGTCAAACTCTGAAGTTTTACAGGGACACTGTTTAATGACCTACCCTCATCTTACAAATCCTTTAGATTTGAGTTTTATGATATTAAACAATATGCTTTTTCTAACATAGAATACTTTGTCTGAGGTTGGTTTGTGAAGGGAGGGCATAATGATTATGGTTACACTTTAGTATGACTTTTGTGATGTTTAATACAAAGCCTTCTGACTTTGTGGTTCCTGGGTACCAGATCAGTAGTTTTATGCCTATGGTCATATCGTTGTCTTCTTCAGAACTTAGAGTAGCTTAGCTTCCATACACCATTTTTCTATTCACAGAATACCACTTAATAGAAAACCATGTGTTAAAGAAAATCTTTCATCTATGTTTCTTATTTGTGGAGAATAAAATGGGATGCAGAGTTGACTTTGTTCAATTATACTAAATATAGATCTGTGAATTAGGCTGAAAATTGAGTTGTTATTATAGCAAGGGAGTGCCTGTGGCCCAAAAAAGATTCTCTTATATCTCGGTTTGCTATCCCCTTTTACCAAGAACTTTGCCTCCATGGCTCACTGACAGCATGAGGGACACATGAGGGGACACTTCCCCAGCCAGATAGATCAGCCTAACCTACCCTGGTCATCAATGGAGCATTAGCTGTGATAGTTTGATAACCCTACCAATGGAAAATAAACTTTCCATAATCATCTTAAAAATATTAACCCACAAATATTTTTGTGTGTGCTATTATGGTGAAAGCTTTATTTTTCTTAGCTGCAGATCACCCTTTCCCTTTCAGGAGAGTTTAGTGGGTTTGCTGAGCTGTTTGCATTGGATGGGGTGCAGGGGTGGGAGTGGGTAGTGTTCCCAAAGCATGCTCAAGTGACAAGATGACAGTCAGCTGCCTTGCTGAATGAAATATGCAAGGTTAGAGCCTGGATTGAATCACTTAGAATAGTAAGAGGGGAATTTAGAAATAGCATAAGAAGATGGGATAGAGAAAAGCAAGATAAAGAAATGTGTAGATCAAGAGCTGTCTAATGGGGATTTTTATGTTTTGCCTAGTGGTATGTATGTCTCCCCACCTTTGGTAAGATGCACATTACTTGCTAATTTGTTATGGAGTTGGATTTGTTTTGGTGTTACAACTGTTCTGGCAGTTTGTTACAATAGTGTAACAAACTGCCGAGTTTGGCCACATGGTTGCACATGGGGCAAGTGTCAAAGCTCTCCAAATGCAGCCACTTTTGGCGTGTATTTGGAAAGAGACATTCTAGAGCTAGAATGGGCCTTAACGGGTGAATGTGATTCATCCTCTTGCTTTGACAGGAGAGCTTCTAATCTGCTAAGGTCAATACACAGTGCCTTTTATGACTGATAGAAAGTTCTCCTTCTATCCTTTGGCAATCATCTCAAAGTCCAAAATCCCAACATACAAAATTCCTTCTTATAGGTTATCAGAACCCCTCTATACTTGATTAATCTTTGTATACTGAGCACCTAGCAAGTGTTTCATATTTTACAAACCACCATAAATGTTTAATTAATTGATTAATACCACAATTTAAACCCTTGTCATTGTAGTATGGCTGTTCTAGGGAGCGGGTGGAAGGTGACATCCGTTCTATGTGTCGAGACTGTAGCTGGTCCTGAGCCCGATGGTCTCGCAGGCATGTCTGGAATGATGTTCTTACTCTAACCAGAACAGCTCCATGCTCAGGTTTCTTATAGGATATTATTTTAAAAAGAGATCCTGCTGCTAAAAAGTAAAGAAGAAAAGTGTTTGAAATCACTGCTTTATGGGGCAGGACTTTGATGTCCTTGAAGAACATTATTAAATTCTTATTTTACTTTTGTCTTTCTTGAGTTTAATGATCTCAACTTTTTTCTCTGTACAAATACATTTTTTAATCGATGAAATGTCTTTGTGGCAGTTATCCTGTGAACTATTATCTTGCCCTTTTAAAATTTTTGTCACTAAGGTAGACATAATATAGTATTTTATTGATTCTAGGATGCACATTATTTTCAGATTTTAACATTTCTGAAACTGAGATATACTTTCCAAATCAGTGACATTTTACAATCTCTTTCACCCAGGTGAACTGGTTGTCATTGCCTTAACTAATTTATTTCACTTTTATTTTCCTTTTTATAAATGCCTAAGAGTGATATATTATAAAACTCTGTGTCTGAATAGGTCTAAAAGCTCTTTCAATAAAAAGTAAATAAAAATTCTAAGTAATAAGAAACCATGTCATAGTTTAATTGGCCGCATTTTTCTTTCTTAGTACTTGATAAAATAATGGTGCATCTTAAGAACTGATGGATTTCTAGATTCAAGGAAACACAGTATATACTTCAATTTGTTTTGCTTTCTAAGTTTGATGGCTTAGGTGGTGTCTAGCATATATATCTGGCAGCTTCTGGAATGATTTGATCAGAATGAGGCAAAATGAGAAGATTGTGTGGTACCCAGCATGCTTGGCTTACTACTTGTACCTTCTAGCCACCCATTAAAAAAACAACAAAGCAGCATTTGACTCTTTCAGTTGGTGGTCTCCAGTGACTTCTTGATGACTTTTTCTTTACGTTTAGCCCATAACTTTTCCAGCTTCTGTTTGATACACTTAAAGCCTGCTTTGCAGGCTTTGTAACATCCTTCCTCCTTTCTGGAGTTCTTCCTATGATATATTCTTCCTAGCAGTGCTTTCCTACATGTCTTTCATTAAGAAGGTGAGCCTGTTTCTTCTGATGGAATTGCAGGCAGCTTCTCTGTTTTTCCTGCAGGCACAGAGGCAAGTAAAGGTGAAGGGAACAGAATTCTGAATTTGACGTCCTGTTTGTACAAAAGAGCCATGTAGAAATCTTAGGAAGAGCAGACATTTCCGGAGCTGTGTGATAGACCAATAATAGCTCCAAGCATGGATTCAAACTGAAATAACCAATTGAAATTAATTTTTTTTTTTTATTTTGGAAAAAATATAAAAGCAATCTTCAGTTTCACAGTCTACTTAGGGGACACAGGGCTGCTTTTGGTCTGAATGGCTAATGTGTAGGCCCTCTGAATTCATGTTGCAAGGAGAAAACAATGTGTAAACACATAATTGGGTAAGAGTATACATAGTATGAGCTTTACAGAGGGAGGTATAGAAAGCTGTGGACCCTGAGGAGGGAGTGACCAACTCTGCTGAGTGAAAGAGGGGAGTCCCACAGATGTGACTTTTGAACAGGGCCCTGTGGGAAAAGGAGGAGTTATTTGGGGGGAGGGGGTGGCAATCCAGCTTGGGGGCTGGGAAGGCAAAGTTAGCATACGGAATGCCGAGTGTAGTAGTCTCTCGGTATCTAAGAGGGATTGGTTCTAGGACCTTACCCCCCATACCGTAATCCTGTGGTCCTCAACCCCAGGTCTGCTGCCATGACATGTTAGAAACTAGGTCATGCATCACTGTGGAACCGGGCCGCACAGCAGGAGGCGAGCGGCCATGGGTGGGCAAGAAGGCATTCGAAGCTTCATCTGTATTTACAGCTGTTCCTTTATAACCGCTCTCTTCCCCCAGCCTTGGAAAAATTGTCTTCTGTGAAACCAGTCCCTGGTGCCAAAAAGGTTGGGGACCGCTGCCATAATCCATAGGTACTTAAGTCCCTTGTACATCCTCCTGTATACTTTTAATCATCTCTAGATTCCCTGTAATACCCAATACAATACAAATGCTCTGTGAATAGTTGTTATACTGTATTTTTAAATTTGTATTTTTTTTTGTTATATTGCTATTTTTAATTTTTTCCCCAAAGTTTTTTGATCCATGGGGGTTGAATGTGGAGTCTGTGTATAGGGAAGGCCAACTGCCCTTTAGACATGCTTAAGTACATGGAGCAGAGACAATGCAGAAGTGGTAGGAAGTGAGGCTAGAGGGTAGTCTGGGGCCAAATCCTTCAGGGCTTTATAGTGTGATCATTGGCTTTGCCAATAATTTGTGATTTTTAAAATCCTCTACTTGAAAAAAAAATCTTCTAACACCCCTATGCTGCAGGAGCTATGTGCGATGAGGAGGTGGGCTGATCGGCCACGGGTTGGGACTCGGGGAGAATCAGGCTAGGGTCATGGGCACATACTGGAAACTTGAGCATCCGTGCTCCTTTAGTCACTAGGGGACTGAAACAGGGTGAAGGCTGAACTCTGGGAGCTCCTGCCAGTCTCCATCTGTGAGGCTTGAGGTCAGCCGAAGGGACTTTGGGGAAGGGAGCGTAAAAAACAGAGCTGGCCGGTCTCAGAGGTCTGATCTGAAATCCCAGGAGTTCTGACACCATGTTCAGGGCAGAGAACAGGCAGAATATTTTCAATCCTGAGCTCCAGCTGCAACTTTCTCTTCTTTTGGCACACCAAGCAGTGGAGAAAGCCAGGTGGCTGATTGCTTACAACACGTTGCTGTCACCAGAGCTGGGTGCTACTCCCCTGACGGGGCCTACCTGGCCGAGAGCTCTGCATTTTCAGTGACAGCACAGGCAACTTGTGTTAGATAGGCAGTGGAGGCTCACGCAGTATGCACTGGATTAAGCTGAATGCATTTGTAGCATGCACAGTCTTCAGGGTCTACATCACTAAGGCAGCCCGGATCTGCTTAATAAATGCAGGTTCCTGAAAAACATGGCTTGGCTTTGGAGTGCAGAATTGCTGGATCTGCAGAATGGAGGACATTCTCTTTTTTACTTTGCCACTTTCCAAAGAGTAGAAACTGCTTTTAAATGCATCTTAAGTGTGAATTTGGATGTATCGGCCTTTGGATTTTGCTATAACTCTAATCTTTCTTCATTTTATTTCAGTGGTTTATGTTTTGGCCTACTTCAATAAATCATTTTAATGCCAGGTAATATAGAGAAACTCTATTTTATTGGAAAAAAATCTTTATTCATGGCAGATTTTCCAATATGTGCCAAAATATTGCTGTCATGATATTTTATGTGTCTATTCTAAAACAAACAATTAAAGAGCAATTTCAATGGCAAATGTTAACAATAAAAATGGGATTAGCAATACACTAGTTTGAAAATTATGTTGTTTTAACAATTCTAGAGGATAGCAGTTGAAGCAAGCTTTAGTAAATCTTTCAAGTCAACTGTATCTTTAGAAAAGAGTCTCTTTATGGATCCTTGGAGCCCAAAGGATTTAATCACGGAGACACCAATATAGTATAGACTGACAGTCACATTACATTTAAGGAATGTTTTTGATCCTGTGCATTCATCAGGCTTATAAAATTGCTTTGCTTTAGTCTAGTTCAAACTGAACTAATATGGGTTGATTCTTAGAGTATGTTAAAATGACAAGTTCCTTATAATTTTAAGAATCTATCTGCTTGTGTTCAGTATGCCATTAATGAGATTCGGCTATGCACATGGGCAAAAATTTCTAAAATAGAAAACAAGATTTGATTAAAATTTCAAAATGTTTGATTTAGGAAGATACTTTTAAATTTATACAAAGAATACCTGCCAGATGCAGGAGATAAATCTCATTCTTCAATCTACATTTATACCCATTCTGGGCTTTTGTAGATTGAAGAATGTAGCTGTACAACAAATTTCTGTTGTATACAGAGATGACTTTACACACTGCTAACATAGACTGCCATTAAAGTATGTACTGAGGTGCTTTTTTTTGGAAATGAAAATGGATTTGCACAGATCCATTCTTGGTAGCTTATATCATAAATTTGTACTTGTAAAATAACTTTCTAGGGCTAGAGTACAATCTATTGCTACTGGATTGAATGAAGTGAAGTTGCAAGTGAACAAATAACTTTGATTAGTTCCATGTTAGCTGAATAAATGGGTTGAATTAAGTAAAATAAACTTATATCAGTAAACTTGAGCTAAATAAAGCGTAACTAGTTTCTGCGTAATCAGTGCCAGTAAAGACAGACTTTATTACGACAAAAACTACATATTGTACCCAATTAAAGCAGCTACAATAGGGCTTCATATGTCTTTGGCTAATCATAGGGCCCAGATTGAGCATGTGTTACATACAGTCTCTCCTACACCAGTGGAATCTTGAGTTTTATCATCATCATTCTTGTTTCTAGATCTAAATCCTAGGCTTCACTTTGAGGAAAAGGTAGTATGTATTCATCCTTCCTTCTTTCGAAAGAAGACAGCCTAGTTAAGAAACATAGGAGAGAAGCAGATAAGTGATAAGATGTCAAATAATGTACTTCCCAAGATCATAAGCTTTTTGGTTTTTACTTCTAATTAACTGAGGGATTGGAAAATGAAATAGTACAAGGGGCCAGAGTTCTTTAGTTTGATGTACTCACAAAGGACAGTGGTTGTGGCTCTTCTTAATTTTGGCCGTGGTGAGTGATGACATTCAACTTCTTCCCTAACTCTAGACTCTCTGGGAATGCCCAGTCATTAGCCATTGGCCAATTCTGGTTTCAGGCTTGTGTTTAAAAATGAAGTGCTTACTGTGGTCAGACTTGCCCAGTCATACTACTACAAAACCATGTATACTTAGAGCCCTTAGACAGATGGAACAAAGTAAAATGACTAATGGTAAATGCAAAGAATTACTGGAAGAGCCTAGTATAAAATCAGTGATTACTCAGTTTCAGTATGTAACCACTGAATTTTACTTTTTCTCAAAATTCTTCAGTAACATGGAACTCCATAAAGTTAATTCATGTAAACAACTGAGAATACCCACTTTTTAGGAAAGTAGAAACATCAGCAAAAAGTTACTAGTTTTGATTAAATAAAGCAGCAAATATCTATTAGCATTTGCTTTTGATGCTCTTTGCATTTGTTTTGTTGGATGAACAACAACAACAAAAAGGCAGAATTTATGTGCTTACTCAGAGCTACAAAGGATATTCAGACTGAGCCAGGAAATCTGATGTAGTAAATCAGTTTACAGATTTATGGGAAAAGTGAAGCTTTCTTTTTAAATAGCTCCAGCAAGTGAAATTGCATTTTGGATTTATTAGAGGTACCAAATTGGAGAAAGACTGATGCAAAGCCAGTAAGGGCAAGTTATTATATAGAAATTTTAGGTTGTTTTTTTTTTTTTTTTGTAACAAAAACAATGCATACTTGTAAGGAGTTTTGGTAACATAGAGATGTCTAACATAGCATGTGACAGTCTCCCATAATTTCATGGCTTACAACTAGCTGCGTATTCTCCTCATTATTTTCCACACATGTATTGTATCTGTATCAGTTTTTTTCAAAAATGGGATCATCCTGAATATTCTATTTTGTATATATCTTACTTTATAAGGTCCATGGCAGCAATGTTGGATGGATATGTGTGTGTATATTCTTTATGCAGTTTAATAACCATGTAGTATTTCATGTATTAGCATAATTTATTTAGCCAATCCCCATTGATGGACATTGCAAGGCTCCTCTGATTTCTGCTAATATGAGGAACACCGAACAGAGTATCTCTGTCGCATCTTTGTCCTCCTATGTGGGTTTCCATAGGATAAGTTCTTAAAAGTTGAATTGTTACACCAAACTATATGCATCCTTTGTATATTAATGTTACTTTCCAAATGGTGAAATAAACCTTCCTACCCAGTTGTAGTATAAAGGAACACCTGCTTTGCCACACTCTCAGCACAACTGAATATTATTAGTTTGTATTTTGATCCGTTTTCTTTTCACTATGACAGTCAGATTTATCAGTCTTTTTTGCTTGTAGTTTCTGTGTTTTCCAGTATGCTTAGGAAAAGATTTTTCAGCCAGGTTATAAAATATTTATCTTTTATCCTATACATTTATACTTTCATAATTAAATTGTAAATCTTTGCTCCAGAATAATTTTGTTGTTGGGAATGAGTACAAATACGGCTTATCTCTTCCCCCAGATCTCCTTCTCACCATCAAGTTGTTCCAACAGCATTTATTGATTTAATCCATCATTATGGTGACTTGAGACCCCTCTCTCTCTCTCACCATATTAAAAAATCAACTGAAAATGAATTAAAGACTTAAACATAAGACATGAAACTACTAGAAGAAAACATAGGGGAAATGCTTCAGGACATTGGTCTAGGCAAAATCATAGGCAACAAAAACAATAATAGACAAATGGGACTATGTCAAACAGAAAAGCTTCTATACAGCAAAGGAAACAATAAACAAGGTGAAGAGACAACCCGTTGAATGGGAGAAAATATTTGCAAACTGTTCATCCAACAGGGGACTAATAGCCAGAATATGCAAGGAACTCAAATCAGTAGCAAAAACCCTAAATAATCCAGTTAAAACTGTACAAAGAATCTAAATAGACATTTCTCCAAAGATGACACAAAAATGACCATCAAATATATGAAAAATGCTCAACATCACTAATCATCAGGGAAATGCTAATCGAAACCACAATGAGATACCATCTCACCCCTGTTAGAATTGCTATTATCAAAAAGACAAAAAATAGCAAATGCTGGCAAAGATGCTAAAAAAAAGGGAACTTTCATGCATTGTTGGTGGGAATGTAAATTGGTATAGTCATTATGAAAAACAGTATGGAGGTTTCTCAAAGAACTAGAACTAGAACTACCATATCCAGTAATCTCGCTGCTGGGATTGTCTTTATACAAAGGAAAGGAAACCAGTATATTGAAGAGATACCTGCACCCCCATGCTTACTGCAGCACTGTTCACAACAGCCAAGATATATTGGCTATTCAATCAGCAAATGAATGGATAAAGAAAACATGGCATATATACACATGGAGTACTATTCAGCCATAAAAGGAATAAAATTCTATCATTTGTGGCAACATGGATGAACCTGGAGGACATTATGTTAAGTGAAATAAGTCAGGCACAGGAAGATAAATATTGTAGGTTCCTACACACATATGGGAGCTAAAAATAAAATTGAGCTCGTAGAAGTAGAAGGTAGAAATATGGTTATCAGAGGCTGGGAAGGGTTTGTGGGAGGGGAGGATAGGGAGAGATTGGTTAATGGGTACCAAATTATAGCTAGATAGGGGGAATAAGTCCTAGTGTTCTACAGCACTATAGGGTGAGTATAGTTAACAGTATTTTATTGTATATGTTTGTAAGACTAGAAGGGAGAATTTCAAATGTTCCCAGCACAAAGAAATGGTAAATGTTTAAGGTGATGGATATCCTAATTATCCGGATTTGATCATTACACATTGTATGCATGTTTTAAAAAACCACTCTGTACCCCATAAATGTGTACAGTTATGTGTCAACTAAAAATAAGAGGCAAAAAAGAAATACCATATTTATCACTGTTCATTGTATTTTATATGTTTATTTCTGTATTGACATCAAATAAGCTGCATACATTTAAAATGTATAATTTGATGAGTTTTATAAGTTTATGCAATCAAGATAATGAACATATTTATCATCTTCCCAAATTTCCTGTGCCTATTTGCAATTTTTCCCTCCCTAACCCCATTTCTGCCCCAGGCAACTATTTAAAAAAATTTTTTTAATCCACTTTATTGAGTTATGATTGACATATAAAAAGCTGTACATATTTAACATATGCATCTAGATGTGTTTGGGGATAAGTATACACTCATGAAACCATCACCCTCATCAAGGCCATAAACATATCCATCCCCTCTCAAGTTTTCTCCAGCTCTCTTTGTTATTCTTATTGTTGTTTTTTTTGTTTTGTTTGTGTGTATGTGTGTGTATGTGTGTGTGTGTTTTTTGGTGATATGACACTTAAGATCTACCCTCATAGCAAATTTAAAATATACAATTCAGTATTGTTAGCTATGGGCATGATATTTTATATAGTAGATCTCCAGAATTCGTTCATCTTACACAACCGAAATTTTTTATCCTTTAAATATCACCTCCCATTTCCTCCTTCCTCCAAGCCCTAGCAACCATTGATCTATTCTGTGCTTCTGTGAGTTTGACTATTTTAAATTCTGTACATACGTGAGATCACAAAGGTTTTGTCTTTCTGTGTCTGTTTTATTTCACTTAACATAATGTCATCTAGGTTCATCCATGTTGTTCTGAATGGCCAGATTTTCTTCTTTTTTAAGGCTGAATAATATTCCATTGTGTGTATTATAGGGGCCAAGGCCCTTGGTCCCCTGAAGGTTTGCTGAAAATCACTGACATGAGGCAAATTGATTAATCAAAGAAATGCATGTAAATTTTATTTAATGTGTATACATACACAGGAGCCTTCAGAATGAAGACCCAATCCCCCTCCCAGTGCGTTTCAGAAGCTTATATACCATCTTGTGGTTATAGAAAGAATGTGAGCTTAAGCTATGGCCAAAAAAGTAGGCTGTGGTGGTAAGTCAGGTTTCAGTGGCAAGACTGGTAGGCTATGGGAGGGAGAGAAGAGGAGGCTTGGCTAGCAAGGTGGTCTTGTTATATAGATGAAACCTCACAGGTAGCAGCCTTCAGAGAGAATAGATAGCAAATGTTTCTTTCAGACCTTTAAAAGTGTCAGACACTGTTAATCTTTCCCAGATCTGGCCAAAGGAATTCTGGCTGCATTAATGTAGATTCTCTATGGATATAAATTTCCCCCACAAAAGACAGCCTTTGCAGGGCCACTTCTGATTTCTGGCCCTCTGGCAGCCATCTCAAAATATGTGAAAAAATATACTTTGGGGTAAAATATTTTAATTTAATTTCCTTCGGTATATACCACAGGTTCTTTACTCATTCATCTGTCGACAGATATTTAGGTTGTTTCTGTATCTTGGCTATTGTGAATAATGCTTTGGTGAACACGGGAGTGCAGATATCTCTTTGAGTTAATGATTCAATTCCTTTGGATGTACACCTACGGTGGGATTGCTGCATCATATGGCAGTTCTATTTTTCAGTTTTAAAGAGACTTCTGCACTGTTTTCCATAATTGCTATATCAATTTACATCCCCACCAACAGTGTTCAAGGGTTCCTTTTTCTCCATAACCTTGCCAACACTTATCTTTGTTTTTTTTTTTTTTAATAATGGCTTTCCTAACATGAGTGAGGTGATATTTTATTGTGGTTTTGATTTGCATTTCCCTGAGGATTAGTGGTGCTGAGCACCTTTTTATACCTGTCGGCTATTTGCACGTCTTCTTTGGAGAAACGCCCATTCAGGTCCTTTGCCCATATTTTAATCAGGTGTTTTTTTTTGTTGTTGAGTTATATGAGTTATTTACATATTTTGGATATTAACCCTTTATCAGATATATGGCTGGCAAATATTTTCTTCCATTCTGTAGGTTGCCTTTTCATTTTGTTGATTGTTTCCTTTGCTGTGCAGGAACTTTTTAGTTTGATGTAGAAACCATTTGTCTATTTTTTGTTTTTGTTGCCTGTGCTTTTGATGTCATAGCCAAAAAAATTATTGCCAAGGCTAATGTCAAGGAACTTTTCCCCTATACTTTCTTCTAGGAGTCTTATGGTTTCAGATCTTACCTGTAGATCTTTAATTCCTCTTGAGTTGGTTTTTGTATGTGGTCTAAGATAAGGGTTACATTTCTTTCTTTTTCATGTGACTATCCAGGGTTCCTAATACCATTTATTGAAGAGACTGTCCCTTCCCCATTGTGTATGCTTGGTGCCCCTGTCGAAAATTAGTTGACTATATATACATGAGTTTATTTCTGGGATCTCTGTCCTGTTCCTTTGGCCTATGTGTCTTTGACATGCCAGTACCATACTGTTTTGATTACTATAGTTTTGCAATATAATTAAAATCAGGAATTGTGAGGCTTCCAGCTTTGTTCTTCTTGCTCAAGATTGCTTTGGCTAGTATAAACCCTCTGTGGTTCCATATGAATTTTAGGATTTTTTTCTATTTCTGTGAAAAATGTCATTGGAATTTTGATTGGATTGCATTGAACCTGTAGATTTTTGGGGGTAGTAGGAACATTTTACCAATATTAATTCTTTCAATCTATGAACACAAGGTATTTTTCCATTTATTTGTGTTTAATTTCTTTCATCAGTGTTTTATAGTTTTCAGTGCACAGATTTTTCACCTTCTTGGTTAAAATAATACCTACACAGTTTACACTTTTTGCTGTTATTGCAAATGGGAACCATGTGAATGGGATTGTTTCCTTAATTTATTTTTCTGATAATTCATTACCAGTATATAGATATGTTAATGGTTTTTGAACATTGCTTTTATATCAACTTTACTGAATTTATTCTAATAGTTTTTCACTAAAAATGTTTATTATCTACAGAGACATTTTTACATCTTTTCTTCCCAATTTGAGTACCTTTTATTTCTTTTTCTTGCTTAATTACTTCCAGTTATATGTTAAATAGAATTGGTGAGAGTGGCCATCCTTGTATTGTTGAGTATGATGTTATCTGTAGGCTTGTCATGTGGTCTTAATTGTGTTGTGTTATATTCCTTTTTTTCCAAATTTGATGAGAATTTTTATCATAAAACGATACTAAATTTCGTCAGATGTTTTTTCTGTATCTAGTAAACTGATTGTGTGATTTGTATCCTTCATTCTGTTTCTAAAATGTTATTACATTTATTCATTTATGTATGTTGAACCATTCTCCCATCTCAGGAATAAATACCACTTGATGATGGTGGGGTTTAATATCCTGTGGAATTCTGTTTGCTAGTATGTTGTTCAGGATATTTGCATCTATGTTCTTCAGGGATATTGGACTGCAATTTTCTTTTCTTGTAGTGTGCTTGTTGGCCTTTGGTATGAGGGCATTGCTGGCTTCATAAAACAAGCTGGGAAGTATTCCCTTTTATTAAATTTTTTGGAAGAGTTTCAGAATGATTGGCATTAATTCATCTTTAAATGTTTAGAGAAATTTACCAGCAAAGCCATCAAGTCTTTGGCTTTTCTCTATTGGGAAGTTTTTGATTACTTATCCAATCCCCTTACTTGTTATTGCTGTGCTCAGATTTTCTATTTCTTCATGGTTTAGTCTTGCTAGGTTGTGTGTTTCTAGGAATATATTCATTTTTTTCCTAGGTTATCCAATTTGTTGGTATATAATTGTTCATAGTACTCTTTTATCCTATTATACTATATTTCTGTGGTATTAGTTGTAATATTTCCTCTTTCATTTATAATCTTGAGTATTGCCCTTTTTTTCAGTTAGTTTAGCTAAAGGTTTGTCAATTTTGTTTATTTTTCCAAAAAACCAATTCTTAGTTTTGTTGATTGCTTAATATTGTTTTTCTGGTTTCTGTTTCATTTATTTCTCTAATCTCTATTATTTTCTTCCTTCTCTAACTTTTTTGTAGTATGGATATACTACAATTTACTTATCCATTGACTTGTTGATAGACATTTGGATTGTTTCCACTTTGGGACTATTATGAATAACACTACTATGAACATTAATGTATAAATTTTAATGTGATGTACCTATTACTCTTAGGTAAATGCCTAGGAATGGAATGGCTGAGTTATATAAGGTGTATGTTTATCCTTTATGAAACTACAAAACCATTTTTCAAAGTGAATGTGCCATTTTAGATTCCCATCAGAAGTGTGGGAGAGTTGGCAGTTGCCCCACATTTTTGCTAATACACGGAATGATTAATCTTTTTAGTTTTAGACATTCTAATGGATTTGTAGTAGTATATCAGTGAAACTTTCATTTGTATTTTCCTAATGCCTTCTGCTACTGGCCTTATTTGCCATCTGTGTGTATTCTTTGCTGAAGTATCTGTACAAACTTTTGCCCGTTTGTAATTGTATTATTTATTTTCTTGTTATTAAGTTGTAAGAGTTCTTTTTTATATCTAGATACAAGCACTTTGTCAGATATATATTCTGATTTTTTTTATAGTTATAGCTTCCCTTTTCATTTTCACAATAATGTCTTTTGAAGAGTAAAAGCTACTGATTTTTTATTTTTTTTATTCTTTAGAGATGGGGGTCTTGCTCTGTTGCCCAGGCTGGTCTCAAACTCCTGGACTTAAGTAATCCTTTCACCTCAGCCTACTGAATAAGTAGAACTATAGGCACATACCACCATACCCAGCTTTAAAAGTTTTTAATTTTGATAAAGCCCAAATACTATTTTTTTTCCTTTTAATACTAGGTATTTTTTGTATCCTCCTTTAAGAAATACTTTCCAAACCAAGTTCGCAAAATGTGCTCCTGTTTTCTTTTAGAAGCATAACAGTTTTAGCTCTTAGATTTAGATCTATGATATATTTAGTTAGTTTTTATATATGGTGTGAAATAAGAATTGAGGTTGATTTTCTTGAAGCTATCCAATTCTTCCAGCACTATTTGCTAAAAAGATTATCCTTTTTTCGTTGAATTATCTTAACATCTTTGGTTAAAAATTAATATTTTATAAATATTCCCTTTATACTTACAAAGAATGTGTGTTCTGCTGCTATTGATTGGGGTGTCCATTAAGTCAAATAGGTTGTTACTGTTGTTCAAGTCTTCTTTGTCTTTACCTGGTTTTCTCTTTTCTGTCACCTATTGAGAAAGGGATGATGGAGTCTCCTACTATAATTGTGGCTTTGACTATTTCTCCTTCCTGTCATTTCAGTTTTGTTTTCAGTTTTGAATATCTGTTATTCCATGTAAAAATTAAATTTAGGATTTTATGTCATCATGGTAAATGAACCCCTTTATCATCATTAGGTGACCCTTTTTATCCCTGGTGGTAGTCTTTGTCCTGAAAGCTATTTTACGTGATATTAATATTGCCACTGAGGCTTTCTTTGGTTAATGTTATAATAGTAAGACATATCTTTTTCCCTCTCTTAATTCTTAGCCTATCTATGCCTTTATATTTTAACTTGTTTTCTTGAAGATAGGTGTAGTTAGGGCTTGCCTTGCTTTTCTGTCTAGCAATATTAGTCTCTTTTTGAGGACTTCAGAACGTATTCATTTAATGTAATTATTTATACTGTTGTATTTAAACCTAGCCTCTTACTACCAGTTTTTTTATTGTAACTTCTGTTATTTTTTATTTATTTATATTCCTTCTTACTTGTGGATCAGTTGAATATTTTTCTTTTTTGTGGTTGTTTAGAGTTCACAATTCATGTTTAATTTGCTGCAGTCTACTGTCTTGTAGATAATTACCTTGATGTAATGGTCACCTCCAAATATACTACTGGACAAAGTAGTCGAGAGCTCATTGAACATAAAAGATCACGGATCAAATTAAAAAGTTACAAAACATGATTTATTAAATCAATTAGGTATACACAGTAAGAAGCAAGGGGGAGGGTAAATTAACACATTTTAGCTATAGTGCAAACTAGGTGAAGTACACTCTCCTGAATCCTGGGGAACAATATGTTCGTATTTACCTTCCCTCTCTGTTGCATCAGCTTCCTTCAGAGTTGAAATTTAAGAAAGAGGGTCCACAGATGGAAAGAATCCTGGGCCAGTAACATAATGGCTGTATAAGGGAGACACACACAGATATTTAGTTGGCCCTGGCTGTAGCTTGACAAAGAGCTTACTGAAAATCCATGGATTTTATCTATGTTTCTTAGGCAAAGAACACACAAGGCCTAAATAGATGTCAGCAATGTGTGGCTTATTTTAAACTTCCTATATACTGAATATATGATGTTTCCTATATGTTTTGTGTATTATGAATATTTAGGGCCCAGATGTTTTATGTATGTTTAATGACTCATGAATATTAGGTATGTTTTGGTCCTTTCATCCATTTCTAGTCATGTTTAACACATATATGTTCTATTTATACATGATACATCTCATAAGCATCCTGTTTTTCATCTATATTGGAATTAATCTCCAGTAATATAGAAATGTGCTTTTTACCACTTGATGTCTTAGTAAGACCTTACAGCAGCATACTTCTATTTTTAGTGACTTCCAGTAACATACATCATAAAATCCAACTCTTGCAAAACCCTCCATGATGTGACTGTGGTTGCCTCTTGCCTCATGTCATCTCTTTTTTCCCTTCCTCACTGTGCTTTCATCACTTTGACCTCTTAGCTTACTGAATAGGCTATGCATAGGCCTACTTTTTCCTGCTTCAAGACCTTCACTTTTACTATTACCTCTCTCCAGAATGTTTTTCTCCCATCTCTTTGCATGGCTGAGTACTTCTCACACTTCCATTCTCATAGAGGCCTTTCTTCTCTATCTCCTCTAAATAGTTTTATGAGAATAATTGGCCATGTCTGTCTCCTCTGCTTCGTTTATTATCTGGCACACAATAGCCTTAGGTGTTAAGTAGCCACTCACTACCTATCAAATAGTTGTAGTATAGTGCAGCATTATTTTTAATATAGTATTCGATTTAATATGCAGGTTTTTTAGGATTTAAGTATATCTATAAATGAATTTGGTCTATAATTTCTACTAATGCTTTTTAAAAAATAACTTTCTATTTTGAAATACTTATAATTTCACAGGAAGTTGCAATGATGTGCGGAGGGGTCTCCTGTACTTCACCCAGTTTCCCCCAATGGTTAGATCTTATAAACTATAGTACAGTATCAATACCAGGAAATCTAAATTGGTACAATGTGTATGCATAGTTCTGTAAATTTTTTGAGGTTTATCTTCATCTTCTATGGATGCCTGAAAGAAATGTGTATTCTGTTATTCACTGGGGTGTTATATAAATGTTGATTAGATACTGTTGGTTGGTGGTGGTATTGAATTCTTCTATTTTTTTGTTGATTTTCTTTCAAGTTATCCTATTAACTGAGGAGAGAAGAATGGTGAAGTATTCAAGTGTAATTGTGGATTCAGCTATTTCTTATTTCTTGTCTCCTAGTTTGTGGTTCAGCATTTTGCAGCTTTGTTGCTTGGCTCATACATATTCAGGATTGTTATGTCTTCTTAGTGAATGGAATCATTTTGTATTTTTATCATTATCATTTCATTACTATGTAATGTCTATATTCATGTAATTTTCTTTCCTCCAAAGCTACTTTTTTCTGATATAAATATAGCCACACCTGCTTTCTTTTGATTAATGTTTGGATGGTATATCTTTTTCTGTCTGTTTAAGGCTCAACATACATTTATTATATTTTAAATCAGTTTCTTGTAGACAGCTTATAGTTTGGTCATTTATTTTCTTAATCCATTCTGCAAATCTGTCTTTTCAGTGGTATACTTAGACCTTTTTTATTTAATGTAAGTATTGCTGTGTTAGGTATTAAGCCTGCCATTTTATTTTTTGGGTTTTTTCCCTCTTTGTTTTTTGTTTCTCTGTTTTATTTTTCCTGCTCTCCTGTAGATTACGTGAACATTTTTTAGAATTAGATTTTTATTTGGCTGTAGTATTTTTGAGTGTTTCTCTTTTTATAGATTGTTAGTGGTTATTCTCAGTATCATATTATAAATACATAAGTTAAATTCTACTAGTTTTATCACTTTGCTGATTTAAATAAAGTATAGAAACCTTATCTCCCTTCACAGAAAATTTGTTTAAAAAACTTAGCTCTGAAACTATATGGTTATGGTTCATTTTTGGGACATTCTAGTTTTCTGACTGCTTTTTTAAAAAATCAAATAATTTTTTATTTTATCACAGTTTTAAATTTCCAGAAAGGTTGCAAAGGTTACAGAAAAGTGAGTTCCTGTGTGTCCTTACCTAGTTTCCCCATTGTTAAGTTCTTATATTACTATGGTACATTGTCACAACTAAAGATCCAATTTTTATTCAGATTTCATTAATTTTCTGTAGTGTTAGTTTACTTTTCGAGGACCCATCCAGAATACTACATTGCACTTGGTCATAATGTATCTTTAATCTCCTCTGGTCCATGGCAGTTGCTCAGGCTTACCTTGTTTTGGATGATCTTGGTGGTTCTGAGTAGCACTGGTGTTTTGAAGAATGTTCCTTAATTTGAGTGCGTGCATTTCCCTTTTTCTTATGATGAGATGGGTATTATGGGTTTAGGGGAGGAAAACCACAGTGATGAGGTACTGTTCTCATCACATCATATCAAGGTTACATGCAGTCAACATGACTTATTATTGATAATGTTATCTTTGATTATGTGGCTGATGTTTTTCAGGTTTCTCAACTGTAAAGTTATATTCCCTGTTCTTCCCCACCGTTTCCATACTTTATTCCTTGGAAGCAAGTTTGTAAGCTCTCTGACACTTAGGTCATTAAATATGAAATGTCCAATTTCAAATCAAAAGTGTAGTTTATTATATATCAAACAAGAAGCAGTGCAATTAAAGTATGCGCCTATACTATCAAGACAGTTTTGCCATCTTAATGAAAGCTTGTTAGATCTCCTTCCAGGAGAGAGGGGACACTTTGCTGAGCATGAAGTGCTGCAGTTTGCATGGTGGACAGTGTTCACAAGCTGAAGTGTATGTATGCTCTGTTCCCTTCCCTGAAAGATATGTTCTTTGCTTAGAAAACTCTGCTCTCTTATCAGAGTTAACTCTCAGTGGTTCCTCTTCTCCTAGATGCTCCTGACTGGGTCAGATGCCTTTGCCACAGGTGCTCAGGGCACCCTGTACTCATGTAGAGCACTTGTCACAGTCTGCAGTTTTACGTTTGTTTTGAGTGATTAGTTGATTAATGCCTCCCAGTAGATTGCTGACTTCATATAGCAGGAACTGTGTCATATTTGGTTACCACTGTATCCCTGCACTTAGATCACTGAGTGGCAATAGTAGGCATTCACTAAGTGCCTGTGCAAGGGAATGAGTGTGTAAGGGAGAGCAATGGTGGATGTAAGGTGGACCAGGTCCACACTGTGATGAGCTTTAGTCGATGCTAAGGAGTCTGGGCTTTACCTCATGTCCTCTGATGAGCCTTGGGAGAACATTAAGCAAAGATTTGATCATTAGATTTACATTTAGAAAGATCTACCTGAAAGTCACATGTGTGGGGAACACATTTTGGAACATGTGCGTAAAGCAAAGTTAGTAGGTGATTCTTGTTTTTGTAGATATTAACCAGTAGTATTATTGAGTACGTTTCTTATTTCGAAAATGTCTTTTCTGGGTAATCTTTTCATACATTTATGTAGATTCTCCCCTGTGATGTGATTAGGAATGGTTTTCAAAATTTGTACCTGTGGTAGGCAGAATCATGCTCCTACCTTCTAAGATGTCTACGTCCTAATCCCTAAAATCCTTGCATATGTTAGGCTGCATGGCAAGAGAGAATTCAGGTTGCAGATAGAATTAAGGTTGTTTAATCAGCTGACCTAAAGATGAGGAGATTATCCTGGATCATTCTGTGGGCCCAGTGTAATCACAAGGGTCCTTTAAATGCGGAAGGAAGGAGGTATCAGGGTGACGCGATGCAACGTGTGAAAGACTCGGCTGGCCATTGCTAGCTCTGATGTCAGAAAGGTGCTACAGGCCAAGGATTGCAGGCAGCCTCTAGAAGCTGGAAAAGGCAAGAAAACAGATTTTTTTCCTGGAGCCTCTGGAAAGGACTACAGCCCTGGACACCTTGATTTTAGTCTAGTGAGACCTGTCTTAGACTTCTGACCTCTAGAACCATAAGATAATTTGTGTTCTTTTAAGTCACAAAGTTTGTGGTAATTTGTTACAGCAATAATAGGATATTAACACAATACCACTTACTATTTTTTATAATAAGCTCACCATATAAGGGATCATGAGAAATAATACAAAACAGTCTTTGTAGAATCAGTAACTGAGATTAAATATGTGTATGTTTGTGTATTCTGAGGGCCATAAAAATATCCACATATATTTGATGATATTTCTTAGATTAAAATCCATAATAAGATTCTTAATCTAAATTGGTCAAATCAGAAATAATGTTCTCTTTTTTCTAATGCTGTTCTCACATGCATCACGTGTGACTAATTCCTGCTGTGCCATATAACTATGGCAATATCTAGGTTTCGTTGTAAAAATGATTAATTTTGGTCTCCATGACAGGTTTTCCTTTGAAATATATTACTCGTATGCTCTGGGAGATTGCTCACATATGCCTCTCTCTCTGCCTTTTCTCCGGAAATGTTCTGTATTTGTTGGAGCACTGGATTTTTATTTGATTTTACTATACAATGTTTTATAGCTTTTTCATGGCTCCAGTTGAGCTACTTTTAAACAATTAATATTTTAGTGGGTTTAGTTTGCAAAGTAAGCAGTGTTGTAAATCTGTTTAGATAGATGGCAGGGCATCGTGGGCTGAAGAGAAGTCAGGTCTTTCTAATTCTTTCTCTGGTGGCTGCCCAGGGAGGGAGTGAGCAACTGGTCAGGTGGGACCAGGACATCTCTGCTTTGATCAGTTGTGCAATGTTGAGGATTCTCGTAATGTTCCTGGAGTCCACTCATCCAAAAGGGGCCTTAGAACTCTTAAAGTTTATCAGCTTGAGCCTTTTGGGATGTCAGGGACTACCAGTAATGAAAGATGTCTTAGAAATGAGTGTTTTTGGAACTTTGGAAAATAAGAACTTTGGAAAGTTCATATTTTTTTTAATTTAGAGAAATACATATCAAGAGGATTCAGTATATCTGCTGTGTTTAGGGGTTTTGTTTTTTCACTTTTCTCCATGTGTTTGTTGCATTACCAACTGTAAACTTTAGCTTTGAGCTCTTCTATTTTGTATTGCTATTCCCCTCCCCAAAAATCTCTAGGTTTGTGTTTCGGGGGGCATATCTTTTTTTAATCTTCTTTAAAAATTGTCCAATGATAAACCAGTCATCTTGGGGCAGTAATCAGAGCAGAGCGATTAAATGTGTATGATGTCTCATTAAGTCGTGCCCAGACACTCTCCTTCCATGAGTTTTTAATATGCATCTAATCAGTACTCACTCTCCATGGTCTAGGCAGTGAACCTATAGGACAGCACAAGGTGGTCCTACCAGGAACTATCTGCCTAAAAAATCCAGCTTGGGATATGCTATGATGAGGTGAGGGGTGGAGAGAGGGCAATTAAGTCACAGAGCTAAATTTTACTTAAGAGATAAAAGGCAGATGTACAATTTGCCATTCCTGACCAGTGCAAGGCCCTGCAGTTTTAAAGCGGAAAGGAAAAAAATCCACCAATGTATGTCTCTTGATCCACACAGAGAAAGGAGTTTCCTTTAAACCATGTAAAATTTCCTAGAGAATCCTTAGTAAAACTGCCCACCCTCACTTCTTGAGCCAGTCTTCGGCTTGGCTTCCATGGTGCCACATTCTCCAGTTTTCCTCCTGCCTCCCTAATGCTATTTACTTCTGCGTCTCCTTTGCTGACTCCTCAAGCTGTATTTGACCTCTAAGGTTCAGAATGTCCCAAGGCTCTGTCTTGGGATGCCTTTTCTTTTTTATCTACATGCTTTTCCATAAGTAAATCCATCTGTGCTCATAGCTTGAAATAGTCTTGAATTAGTAATTCTCCATTAGCTCCCTTTCTAGGGTTAGCAAGCTGCCTTTTACACTGCTCGGTGCCCCAGGAGGATGACCCCATCAGCTACATCACCTGGTCTCCTTAGCCTTCTGGCTTCTGGTTGGGTTCTGCCAGAAGTTGGTGCTGGCAAGATCAGAGGGCAGGAGGAGAAAGAGGACAGAGTATTTATTTTCCTCATTCCTTCTCTGCCTGGAAACAGTTATGGCAATGGCTGACCTACAACTTTGTAACTAAAATTCTTGTCAAGGGACCCCCTTCTCCCTGGCTCCAGCTCTGCCTGGGCTCTGGTGGTACCGTTCCTTCCCCCTGATGCTTCCGGTCTAAGAGTGGTGGTCGCTAGTCCTTGCTGCTTCACCATCCTTGCAGGATCTCTTAAGCTAGCCAACACGTCTGTAAGGAGTCCCTTCGTTAAGTTATTTTCAGTTAAATCCTTTGGAGTGTGTCATTTGATCTGATCAGTGTGTCTGTCATCTGTTATCTGAAACAACTATCCTAAGTACCTTAGAAATATCTCACTTCCTATAGTCAAATAGGTATTTTGATTCTGTGCCCATTGCTCTTGGTCACACCTACCCAAACTGCTTCTTCCACAGGTTTTCCCCATCTCAGTAAAATATACCTCTCCCTACCCTTATAATATACTGTGTGATCACCCTTTTTCTTGTTCTAAACATAGCTCAGTTTGTCTCTTTTCCGTCTCCCTTAGCAGCACTGTCGTCCAGGCCACGTCGTGTCTCTCCTGGACTGCCACAGTGTTGCCTGACTCATCTCCCTGCTTCTCCTTTTATCTCCCCTGCTGTCTGTGTTCCATAGAGCAGCCAGATTTGACCTTCTGAAAAATGAAAATGATGTCTCTCTCTCTAGCTTAAAACCTGCCCCGGCTCAACATCCAGTAGAAAATAAACCCAAACCACTATAGCTGAATTTAAAAAGCCCCACATCATCTGTCCCCTGCATCTCTCTTCCACCCCATCTCCTACCATCTGCCCCTTTGCCTATATTCTTCAGCCATGGTGGCCTTTCTGTTTCTCCAGCTTCTCAAGCTGATTCCACCTTAGATTTTTACACAAAGTTCCATTTGCCTGGAATGCTCTTCTCTCGCCTTGGTGTGGCTGGTCCCTCTTGTCATTCAAGTTTCAGTCTAAATCTTCCTCCTCTAGGAAGCCTTAACCCAGCAGAAGTACTCACTCACTGTCTATCAGACCACCCGATTTTACTTTCTAATGGCCCTTAACACTTTTTGATATTTTTCTTGTTTGTCAGCTTTGTGTCTCATTAAGATTTAAGCGACCTGAGAGTAGAGACTTTCTCCGTCATGTCTAGTACTGTAAAACCAGTTCCTAGACCAGGGAGTGGCACATCAGTAGTGTTGATTAAAAAGTTATTGAATGAATGAATGAACGAACTCTGTGCCATTTGCTTTTCAAATATGTATTTTTTCCTAGTTAAAAAATTTTCATTATAGAAACAGATTTTTTTATTATAGAATAATTTTTCAAATGCTAAAATATGAAAGAGGAAAATGAAAATCACCTTTTTACAACTACCTAGGGATAATCATGTTAACATTTGAGTATATTGTCTTACAGTCATACATATGCTTGTAGATATAAGAAAATATGCATGTTCTCATTTCCTGATGGTTTGTATGAATTTAAAATTATATGTTCTAGACCAGGAAATGGTAACATGTAAGAAATAAGTTTTAAAAGTTACTACTGTCTTTGAAAAATAACACTTGCTATTTTTCTTTTTATGCAAGTACTACATTTAGATCTTCATTGTATAAAAACTAAACTATAAAGAAAAGCCTGAAGAAGAAACTAGAAATTAGCTATGACCTTATTTCCAGAGATAATGTCATAATTAACATCTTAGTGTATATATTTCTGGGCTTGTTTCTATGTATCTCTCTCTCTCTATATATATATATAGTTACTGTCGTAGATATAGATATCAGCTATTGGTAGCCATCTTTTTGCATGGTTCCAATATGCATGAATTTCAGTTGCCATGGTTTAGTTAAATAACTCCAGTTCCCCAGCAACATGGTTCAGATTTCAGTTACCACAGAATGTGTGTGTATGTATGTACATGTATATATGTGTGTGTAAGTACAAACTTCACTGCTAGCTCTTTAATCAACAGATCACTAAATAAATAACAGAACGCACAGCACATCATGATTAGTGGCCTGTCAGATCACTTCTTTCAAAGTCTGTCAGTGATTGTCACTGTGCATCAGTTCTTGATCAGACAGCAAAATGCATAGTCGTGTTTTTTCCTTGTCTCCCAGCGATAAACCCACATGACCTTTTACAAAAATGGTTAGTTGAAATAGAGATTGGCCAACAAAGATGAACGTTCAGCAAAGAAACATACTGTGATAATGCTGGAAATGAAAATTGAATCAAACGTTAAGTGGAGTTGGAGAAGAAAGAGCTGATTGTTTTAATGCTGGCCTGTTGCTGTCCTACAACCTCTAGATGTGCAGCCAGAGGAACTCAGGGAAGGTGAACTTATTGACGCTGATGAGGAAAATGGTTGTGACAAAAAGCATGAAGATGTCTCAGAGGAAGTGATGTAAAGAAAACCTGACATTAAAGGAACTCACACAGATATTTCACAATAGTGAAAGCACAAAGGGTAAAATGTTAGAAAGGAGTATGACAGTTCCCCAAGGCATAGACAAGATACTCTGTATTAGGAGTTACATGATGAAAAGAAGGTGGCTAGCACCATTCAAACTACTCTTCATAAGTGTTTTACAAAGAAGTAAAACACTTCAATTCTCAATGTTTCTAATGTTTTAAGTTACAGTGTACTAAAGAAATAATAGGTTTAGTATTTTATTTTATTTTATTTTATTTCTCTGCACATTTGTAACTGATAATAAAAGTTTTTAATGTTTTAATAAGAAATTTTAAAGATGATGGAACAACTGTAATTTTTCCTGTTAATAAGATTACTTTGTACAATGTCAGCTTATATGGCCATTTTGATAGTTGCACACTGTGCATCATGGGGGCTACCTGTATAGAACATTCTATGGCCAAATATTTGCACATGTGCATTTTATTTCTAGGTATGTTGTGAGCCTGATAATACATTGTTACTTTATGCAATCCTTTTAAAGAAATTTAAATATGATAAAAATAAGTTTTTAAAAAATATTTACCCACATATTACCTGTTTT
>VBSM01002035.1:3628875-3644546 GCA_008086735.1 Cheirogaleus medius | reverse complement strand
TGTGTGTTCTTTCCCGGGAATAATTTGGGTTTAACATCAAAGGATGGTGGAGCAGAAAAGGGCCTTGGAGGTTGGTTAGCTTGAGTCCTCAGCAGATCGCCTCCCACGGGGCCTCTATCTCTGCACCTGTGAGCTGCCGTGTTTTCTCCCCTGCCGCTTGCTTCTGGGCGGAGCTCCCAGCTGTGCACCTGGGTGAGGCAGCTGATGCAAAAAACGATGCAGCTGGGAACTCTCAGGTGCTGTAGTATGGTTTTAAATAACGTGTTTCCAGCTACCTGAGGCTTTACCTCTTTTTTTATGCCTTTAATGTGCCTGGTGTGAATGACTTGGATGCTGTGGTTTAGAGTCATTGCTGTGAGCGTATTTCTGTCTGGGGGAGTCCCCAGCCTGGGTGTAGCAGAGCCTACATGGAGTTGAACTTCAGAGTATGTTGAAATGAAACTGTATTACTTTTGATATATAGATTATTTCTTGTGCCTCCACAACAGGGTGTTACTTCTTTTTTTTTTTTATTGGTTTGTTTAACTTGTTCCTTATGCCCTGAGAAATAAGATTCTAAGATTACCTAATAAGATTGGCTAATAATAAAATCCAGTCCTCCATGAATGGTGTATGGATGTCCCTGAAGCTCAGGGGCATCTCCTAAAGATCACTGCACCTTCTCTGCCCATCCCACATAAACACAAGCTCATGACAGCCATCACTGGCGCTTGTCCATTGTCATGCATGCCAGCAGAAGAATTCTGTGCCAGCAAGTGAGCCTGAGGGGACCACATGGCTAGTCATCAGCAGCTCATCAAAATTCACATGCAGAAAGGGCTGTGACACCATCACTCTGTATTCTCACAGGGGGTGGCCAAGTGAGAGTGTGATAGCAAGAAAGCAATCTGGATGACACGTGTGCTCTGTGAATTGAGAAACAGCTTGAAGTGCCTGGAGTTAAGAGAGTCAGAGAGGAAGACTGCACTTGCTTTTCTGCTCCCTTTCTGTGGGGAATGGCATGGGTCACACTGGGAAGCCACTAGGCAGTGCTAAAGGGCAGGGACAGGGCTGCTGCCTCTGGGCACCTTGCTCTGAGCTGTTGGTTAGCAGTTGGAGGCAGCCAGTGGCTGGACACACGTTAGGTCTGTGGACTCACTGTTAGCAAACAAATGTCAGTTCCAGATTGAGGTGAACAGCTGCCCTGTGATAGGGAGACCTTTGGATTTAGCACCTGCAAACTTCGTGTTGTACCCTGAGGTTAGTTTTATTAGACTCAGTTTTCCTTCTTGGAAAGCCATCTTTTCCTCCTCTCTTCCCATCCTCCCTTCTTCTCCAACCTTTCTCACTTCCATCCTTCCTCTGCCCTTTCATTCTTAGCACTCATTTTGATTTCTGATTTTCTCTTTGACCTGCATGAGGAAAATTTAATCAAGCCATCTTGGCACATAAGCCCTTAAAGCTAGAAGCTCATTTATTGGGATATAGCAGTTAAAAATATGAAAAGACCCACTCTAGCCCAGGCAACAGAAGGAGACTCTGTCTCAAAGAAAGAAAGAGAGAAAGAGAGAGGGAGGAAGGGAGAGAGGGAGGGGGAAGGAGGGAGGGAGGGACAAGGCCAAAGCCTTCCCTTTCCTTCCTTCCCACTTCCTCATTCCTAAGTTCCAGGGATTTTTCATGGACTAATGGGGCTGGTGCTTCAATGCAGAGACAGTGGGTGTGACCAAATAGACACTCCTTAGATGAGTCTTGGATGCTCAGCATATAGCCAGGAACCTCCATAAGTGTTTGTCCCAGAATAGATATTGAAGAGGAGGGTTGGGTTTCAGCTTGTGTCTCAAGGCCCTTATCAGACTCCCAATCTGGCTCGGCCAAAGAAATGTATTTAAACTCTCCGGAGTTCCCTTCTGGACTTCAGAGATGGAGACTGGACAATATATGGTCACTTTCTCCCTTGGTCAAGTTAGTCAGTCTCCTGACATCTGGAATCTCCCTATTTGTCTCGTTTGTCCAGCACATGTCCTGCTTTTATGCACAGGGTCTGTGGATTCGGTGATCCCTTCTCCCACACCTTTTCCCACTGCAGGGCTTCTTGATCGACCCTTCTCATAGTTGTCCAGCATGGGACTTTGGACATATTTATTGACCCACTTTAATACTACTCACTTTATGTTTATATCTAGAGTATCTTCTGATTCCAGCTAAGAAAAGAAAAAATACTAGTAAGGACACAAAAGACTATCTGGGAGGTGAACATTTTCTGGGATCATTTTATCCCATTGCAACCATTGATTCTCCAAGATGGCAAAGTTTCTGTCACTGTGTGGCCAAAAATGAACTTATTGAATGTTCCAAAGTGATTATATAAACATAACTGTTATTATCTAAGTAGAGTCTAAGAAAAGGAAAGCTGACTGCCCTAGGTTAAGGAGATGGGGAACCGAAGTGTGATCATGTGTAAAATACCAAGTGCAGCAAATTCCAGGGTGAGTGACAAAGATCCAGGATGCCTTTTGCTGCTGAATTTTAAACCTGCCATATACGTACATGCTTGCAGTTCCCCTGATGTCTGACATGTTACCTGCTCAGAATATTTTATTGGAAAAAGGTGGTGCTTGCTTAAAATTTCAACCCTGATTGTAAGATGTCTTTTACCTCTTTAGAGAGAGCCCTCTGCTACAGAAACTGAAAAATTCTATTAGATTCAGTAAATATTTCTTTTGGGGCATGAGAGTCAGCAGGCATTATGTTGGAGTATTCCCATTTTAATCAGCAATAGCCTCTTACCACTGCTGTTCAGGGGTAAGAGCTGACCTACCAAAGAAGACGTTAAGGGCAACTGATCCTGCTGCTCCAAGGAGCAATGTTTACAGTGTTAACTCCAGTGTGGGCCAAAAAGGTATCTGTTGTAAAGTTACAATATATCCTTGAGTTGCTTCTTGGCCTTTGACTAAGATCAAGTGTAAACCACACCCTTGACTGCACAAGCTCTGACATGTTGTAGGTAAAGGACTGCGAGGGGCAGTGGGAGGTAATGGGAAAGGAAGACGTACTTCGGAGTTTAAGTCCTAGCCCTACTCCTTATATTCACTTCTTGGGGATTCAGTTTCCTTATCTTTAAAATTACAAGATTGCACCAGAAAGGGCTCTGAGATCCTTGCTTAGCTCCAGGTTTTCCAGCTGGTTTGGGACAGGCTAAGGCCTAGAACTGAGCTCAGCCCAGTTTTCTTTCTGCTCTGAGGCACACCATTCCTTTATGCTCCTTAAAACCTTAGCTTTCAATAAACGTCTAGCCAGTTCTCACTGACATCTTTTTCCTGCAGGATTTACTAGTACCTGAAACAGGGACTGTTGAGTATCTACACTTAGTAAACTCCCCTTAGGAAAACTTTGCACATTCCCATGGTAAGAGATAGCTCTAATTGAAAACTGCCTTATGATCACTGTATACATTGATCTTTCTTTTCATTTTCACCATGTGTAATATTTTCTTTCTTTAGGATGGGACACTTTTTTATATTTTTGAGCAGTTATCTTTTACGGAGAATCCCATTCACATTATGTTTCATGAAAACGTGTTTTGGAATTTTAGAAGTGTATGTTTCCCATGCTAATGAAAATGCTCCATTAGTTCTTGACAAGTATTTAGCATGTGAGAGATTTTGTGTATTTTAAAGTAAAAAAATCTGAATCTATCACTTATTGCAAACATTATTCATAAGTAAATATATACCGATTGAGAACTTCTTGAGAAAGGCCATTTTTATCCTTTGGTAATTCCATTTCACACCATTATATAGAAAATTTTAGGGGCTCAATAAATATTTATAATTGCTTAATGGAAGGCAGTTTCTAGTCACTGACTAGTTAATTTCTTGAAGGAAGCTCTCAAGAGCTGTCTTTCCCTTCTCTAGCTCTATTCACCCAAGCAACTTTGAGCACGATTACTCTTTCATTAATTTTTCACAGGCCACTGTGTATACCAGGCACACCACCTAGGCACTGGGACATGATTGTATGTCCCAGTCCTTTCCCCAGGGAGCTCGACATTGGCGAGGAAGGGGAAGAACCGACAGTTAACGTACACATGGTAGGTGCGGTGGCAAGAGCAGCTCGGGAGGTGACGAAAACACTGTTCAACACAAGGGCACCCTTCCCTACAGCCCCAGCTTCAAGAAACAACATCTGGCCTGAATTTTTTAAAGTGGCATTTATTTGCTAAGACTTTATTATCATTATTTTATTTGTATTATTATTTTTTACTTTTGAACAGTGCAGGGATATGAGGAGAAGGCTGAAGGAGTTGTGTGTCAGGATGCAAATGTTTTCTCATTTGTCCTCCGTACTTCAGGCTGGTCATTGGCCCAGATAGCGTGTTGTGGGGCAGATTGGCCTATCTTTCAACACCCCAGGCAGATACATAAAAGGGGCACAGTCCATCCTTGGGGAGTCTGGTCTTGGCAGCTTCCCTTTGGCCGCGTTGCCAGGGTTCTCCTGCCTGAGCAGCATTGGCTCTGCCCCCCTGCTCCTGCCTTGAGGCATAGGGCCCGGAGCCAAGAGGATGGCAGCTTCCTGCTAGAAGCCTAAATAACATGAAAGGGTGGGGCCAGGAAGGCCAAGTGACACAATTAACCTGCCAGAAGGGCATTCACAGCACACTGCCATTGGGGTTGAATGAGGACTGGAATTCTAAAGACAAGCTCAGCATACTGATTGACAATTGGTACCAGTTGATCAAACCCTCCCTCCTGTGCCAGCTGGAATGTATCGCTGATCATAACTTGTATTTGCCACTGCTGGAGGGCCTCCACAGTGTCAGTCAAATTCAAACATAATTTTAAATTCCTTTCTCATGTCTTAGATGAAAAAGGTAGAGGGAGGCCTTCAAATGATGATGCCCCATGTAAAAGAAGAGACTTAACTCCATACCTCCAGCCTCTTAGAGTGAGAGCGCCATACATTTTTGGCCCAGATGGGAGAAAAAATCATGCTTCAAAGTTCTCTCTTAGTCTCTGCAGCCCGTCAGATCCTGCTTGGCCCCTAAAAGCCCTGATCATGTTGGCAGAGGCAAAGCAAATGTCCATGGCATTTACTGCAGCCCCAACTTCATCATACTCCAGACATTCCCACTCTGGACCCCCAAATCCTATCCTTGCTTTCCAGGAAATCTATGTATATATTTGTGAGGTAAATGACTGAATTAATTTTAAGTTAGCCTGTGCCCTCTCAGTTTAATTCAGCGTGTCCCCTTCCTTGTTCCTCACCCCTAGGGGTCAGTATTTGGCTCAAAAAGTCATGAGAAGATTTCCAAAATCATGAAGATGATACTTCTCTGGGATTGAAAGCAATAGAGTATCAACATCCTTGCTGGGCCATCTCATGAGTCTTATAGCTTCCTCTCCTTTGGGGGCTTTAAATCCCACCATGGCTGCTATGGACACGAACTGGACTGGGGAGCAATGGTCTTGGGCCTATTGTAAACTAATGTGGTCCCTTGGCCTGCAGCCTCTCAGATTTAAGTCCCAGGAAGGGAGACAGAGTCTCTGCCACCTTAGAGGAGTCTGGTAGTAGTAGAGGAGATAAGGCTGGAGGTAGAGACACCTATTAGGAAATTTTTGGTTCCAGTGAAGGATGGCAATTGCCTGATCTCAAGCAGGTGAGTGGGATGGAGCGCAGAGGACACCCCGGGGACCTCTGTGGCTGACTGGATGAGGCAGACAACAGACAGGTGGTGATCCTGATGATCCCAAGATTTGTGGCTGGGTGGCTGAGCAGGTTGTAGGGCCTTTCATTGAAAGAGAAAACAGAAAAGAAGGAAACGTTGAGGGCGAAGGAGGCGATGAACTCAATTTAGATTCCATTGAGTTGGAGCTGCCTGTGGAATAGCCTCTTGAAAAATAATCAGTAATATGGAAAAGTGTCCTTTTCCCCAAAAACATATTTATTTCACTTGAATGCTTTCTTTTCTAAGCTTGGAGCTCAGAGCTCTGGGAATCTAGCCAACTGGAAGAACGTTTGCAAAGGAAAGTGAGTGGACACACCCAACTGCATCCTGAAGCAGCACTCTGGTCCCAGTGCACAAGCGTGTGCACAGTAGACTAGCGTTCTTAGCACAACATTGAAATTTTTTTCCCCTGAAATGTAGTCTAAATGTGTGTTGAATAAGGTATACCGCGTTTCTAAGAGATTATGGATGCTATGTGTACACCCCCACTTGTGTGCTTTCGCTTTTCATTTTCTCTGTGGTTTCTCATCCCTCGGATTAGTTTTGGTCTTTTAATTAATTGTTGTTTTAATTCTGACCTATACCAAAGGCAAAAGAGAGTAACTGTGGTTCATTGTTACGTTCAGTTGTTGAAGGTATCTCCTATCTTGACTATTCAGATCCCTACGAAACTTTCTAATCTGGACATCTGAGTCTTCCAGTGTCATTTTTAGCATCAAATATTAGAATCAAGTAGAATGCCTTGTCTATAGTGACACCACTTTGGAAAGGCTGATCCTTTTTTTTACTGGTGTTTCCTTGCTGTGCCCTTGGTATTTCCGAGCTGTCCTCTTTAAGCACTGAAGCAATTAGTTCTGAGAAGGCTGATTCTTCAGGGTCCAGTGCTCTCCTGCCTTTCATTTGCTGAAGCTGTACATTTTAATGAAGTTGTTTCATCTATGTTGCCAAACACCAGAATTTTGCTGCTTCAATTCTAATTATCTCGACTGGCAAATGCTGTGTTTTATTAGAGCTCTCAAGTGTTCTGTTAAATGTCCATACACTATGGTGTTAGGCACATAAATTAGATCAGCTGTGCTTACAGGTTATGGATGAAGGAGTTAAATATTTTCGTCACAGTCTTAAAAGTGCAGTGGGGATTGGCTTCTGTGGGGTATCAGTGTTGCCCTCTTCTCTGAGCTGCTTCCTCTCTCCCCCATCAACCAACACAAACACAAGTGGCCTGAATACTGTGGCTATTAATGGTGGCTCTACTATATATTTTTATTCTTTTGGGTAAGAATAAAAATATACGGGCTGCTACGGGCTGCACCACCGTAGCAGCCCCGAATCGGTGTTTCTTGGGTTCTTTCCACCCCCTACTCTGGACTCCTTTCATTTTCTCCCAGATAACCCTGTGGGTCCACAGGTGGATTTGGTTCGCCTGGAGTATGCTGACTGGCCCGGGGGACCTGGCACCACCCCCACCCTATTTGTGGTCATGAGGCAATGCTGTGTGGTGGTTAGGGGCATGGCTTCTGCCATCCTGCAGACCAAATCCCAGCTTCGCCACTACAGAGTTTGGCGAGTTACACTTGACCTTGGAAACCTCAGTTCTTATTGATAAAAAGAGGAGAACCATAGCCCCTTGCATGTTCTGAAAGGATTAAATGAGATGATGTAGGTAAAGTGCTTGGGTACAGGCCATGGCACATAATAAGTTCTCAGTACATTATCAGGGCAGCCTTACCACGGCTCAGGCCCATGTGGCCGCTCTGCTGCTGCCTGGCAAGGTAGACCCTCAGGCTGCCTGATGCCTAGGCCCCTGATTCTGTCCCAAAGGCCCTGTTGCAGGGCATCACCTGCTTTTGTCTCTCTCGTATGTGACCGGGCACCAATGGTATGAACCCCTTGCTTTATTAATGAGTCACAGGGATTGACAAAAAAAAAGATGTCAGGATTTTACCTAGTCTGCTGTTACTGTCCTTTCAACCTGGGACTCAGGCATACATTTGAGGGAATTGGAGGGGCTGTCCCAGGGGAGCATCTAATGATGACACAGTCTTTAATCAGAATTATCTCTCTCCTCCAACTCTGGCCTGTGGTCTTTGAACCAAATTTGTGTCTCCTTTTCCCTTTCCACCAGTCTTCCAGATCTGTCCAAGAAGAACTCTAGCTGCACATGTGTACTCTCACATTTTCTCTTTTCATATAATCCTCTACACTGTCTTTGAGAAGTAAATGCAATGTTTTTCAATGCATAATTTATACCCTGCAGGCTAATATGATCGTGAACAAGAACAGATCTTATTAAAGTTGCTAAGAGAAATGAAATAAATTTGATAAAAGTTAATAGAAGTGTGCTTAATTCACGTTTATACCTTCTCAGCTGTTCTTTGCACGTATTTAACAATTTTTCTGGGGAAGTTATGGTCTAGTCCAGCGCAGTAGCTGTCTTAATTCTCCTAGAAAACCACGTAATCATCTTGAGCAGGAACAATTTCTCTGTTTTGAGGTCTCCCTCCCCAGCACTATGTAAGAAGGCATATACACCCATAAGAAGAAAGAGCAAGTAAAGATAATTCTGTAATACAATTTTTATAACTTTCATAAAGCCCCTACTTTATTCTGAACAAAGTTCACAATCTATGAATAGTTTACAAACCATCAGGAAAGAAAATAAAAAACAACAGTCTTTTTAATAATGTCTAGAATAGAAAAAAGAGCAATTTTCCCCAATCTGGCTACAGGATTATTGGTCTCTTTTTTATTCTGTGCATCAAATATATTTTTACCCTGAGTACCCCTGGTCATAATGTTCATTAGGGATGTTTGATAATCAGAGTGTACCTTAGATTTACACTCTTTTGCAAATTGCAGAGGTCTTCATTCTCCAGTGACTCTGGGATCCCCAGGTAGGGACACCCATAACCTGCTTGGCTGGGATTTGATCCTGGGTTCTTAGTGTCCAGAGGTAACAGAGATTTGGAGAGTTGGCTTTTGTATTAAAGGAAATGCCTATATTAACAAGTGACACTTCCCAAGCGCAGGAAAAGCTAAAGTATTGGCTTCAGAACAAGCAAAATAATTGCCAAGGGCATCATAGAAAAGGTGCATTTAGTCATAAAAATGTATATCTCAAAGAAATAATGGATTTACCTCCAGTAAGACTGACCTATATTTGCTGACAGATGGGTCTTTGAACAAGGAGCAGTATGTGTCACTTTACCAAATGGGACCAAAAATAAAAGATTTATTAGCTTCACTTTTCTTCACAAGAAGAGGTTTTCTATGTATCGTTAGTTACTTTATCATGAATAACATGTAGTGTCATCTTGGTGCTTATTAATCATCCTTTCCTTCCAACCAACTGTAAGAATAATTAGATGAAATTGGTGGCAGACCATCGCTTCCACATTAATCTTCTTAAGCTGGTGTCCGTGAAACATTCAAACATTAACATCTACCACAAAAGTGCTCTTAAGCGTGTTTCTGAAGTTTGAAATTTTTAGTTATCAGTATTTGGAAAGCAAACTCTTTGTCTTGTATCAAGCAAAGATGTAGATGGTAAAACCCGTAAGAAATCGAGTGTCTCTCGTCACTGGGAGGTACAGGTCTGCTGAGAGAGCAGTTTCAGAGCCAGATGCAATGTAGGTATTTTTGTAAGCTTTGGAAACCACCTGTCCAGTCGAGAGGTTCCTGGCCAGTCTGCTTCATGTTCTCACTCTGGTCCTCAGGCTATTGTGATGCAGGGGGTGTCTTACTGAAAAGGGGAATGCCTCCTGAACTCACCAAGTGGGTTCTCGGCTTCATGGGGAAAGAATTCAAGAGCAGCCAGCTAGCAGCAGAAAGTTTATTAAGAAAGAGACAGACAATAGATCTTACTCCACAGACATAGTAGGGGTCTTTTCCTGAGCAGGAGGGGGGGCCCATTATGGGACAATGGTAACGCTTTTAAATAACTATTCTTTAGTTATTTGTTGAATGAATAATAAATATGATATAATTTACATTTTTAAAAAAACCCACAGCAAACCATATATTTCTCTGTGTGTTGAGAGAGAGGGAGGGAGAGAGGAAGGGAGGGAGGGAGAGAAAACAAGTAGGAAAATGTCTGAATGAAGCCTACTAGTGGACCTACTTGTTGCTTTTCAGGATGGGAGGTAGCTATTAGCAGAGTGGTCAAGAACAGGGCTGGGACTAGAGTGAGGCAAGCCAGACTCCTAGAACCCTCACTGTTAGTGAGTACTTGCATGAACCCAAGAGTGAAAACCTCCCTACATTTTTCATCCTGTGTGTCTCCCTTGCCTCATCCTATTCCTAGACCTCAAAGACTTTCTGTTTACTTTTGAATTATATGACATTTCATATTTTCAATGATAATCTGTTGTTTAATTTTTTTAAATTCAGAGAAATCAAAAAGGGAACAAAAGAAAAGCAAGCTATTTTTTGAGACATTTTTTAAATTATAAAGAAATTATTTGTTTTTAAAATCAGAAATTAGGACTGAAGAATTACTCATTTTCTGCATTTTCTTTAGGGCCCAAGTTACTCCCTACTGTGTGATATTTAGTGTTGAAGAAAGTAAAATCCACTCTTTTAGGTCCCAAATGAAGTTTGTTGCACTGAAGCAGTAATACAATTAGTCAGATCCAACATAACCATAAATGTGCTAGTTAAAGTGGGAAAATATCAGTACCAGGATAATCTCGAAACTGCAGAAACATTTAAGTAGTTTTCTTTTGTGATCTCAAAGTCACTTTCAAACATGGTCATCTGGGTTCTATATACTTGATCTCTGGTCATTCTTTTCCTGCACACTAAGAGCAGAGAGGGCCATGTGTTGCCCCTCAGCTCATGGCCAGGGGATTGCATGACACAGCACTGCTGTCTGAATGATTTACTCTCTCTCCCAGTTCACTTAATTCACTGATGGGGCGTGCCTTACCACAGAAGGATTTGCTTCATTAAAGTGCAAAAACGTAATCATTTAACCTTGTGCAAAGAATGAAGGGATGGAGATCATTTGCTCATTTGTCTTTATGATGATGTAATTGTATTTCTGTATTGTTATGATGGAAATTATGATCTATTGCAGGAACATCAGGAGAGCATTCTGGGTAACACCATGCAAAGTGTGATTGCTTTACTCAACAATCTGGTTACCTGCAAAGATTCGAATATGAAGCTACTTTATGAACAAGGTAAATGCTTCTTAGAGTTGAGTTTTGCTTCTGATTCTGTTAAGGTTTTCCTATTTGTAAGTTTGCTCATCTTATGTAATGGGGAGTGTGGAGGCACTATTTAAAATTGATGAGTCAAAATAGATAGTTAAGAATCTATAAATAATAATGATATTGCCAGCAAAAATTGGAAGTGGGGTTAGATAGGGATAGTTTCCCTAAATTAATTTGTTCTCTTTCATGGCACAAAGTCAATAGGCACTGCTTAAAGATGATAAAGCAAGAAATAGAACTATAAGCATATTATTTAGATTGATTGCTACCTCATCTCAGTCTGTTTTCTGTTGCTATAACTGAATACCTGACACTGGATAATTTATAACAAAAAGAAATTTATTTTTTACAGCTGTAGAGGCTAGGAAGTCCAAGGTCAAGGGGCCACATCTGGTGAGGGCCTTCTTGCTAGTGGAGACTCTGCAGAGTTCTGAGGTGGTGCAGGGTATCACATGGTGAGGGAGCTGAGCATGCCAGCTCAGGTCTCTCTTCTTCCTCTTATAAAGCCACTAATAATGAACCCTCAGGACCTGGTCTAATCCCAATTACCTCCCAAAGGTCCCACCTCTCAAATACTACAGTCAGATTTCCCACACTCTTAATACCATTACAATGAGGATTAAGTTTCAGCATAAATTTCGGAGGGGACAAACATTCAAACCATAACACTGCCAAAGAAAATAAAAACAGGTATGGCCAAAAGCACCTTGGAAAATGAGACTGAATGGGTTGACAGTGGCTTGCTTTACATATTATGCATATCAGTACTGTTACAATTTTTAAAATCGTGTACAGTCATGTGTTAACTACAGGGGTATGTTCTGAGAAATGCATAATTAGGCAATTTCGTTGTTATGTGAATATCATAGAGTGCACTGACACAAGCCTAGCTGGAATAGCTTACTACACACCTAGGCTATATGATGTGGCCTATTGCTCCTAGGCTCCAAACCTGTACAACATGTTACTGTACTGAATACTCTAGGCAACTGCAACATAATGGTAAGTATTTGTGTATCTAATATATCTAAACATAGAAAAGATACAGTAAACATAAGGTATAAAAGATAAAAAATGGTACACTTGTATAGGGCACTTAGCATGAGTGGACCTTACAGGACTGGAAGTTGCTCTGGGTCAGCGAGTGAGTGAGAGGTGAGTGAATGTGAAGGCCTAGGACATTACTGTACACTTCTGTAGACTTTGTAAATACTGTACACTTAAGTGACACTAAATTTATAAAAAATATTTTTTCTTTCTTCAGTGATAAACTAACCTTAGCTTACTGTAAATTTTTTACTTTATAAACTTTTAATTTACTAAAAATTTTTATATGTTTTGTAGTAACACTTAGCTTAAGATACAAACATATTGTACAGCTTTATGTCCTTATCCTATAAGTGTTTTTCCATTTGAAATTTTTTTTACTTTTTAAGCTTTTTTTGCTAAAAACTGAGACACACACACTCATATTAGCCTAGGCCTACACTGGATAAGGATCATTAAGATGTTACTAGGTGATAGGATTATAATACACATCTATTATAATCTTATGTAACCACCATCATGTATGTGTTCTGTTGACCAACATGTCATTATGTATAGTGCATGACTATATATGTTCTACTTTTATGCTGATAAAATAATAAAAGCTTTCATTGGAATTGTTCACAAAAATAAGACTTGGACAAAATCTGTTGCTGAATAAAATCATTGAGTTGCTGTGCTGATCTTGCCCCAAGAATTTAGAGTTCTAATTCTGTGTGGTCATTATACCTAAATGTTGGTAATATTTTTTTCCTCCCTCAAGAAACATGTGTTCACATCCAGTGATAAATATTTATAACAGCTGTGGGGCTTTGGTTCATAGAGATCTTTATTTTACATAGCAGCATCCTAGTCTGTTTATGGATATAGCATAATTTATTTAACCAGTGCTCTAGTGATGGATATGTGCTGTCTCCAATATTTAGCTATTACAAATAGTTCTGCAATGAATAGCCTTATACATACACATTCTTTCACATGGAGGCAGGACTATATATAGGATAAATTACTGGAATTGGAATTGTTAGATCAAAGGGTATATATATTTATAAATATTGTAGATATTGATAAGTTGCCCTAAGTGATGTGCCAATTTATACTACCAGCAAGCCACATGAGATTGCTTGCCTTTGAATCTAAGAGCATGTTATGTTTCCCCCTTTGTTCAAGACATTTTTATGTTTGTCAGAGATGTTTTGTAATTTTCTTTATATAGGCCTTGTGCATTTTTTGTTAATTTATTTCTTCCTAGATATTATATCTTTTTTGCTTGTTACCAGAAATGAGGAGTTTTCTGCCATTACTACTTCCAATTTATTCTTTATGTTTGAAAGTTTTTGATTTCTGTGTATGCAGTATTGTACTTGTTAATTCTTTTATCATCGTCAGTAGTAGTAATTTTTAGATGATTCTCCTAGTTTTCTAGTTATATAATCATAATAATTGCAAATGATAGTTTTCTTTCCAATTTTTATAATGCTACTTTTTTCCTTTTGTCTAATTACAAGATTCAAAGAGAATGGGATAGAGGATATCTCAAATTTGTTTCAAGATCTTTTTTGCTGGTTAAGGAGGTACCCATCTATTTTAATTTTATCTATGTTTTCTTTTGTAATCAAGAATAAATAATGAAACCTTCAGCCAAAATTATACTGAATAGGGAAAAGTTGAAAGCATTTCCACTTAGAATTGGAGCAAGACAAGGATGCCCACAGTCACCACTTCTAGTCAACATAGTGCTGGAAGTCCTAGCTAGAGCAATCAGGCAAGAGAAAGAAATTAAGTGTATCCAAATGGGGAAAGCGGAGGTCAAACTATTGCTCTTTGCTGATGATATGATCTTATTATCTAGAAAACCCCAAAGATTCCTTCAGTGGACTCCTGGAATTAATAAATAAATTCAGCGAAGTCTTAGGTTACAAAATCAATGTATGTAAATCAGTAGCATTTCTATATGCCAACAACAGTCAAGCTGAGAATCAAATCAAAGGCTCAATACTTTTCACAATAGCTACAAAGAGAAAAATACCTAGGAATGTATTTAACCAAGGAGGTGAAAGATCTCTCTAAAGACAACTATGAATCACAGAGGAAGGAAATCACAGAGGATGTAAACAAGTGGAAAAACATATCATGCTCATGGATCAGCAGAATCAACATTGTTAAAATATCTATACTACCCAAAGTGATTTACATACTCAGTGCAATCCCCGTCAAAATACCAATGTCATTTTTTGCAGATCTAGAAAAAATAATTCTACGTTTCTTTTGGAACCAGAAAAGAGCCCGAAGAGCCAAAACAACCTTAAGCAAAAGGAACAAATCTCGAGGCATTACTTTACCAGACTTTAAGCTATACTACAAGGCTATAGTAACCAAAATAGCATGGTACTGGCACAAAAATAGAGACATAGGCCAATGGAGTAGAACAGAGAACACAGATATGAAAGCATCCACATATTGCCATCTGATCTTTGACAAAGCAGATAACAATATACACTGGGGAAAAGATACCCTATTCAATAAACGGTAGTGGGAAAATTGGATAGCCATATGTAGAAGATTGAAACAAGATCCATATCTCTCACCTCTCACTAAAATTAATTCAAGATAGATAACAGACTTAAATCTAAGACATGAAACTGTAAGAATTCTAGAAGAAAATGTTGAAAAAACTCTTCTAGATATCAGCCTAGGCAAAGAATTTATGAAGAAGACCCCAAAGGCAATCACAGCAACAACAAAAATAGATAAATGGGACTTGATTAAATTAAAAAGCTTCTGCACAGCCAGGGAAACAATCAATAGAGCAAATAGACAACTTAAAGAATGGGGGAAAATAGTCACATGTTATATATCCAATGAAGGGCTAATAATCAGAATCTATAGCAAATCAGCCAGAAAAAAAAAAAATCAACCCCATTAAAAAGTGGGCAAAATATGTGAACAAAAGCTTTTCAAAAGAAGATAAACTAATGGCCAAGAAACATATGAAAAAATGCTCAGTGTCACCATTCATCAGGGAAATGCAAATCAAAACCACAACGAGATACCACCTAACCCCAGTAAGATGGCTTTCATCAAAAAGTTCCAAAACAATAGATGCTGGCAAGGATGTGGAGAGAAAGAAACACTTACATGCTGTTGATGGGACTGCAACCTCTATGGAAAATAGTATGGAGATTTCTCAAGAACTAAAAGTAGACTTACCATTTGATCCAGCAATCCCACTACTGGGTATTTACCCAAAGGAAAAAAAGTCATTTTATCAAAAAGACACTTGCACTAAAATGTTTATAACAGCACAATTCACAATCGCAAAGATGTAGAATCAACCCAAGTGCCCATCAAGTCATGAGTGGATTAATAAAATGTGGTGTATTATACCATGGAATACTACTCAGCCATAAAAAATGAATTAATACCTTTTGTAACAATCTGGATGGAACTGGAAACCATTCTCCTTAGTGAACTATGGCAAGAATAGGAAAACAAACACCACATGTACTCACTATTACATTGGAACTAACCAAATAGCACTCATGTGCACAGATGGAAGTTAAACTCAATGGAAATCAAGCCAGGTGGAAGGAGGGGGGAGGGGATGGGTGAGATCATACCTAATGGATACAGTGTACAGTTTCTGGGTAATGGGCACACTTATGACTTTGTCTCAAGCAGTACAAAAGCAATCCATGTAACCA
>VBSM01002035.1:3582628-3624622 GCA_008086735.1 Cheirogaleus medius | reverse complement strand
TGGAGATGCGGTCTTCCTGTGTTGCTCAGGCTGGTCCCAAACTCATAGGCTCAAGTGATACTTCTGCCTCAGCCTCCCAAAGTGCTAGGATTGCGGGTGTGAGCCACTGTGCCCAGCCTTCATCTGTAGCTTTTAAGTGGGGAATTTAATACATTTATATTCAAGATTAGTATTGATATTTAAGGACTCATTCCTATGATTTTGTCATTTGTTTTCTGGTTGTCTTGTATATCCTCTGTTCCTTTCCTTCTCTTTTATTGTTTATCATTGCAATTTGGTGGTTTGATGTTGTGCTAACAGTTGAGTTTTTTCTCTTTTTCATTTTTATGTCTGCTCTACCAGCAAGTTTTATGTTTTCTAGTGTTTTCCTGATAGTAGTATTGTCTTTTCACTTCCAGAGGTTGGACTCCCCTAAGCATTTCTTGTAGGCCTGGTCTAATGGTGATTAATTCCCTCAGTTTTTGCTTCTTCATTTTAGAGGGATAGCTTTGCTGTGTATAGTACTATAGGTGGGAAGATTTTTTCTTACAGCACTTTGAATATACTATCCCATTCTCTCCTGGCCTGTGGGGTTTCTGCTAAGAAATCTGCTGTTATTCTGATGGGTATTTCCTTATATGTGACTTGAGCATTTCTCTAGCTATTTTTAGAATTCTCTGTCTTTGACTTTTGACAGTTTGCTTTGGAGAAGACTTTTTGGGTTCAATCTATTTGGGGATCTTTGAGCTTCCTGTATCTGGATGTCTAAATCTCTTTTAAGACTTTGGAAGTTTTCAGCTATTCTATCATTAAATAGATTTTCTGTGCCTTTGTTCATCTCTTCTACTTCTGGAACAGCCCAAATTTGAGTATTTGGTTACTTTATGGTATCTGATATGCCATTTAGGCTTTCTTAATTTTTTTCAAAATGTTTTCCTTTGTTTTGGTCTGACTGGTCTGACTTTGTTGTGGTCTGACTTTCAAAAGAGCTGTCTTCAAGTTCTAAAATTATGTTTTCTGCTTGATATTGTCTGTTGTTGAAGCTCTTGATTGTGTGTTTTATTTAACTAATTGAATTCTTCAATTCCAGGTGTTCTGTTTGTTCTCTTTTATAATGTCTATCTCTTTGTTGAAATTCTCATTCAGATCATGAATTGTTTTTCTGATTTCTTTGTATTATTTATCTGTTTTATGTTGTATTTCAATGAGCTTCTTTTATATCATTAATTTGAATTCTTTGTTGTGCATTTTACAGATTTCTTTTTTATTGGAATCTATTGCTGGAAAATTATTGTGTTCCTTTGGTGATCTCACGTTTCCTTGTTTTTTCATGTTTCTTGTGTCCTTACATTGATATCCATGCATCTGATGTAACAGTTGCTTCTTACAATTTTTTTTGGATTAGTTTTTGTAGGGGAAGACTTTTTCCTATAGATGTACTTATAGTATTGGTTGGTTAGAGCACTTTAGCTTTGTTTCTGGGTGTGTGCAGTAGTGTAGTCTCCATATGATTTTTTTGGCTGCATTTAACATCAGTGGTATCTGTGATTTCTTGAGTGGCTTAGAGTGCAGTTGGTAGTGGAGACTGTGGTGAGGCTTTGCTTGCGGTGCGGATGCCAGGCGGGCCAGTCCTCTGGCTCTAGTGGTGGCAGTGGTGGGCTGTGTCTTTCTGTCTTTGGGCCCCTGGGCAGCATACCTGGACACCAATGTTATCAGGTCCAGGCTGAGTCAGTTTGTGGGCCACCAGGTGGCTTGCTTGGGGGCAGCAGTGGCAGTGGTGGGCAGGGTGGGTAGGCGTGTCTTTAGGCCCCCGGGTAGTGTGTAGCATTGGTGACGGCATAAGCAGTGGTGGGCCAACTTTTAGACTCCCAGGTGGCATGTGTTGGTCCTAGTTGTGCTCGTGATGTCCTGGGCAGGCAGTCTCCAGGCCCCCAGGTGGCATGTGTGGGTGAGTGGGGTAGGGTGATCTTTAGGCCCCCGGATAGTGTGCTTGGGGTCTTGTGTCAGGCAGGCTGGTTCTTTTGTCAGGACTTCTGATGGTACATGCACTTGCCCTGAGCAACAGAAAAGGGTGGAAAATGCCCAGCCCCCTGGGTGGTATGCTTGGGCACTGGGGAAAGGATGGCACCAGGTAGGGCAGGCCTGTCCTCAGGCCCCCAGTAGTGCGCATGGGCACAGGCTGTGGTGGGTGGGGTGGGGCAATCCCCAGATCCCTAGATGATGTGCTTAGGCAGTGGCCGTGGTGGGTGGTGTGAGCCTATCCTCAGTCCCCAGGACATTGTTCTAGTGGGCTGCTCCCCAGGCCAACTGAAAGCATGTGCCAGTGTGCGATCACACTGTTGCTGTGGGTGAGGGGAAGGTTTTTGTCTGTGGCAATGGCCCCAGGCAGCCAACTCTTAGACTCTAGGGAGCACATGCTTCAGCTCCCTTTGTGCCAGGAGCAGCCTCATCAGTGCACTGCCTGTTCCCTGGGGTATAGGACACTGCATGGGCTAGAGTGCCAGGCACCCAGCCACACTGCGGGTTACAGCCAGCGTTGTATCACTGCAGCCCTCTGAGTGATCACTGGGGGATGTTGTGGGGCTCCAGGGATATTTAGGAGCTATTGGGCCCCAGGGCAGAATACAGTCTGCTGGGGGCTGGGCTCTCAAAGTGGTGCTGTGCTGCAGCTGCTTGGGTCTCGGTGGGTGTGTGGGACCCAGTGTGAAGTCTCTCTCTGGAATAATGCCATCACTTAGACTCCAGACAGCTCCCTCTACTAGTCTCAGTGTCCATGAGGGTCAAGGAGCAATCCTGGGACTAGGGTTGCAAGAGTCCTGGGTGGGAATGTGGATCAGTGGGGAGCTCTTACTTGCCCTTTCTCCACACTGCAGAGCCTCTCTAGGCTCTGAGCTGATGTTGGCTGGGCAGTGGTGGTTGTCCCATTTCCCGCTCCTGTGCCTCAGATGTTCCCTGTTACTTCCCTGTTGAGTTCCAGTGTTCTCTCTTAGATGTTCTAATCGACATGAGATTATTTCTTAGCTGTTTTGGTTCTCCTTTATGGAGGAGGTGAGTGCTGGGTGCCTCTACTCAACTATCTTGAAACCCTCCTTGATATTATATTTCTAGTTTTATTGCCCTATGATCAGCAAACACTGGGAGTACTATTTCTACTTTTTAAAATTTATTGAAGTTGTCCTGAACTTACTCTGTGTTCAATTTTCGTGATTTATTATGTGCTCCTGAAGAGGTTCATATTGGCTTTCTCCTCTGACAATAACTGGTAATAGCATGTCCTCCCACCATAAGCGACAGTAAAACTCAACAAAATATGTGAAGCAACTGTTTTCAAGCAACCTGAAAACTGAATATAAAATCTTGAAAGCAGTCAGAGAAAAATGAATCATTCCGTAAGGTGCGGTGAATAATACAAATGAAGGCTGATCTCTTATCATAAACAGGGGAGGCCAGAAGAACAGAAAAATATATTTTCATGTAGGCAGAATAGGGCTGTGGTCCTTGAGAGAAGGGAAACACATGAAGGGAACCTTCTGTTCACTCACTCTGATTTCTTTTTTCTTGGGGAAGGACTTAGAGTTTCAGTAGAGCACAGAGGTCTTGCTGAGCTGGGGAAGAAGAGATCATAGTTCAGGGATGTGAACTGGTGAGGATTCACAGGGAAGAGTATACATGAAGAGTGAGTTGCACAGAGGGGTAGGGCCCAGAAGTCTACATGGAGGTTTTCCATGGTCTTTGGTGAGGGCGGGGCTATACATGCATAGAGCAGGAATCTGTTAGGCTTAGCAGAGGGCAGAGCAGATGCTGTAAGGCCAATAGCTGAACTGAGACAATGATCAGTAATGATGAATGATGCTGGAATTTCAGCCTAGATAGAGATCTTTGCTATGCATCTGCGTGAGATTAGACCAGCCTGAAATTAAGGGCTACTCTAGACCTGCTTTAGAGTATGAATCATGTCCTAAAGTAAGAGCTAGGTCCTAGGACTAAGGATTAAACCAATATAGATCTATATTAACAAAGAATAAAGCTTTGGCGGGGGTCAAAAGATTCACCAAGAATTTTACTACCTTCTAGAACAAAAGGCAAAATTACTTAAAAGAAGCAACCACTCCCTACAACATATTATCCAGAATGACTAGCATGCAACCAAAACTTAGGAAACACAAAAGGAAGTTGAAGAATATGGCCCATAATAATAATAAAATGTTGGTTGAAACAAAACCCAAGATTAACCAGATGGGAATTTAGCAGGCCAGCATTTTAAAACAACTATTATAAATGTATTCAATGCCAAAAAATAGATGGAAATAATATGTGAAGACATAGAGAATCTTATCAGAGAAATGGAATCTATAAAAAAATAGCCAAGTAGAAGTCTAGCACTGAAAAGTACAATATCTAAAATTTTACAAAATTTCCTGATTGGGCTTCCCAGCAGATTAAAAACTGCAGAAGAAATGGTTAGTAAACTATTAGTGAGATTAATAGAAATTTTCTCATCTGAAGGGCAAAGAGGAAAAACAGATTAAAATAAAAAATGAAAAGAGTGTCTGTGGCCTGTGGGAAATTTCAAGCAATCTGCTGATAACATACGTATACTTGGAATCCCAGAAACAGAAGCGAGAGATTGGGACAGAAAAATAAAGAAATAATGGCTAAAATATTCCCAAATTCGGTGAAACTTACTTGTTTATAGATTCAAAAAGGTCAGAAAACCCTTACAAGATTAAACAACATTCACATAAGCACATGACAAACACCTGAAAATTGAAGATCTTGACATCTTCAAAGTATTCAAAGAAAAATGCATTCCATAAAGAAGAGCGAATAGTAGAAATGATGGCTGGCCCTTGTCGCAAACAGTAGAGGCCAGAAGAGCAGAAAAACATCTTTCAAGTGCTGAAAGAATAAATGTTGCCAATCTAGATTTTTATATCTAGTGAGAATATCTTTTTATATGATGTTGAAATAAGGATATTTCAGATAAATAAAAGCCAAGAAAATTTGTGGCCAGCCGGGGCCTGTTTCACAGTTTGAATTTAAAAATTCAAACTCAAATTTACAGAAAGAAATGAAACACACAAGAAAGGTAAATATGAGTGTGGTAAAATATAAATATCTTTTTTTGTCTTGTTTTTCCACAATTATTTAAAGGAAAATGGACAAGGGAGGCTTCCAGAATGGTGGATTAAAGACCTCCATAAATCTGCCCTACCCTAAAAACAAGAAAAAACACTGGGAAAATTGTGTAAATCAACTTTCAGAATTCTGTAAATTACCAAACTACCACAGGCTTGCAGCAATGTAAAGAGTATTTATTCAGGGAAAGGTGAAGAATCTCAGTAAGAACATGAAGGTTGTGGCATTGTAGCTTAATCTGCTCCCATCCTGTCTTTCCTCCCTGCATGGTAGCCTTGAAAATCAGCAACCTCACAAAAAGTGTGAAAACCCGCAGACTTACAGCTTCTGGAATGGGTCATTTGGGTTTGGAAGTCCTCAAAAAGTCCCATTCCCAGAGCATTGGCACGATTTGGCGTGCCTCACACTTGCCTGGAAAAATCCCCCTCATAGCTCGTTGTCATTATTTGATCTGAATTGGAGCTCATCTGAGGAGGAAAGCCTATACCCAGGGCATTTGTAACAAGCAGTCTCCTGGCAATTTTTAAATATCGTAGCTGCCTGATGCTGAGAGACCAGCTGGGGCAAACGAGTTTGTCCAGAAACTTGAAGATCTAGGGAATGGAATATCCATAGGAGGCTTTGAAAAACTCTGACATATCCCTGGGGAATATAGAAGACGACATTCATAGGGCTGTGGACATGACCAGGAAAGACCTGAAAGGGTCCCAGTCTTTCACCTCTGGTTGGTGTTGAGGCCTTGCACAGAGTTGTAAACTGCCTGAATGTTGAAGGCACACCCCAACGCAAACCCACAGCCTCTTGGCAAAGGGTGGAAGACATACCCATTTAAGGCACTTATGGAGATGTCTGGCCAGTCATTAGCTGGCCACTGAGCTAAATGAACACACACTCTAGTGGCCAGACATTATAGGGAATGCAGACTTTACAAAATTAGTACAGAAATACCAGTAAACAATGACACAATAGCAATAACAAAATACCTTGAGTGGGAGGGTCTGATTTCCATTCTTGACACATGATATCATCTAAGATGTCCAGTCTTCAACAAAAATTTACAAAACATGCCAAAAAACAAAAATAGGAAAATATGGCCCATATACAGGAAAAAAGCCATTAATAGAAACTGTTTCTGAGGGGATCTATATGCTGGATTTACTAGACAGATTTTAAATCAACTATTATAAGTATGTACAAAGAACCACAGAAAACTATGTCTAAAGAATTAAAGGAAAATATGAAAATTATGTCTCACCAAATAGAGAATATCAATAAGAGGTAGAAATAATACAAAAAGAAACAAATGGAAATTTGGAGGTTGAACAGTAGAATAACTGAAATGAAAAAATTCACTAAAAGGACTCAATGACATTTTGGAATTGGCAGAAAAAAAAGAATCAGCTAATTTGGAGATAGATCATCCCTTCTGACCTTACAGAAATAAAAAGGATTATAAGGGCATACTGTGAGCAACTGTATGTCAGCAAATTAGATAACTTAGATCAAATTTCTAGAAAGACAAACACTAAAACTGACTCAAGAAGAAACAGAAAATATGAATAGACTTATAACAAAAGATTGAATTAGAAATTGAAAACATTCCACAAAGGGTGTGAAAATACAAGCAGGCATGGTTCATTGACTATAAGAAAATAACCCAGGGAGCTATCTTTGGAGGCTGGGTGCTACAGTATGCTCTCCAGCCCCTAACAATTCTGTCTTTTCCACACACAAAATACAACATTGTCCTAATATGTCCTTAAATCTCATCTTATTAAAGGACCAGTTTCAGCCTTCATAATAGAAATCTTATCATCTAAAATGATAAATCTATATATACATGAGGTTTCTTGGATACATTTCCTCAGGTGCAGCTCCTTGAATGCTGCTCCTTTCAATCTTGAAGACCTGTGAACTGTGGACACACATTATCTGCTCCTCCACGTTCCCAGACTACAATGATGAGACGCAGAAAGGAGGAGCATCATGGACACTCTCATTTAAAAAGGAGAAAAACAGATGGTACCTAGCAGTTGTTAATCCCCAGAAATGCCGAAATCTTGGTGGGCACATTTCTTCAGTTCTCTTTGCTCCAGAGGAAAAAAAATATTCTTTGCTTTGAGCAAATTTCTGCTCCCTGGAAATGCTTCTCTGTGCTCTTGCCTCTACTGTCTGAATTATTCTTTCTTTTCCATAAGAATGGTTCATATTTGTAGCTGAATAAATTTCTTAGCCTGATTCCCATTCACAGAAGTTTGGGGGACCTGAAGCTTTTTAACATTCTGAAATTAATTGTCCCTGTCCCTTTTAGTCCAAGCTGGAGGTGATTCTGATGATACAATTCAATTGAAATCCTTGCTATTATAGTTTCCTATAAATGGTTGATGTTCATTCCATTAAACAAAAAGCCCACCTATGAATCTCTTCAAAACATCCTCCTCTCTAATTTTGGCTGAGAATCAGGATACTGTGGAATAATGCCCTTGACATTCTCAGTAGCCCTGGTGGCTAGCTGAGATAGTGGATGAGGAGTTAGGTACCTAAAGTTGAGATTACAGATGTTTGAAAACATAGGATTGCATGAATGAGGCTGGAGGGTGGGCAAAATCCTGGAGGACAGGAACTTAGGGAATTGAAAGATCAGGCATGAAGGATTGTCTATAAAGTGAGCTAGATGACTACTGAATTTTTGTGTTCAGTGGATTCTTAGAATTGCAGTACCAGAGGGTCCACAAGTGGATCGACTATGGAGCTAAAGAAGCTTAACTCTCAGGGGCCCTTGTTTACACAGGGGCAATTTTACATTCATAATTTGTTTTCTTCTTCTTACAGTCCCTCCCTGTCTCCAACTGTATATAGTTTGGTTCCCATAAAACCTGGACACATTTCTAGGTTTTATGGAGTGAAATGGAAATCACAAAAATATTAATAATCATGGCAGGAGTAGTGGCAGGGAGGGTAACATTGAGCTTCAGGGAACAGGGGGAGTGATTTCGTGGTCTGAGGATGAAGGCAGCTGGAAGAGAGCAAGGAGTGGTGCAGACGAGTGATCTGAGATTCAGTGAGCTGCAGCCTACTGCTGGCTACTTAGTTTTACATAAAGTTTTGTTGTGTCCATTCATTTGTGTCTTGACTATGGCCAGTTTTGTGCTACCGTGGCAGTATTGAGTAAGTAGTTGAGACAAAGACTACACAGCCCACAAAGCCTAAAATACATTTGACCCTTGAATAACATAGGTTTGAACTGTGTGGGTCCACTTATACGTGGATTTGTTTCAGTAACTGTATTGGACAAATGGGGGGATTTGTGATAATTTGTAAAAAGTTGTAGACAAATTGTGTATCCTAGAAGTATTGAAAAAATTAAGGGAAAGGTATGTCATAAATGCATAAAATATATGTAGATACTAGTCTATCTTATTTTATACCATAAAATATATAAAATGTACTATAAAAAGTTAAAATTGATCAGCACTTATACACACAAACACAGGCGGTATATGGCATCATTCGCAGTTGACAGAAATACAAACAAATATAAAGATACAATATTAAATCATAACTATAAAATTAACTGTGGTCATACTGTACTACTGTGATACTTTTATAGCCACCTCCTGTTGCTGTTGTAGTGAGCTGAAGTTTTCTGAGTGCCCACTTAAAATGCTGTGCGATGCTAATTATCTCCTCATAAGGAGTTTGCCTCTCCAGTAAATTGTGTATTGCAGTAAAAAGTGATCTCTTGAGATTCTTGCGTGTTTTTCATTGTGTTTAGCACAGATATGTAAACCCACACAAAGTGCCACTAGTGATGCTGGAAGTACTTCCAAGAAGCTGATAAAAATGCATGATGTTACAAGAAAAAGTTGAATTGGTTGATACATACGGTAGATTGAAGTTGCAACATTTCAAGATAAATCTGTAGTTGATGTTGCACCGTTTCAAGATAAATGAAGCCAGTGAAAGGACCACTGTAAAAAAAAAAAAAAAGAAGAAGAAGAAGAAAAGGAAATTTTTGAAGCTGTTGCTGTAACTACTCAGCAGGTGCAAAACTTTGCGCTTTTTTCAAAATACTCACTTATCTCACATTGAAGATGCAGCTTTTGTATGGGTCTGGGGTTGCTATAAGAAAGGCATACTGGTTGGGCATGATGGCTCACACCTGTAGTGCCAGCACTTTAGAAGGCCACGGCGGGAGGACTGCTTGAGGCCAGGAGTTTGAGACCAGCCTGGGCAACATAGTGAGACCTCATCTCTACAAAAAAATAAATCAGCTGTGCATCATGGCATATACCTGTAGTCAGTTACTTGGGAGGCTGAGGCAGGAGGATCATTTGAACTCAGGAGTTTGAGGTTGCAGTGTGCTGTGATGATACCACTGCACTCTTGCTCTGACAATAGAGCGAAACCCTGTATCAAAAAGAGAGGCATACCTATACATTCTTACCACGATTCTAATAAAAGTAAAGTCGTTATATGACAACTTAAAGCAAATGGAAGACAAAAGAACTAAAGGTAGAGAATTTAATGCCAGCAAAGGATGGTTTGATAGTTTTAGAAAGAGGTTTGACATAAAAAAAAAAGTCTAGATAGCAGGACAGCACCTTCTGCCAACCAAGAGGCAGCAGATGAGTTCCCAGATGTCATTAAGAAAATCATTGAGGAGAAGAATATCTGCCTGAATAGGTTTTAATACAGATAAGGCCCTATTCTGGGAAAAAAGAAATGCCACAAAGGACATTTATTAGTAAGGAAGAGAAGCAGGCACAAGGATTTAAGTCAGGAAAGGATAGGCTAACTCTACTATTTTGTGAAAATGCAGTTGAGTTTATGGTCAGGACTGCCTTTATCTATTAAGCTACTGACCCCCAAGCCTTGAAGGGAAAGATACATGCCAGCTGCCAGTCTTTTGGTTATAAACGAGAAGAACTGGACAACAAGAACACTTTTTCTGGATTGGTTCCATCGATGCTTTGTTCCCAAAGTAAGAAAATACTTTGCCAGTAAGGGACTGCCTTTTAAAGTTCTTTTGATGTTGGACCATGTCCCTGGCCACCCAGAACCCCAGGCTGCAGCATAAGCAGAGACTGGTGAAAAGGGCGGATCCTGTTTCAGTCTGAAACAGGATCCACACTTTTCACCCTCGTCTTCAGACTGATTTGATGACTCAACTTGGATTGGAAAATGGTTCTTTCCAGACAAATCTATGTTCAGGCCCGGCACCTGGGTTTTTCGAGGAGTATGTGGCCGAAGTTTTGAAATAATAATTATTTTAAGGCTTATTTCACCATTATTTCAGCATATTTAAAGGACTGCAGCCCTTTTACCAGCGTTTTTAGCGCATTGGTTTCATGAGCTCAGAGCCAAAGATGATTCTGGCAGACCAATCTTTGTTGAGGCCCAACTAAGTGGATATTTCCAAAAAGTCGGTCCCAGAGCCTTTAAAATAACCATTCATGAAAGAACTATCTCACCATCCATTCACCATTATTTCAAGGGCATGATGAGTGCAGGTGGTCTTAAGGCCAAGGAGGGTGGTCAGGTTGTGAGTACGAGGGGAAAGGACAGGTAGGGGGGGTTCCAGGAGTACAGAGAGCTCAGAAACTTTATCCTGGCTCCTGCTGGTGGACTTTGGAGGGGAGGGGAGGCCCATGTGGCCTGAAGAATAGTCTGATTCCAGTCTCCAGAGGTGAATACCCATGTCTGACTTGGCATCACACTCTGCTGCTCTCAAAGCTCCCTGGCTACTAAATGTGTGGGCTTAGTTTTTGAAAGTTGGTTAAAGGTCTCATAGGTGTTTGTAAAGCCAGTGTATGAAGTGTTGAAGATTGTATGAAGAGTGTATGAAGATTCAGTGGAGGACGGCCGCATGGAGAGTCTCAGACAGCCTGTCACTGTATGGGCTTGGAGCATATGAAATCCTCTTGTAAAGCCTTGCTTTTGATCAGTTCTGCCTCAATCATTGGTTTATATATTCATTACATTTCACATAGAATTAAGTCCCCTATTTCAAACATACAGAGCTATTTCTAATACTGATACTTTAAAAATTGCCCATGGTGGTGCACGCCTGTAGTCCCAGCTACTCGGGAGGCTGAGGCAGGAGGATTGCTCGAGCCCAGGAGTTTGAGGTTGCTGTGAGCTAGGCTGACGCCCCGGCACTTACTCTAGCCCGGGCAACAGAGTGAGACTCTGTCTCAAAAAAAAAAAAAAAAAAATTGCCCAGTATAGGTGAATTACATGTAGATAAAGAAGTAGAAATGATTGTTCCCCACTTTAAGTGCTTCATTATAGCATGGTATTAGTCATTGTCAAACTGAGTTTCATCCTCAGACCACACACCTAATGGTAGTAGGTTGTGATAAGGGTGAATTCTAAGGTGTACATTTGTTTTTCTCATGTTGTAGTATCTCCGAAATCAGTGCATCGGCCACTGCTGTCCGTATGGTGGTTCTGACATAATTAACTGCTACTAGCATGTTCGTGTTGAGCTTTGCAGAATGGGCACGAGCACCCTGGAAGTAAACCCGGAGACCTCAGGGGCTCTGCTGCCGCAGTGCTCGCATACACCAGTACTCTTGATGGAACAGCATGAACATTGATGATTCTGAGTTGAAAAATGAGAAGAGTCAGGCTTCAAATGGGAAGAGCTTTTTAGGATAACTTAACCAACTTATTTTATTTCTGTTTTCCTTTTTTTTTTTTACATATGTATGAAGGCAACATAGAGAAAAACCATGTTAAAGTAAGTCTCTAAGAGCATTTGCATTGAGTATAAGGTGAATTTCTAAGTGATAAATCATGCAACATAATGCACTTTAGCATTTTTTTCTTTCTTAGTGGTGTATAAAATAATGATGTTCCTTTCTTTGATCAGTGTCATCTTAGAGTCAATGCAGTATGCTAGGTAATGTACGTAACAACTTCAGTACAGTGTCTGTTGCCTGGTAGACATGCCACAAACTACACAAATTTTGATAAATAGTCTTGCTGATGTTATCATCAGCATGCAACTGCACTATGTAATTCAGTTTTTCCGAATGAAATGTTTAGGAAAAGAATTATAAAACAAAGAAAGACTTTCTGTTTATGTTTGAAAATTATTAGTGATTAACATTTTAAAACTGGCTGCTGGTTCATCACCATGCAATGACCTTTCAATAAAGGATATTAATTCTAGCTTCAGTTTTACCAGCAGACTGTCAGAATAATGGATTTACATGACACGCTGCAGCACCAAAAAACTGTAGCATCTCCAAAGAAGCATTTAAAGAAATTGCATTTGTCTCTGCTGGTTTATGGAATGTCAGAAATCAAAATGCTCATTTCTTACTAGATTTATTATTAAACAGTCTAAATTGGTGTTCACTCAAGAGACCAGAAAATCACTATGAGAGTTGTTTGGGCTTTAAGAATAAAGTACACTTGATAGCTCTCTTCTATTTTTTTTACCTTTAAGAATAACATTCAAAATAATATTGTACAGCAGGGGCTGGCGAACTTTCCTTGCAAAGGACCAGACGGTAAATATTTTAGGCTTGTGGGTCATATGGTCTTTGCCGCTACTACTCAATTCTGCCAACAGAGCATGAAAATAAGCCACAGAGAATCCATCAAAGAATGGGCATGACTGGTTTCCATAAAATTTCATTTACAAAATTAGGTAGGTGGCCAGCCTGTAGGCCGTGATTTGCCAACCCATGTCCAGTCACTAATTCAAATAAACTCTCCCCAAACTACTCGCAGATCTTCACAAGTCAACATATTTATAAAATTTAGTTATTAAATTATGATTTAACTCAAGCGACAGAGACATTACAATTTAAGATTAAGGCTGCCGCTCCCACAGGTGTATGAAGATGTATGAAGAAAAAGGGGAAAATATACCCTAAGGGTTTAATCTTAAAGTCAATAAATCCTACTGTATCAATTAGTCTTTGCTAGATAATAAACCTCCCTAAGCAAAGTGACTTCCAATAACAGTTACTTATGTGCTCACTGTTGCTCACTCACCCGCCTGCAGCCTCAGTTGGGATGAGGCCTCTCTCCACATGGCCTCTCATCTTTAAAGAGGCTCACTCAGGCTTTTTGACGTAGTGACAACATTCAAAGAGGGCCTGAGTGGAAGCTGCAAGGCCTCTTGGTGCCTAGGCCTGGAAATCTCATGTTACTTCCATCAGATCGTTTTGATTGAAGGAAGTCATTAAGCCAGTCTGGTTCAAGGGCTAGGGAAAGAAACTCCACCTCTTGATGACATGAATGCAAAGAATTTGTGCCCCTCTTTAATCTACCATGGTTGCCTAGGAATTTGCAACCAGAGCTTTTCACAACATTGTAATTGGTGTGTCTGGTTCAGGGGTTGGCAAACTTTAATCTATAAAGGGCCAGATATACTTTAAGCTATATGGGCAATATAGTGTCTATTACAACTACTCAACTCTGTTCCTGCAGCACTGTAACAGCTGCAAACTGTTCCTTTGATCAGTGTCATCTTAGAGTCAATGCAGTATGGTAGGTAATGTACGTAACATAAATGAATGGGCCTGACTGTGTTCCAATAAAACTTTATTGGCATGGACAGTTTGCCCCCTCAGATACAGCTCATTCATTAAGTCATTGAACAAATATTTGTATGCTAGTCAATGTTCTAGGTACAAGGAATACAGCAATGAATAAAACTGACAAAAATCTCTGTCTTCATGGAGCTTATATTCTGGTAGAAAAAATAAGCAACAAACAAAATAATTGAATAATAAGTTTATGTTAGATAATGGTATATGTTAGTTGATAATAGACACTGAGAAAAAAAAATGAAGAAGGGGATATGAAGTATCTCGACCAAGGGGATTGGGAGCTGAAATCCTGCACTGGGTAGTGAGGGAGGGAAGGCCTCTCTGTGAAGGTGACTGTTAAGTAAAAGCTTGAAGGCTGTTTAGAAGCCAGCCATGCCAATATCCGGGGAAGAGAACAGCAAGTGCAAAAGCCCAAGGTGGGAGCGTGCCTGGCATGTCAGAGGATCAGCAGGGAGGCCGATGTGGCTGCAGTAAAGGAAATGCTGGAAAAGCAGTAGGAAAAATCAGCAGAACTTGTTGGTGCATTCAGGGTATATACATGATCATTTTTGTCAAAAGCTATAGAAAACGTTAACATCATTTGGGAACTTGTGACTACCTACCTACGTTTCTGTCTTGGCTAACTTGTATATATTAGGTCAGTGGTTTGGGAAGCTCAGAGTAAGGCCTGGAAGCATCCCACATGGGGCTAATGATAATCTTGGTTCGAAAATCATTGCAGTAGATTCAACTTCCACTGAGACTGGAGTCTCTTGTATGCTGTCTTCTTGAGAGATTACCACGTGAATGGGTCTGGCATTAGAAAAGTCCTTTTTCCACACAAGGCAGCATACTCCACCTTTGAAAAATTTCTAATTGTTGCAAAGTGTTTCTTTATATTGAGCTGAAATTGCTTCTCTGTAATTTCTACTCAATTTGATTCTGGTTTTTCCCCTTTGTAACTACTCAAACATTTGTTATTTCAGTTTACCTATAGGAGGAATAAAATACCTCACAGTGTTAAATCTGCAAGTAAAGTTTAAATTATAGTAATATCACAATTGGTATTTTATAATATCTTACATTTAAGATGCTAGAAATATTTTATTGATTTGTTTTCATCTATTGATGAGAGACATTTTTCTTTATTACCCCGTGTTACTGTTTATAGTATCCCTTGTTAACATAGCTGCCAAAATGTTTAATGTTCCTTAATTTTAACATTCATTTTACTTTACCCATTATTGAGGATAATTTATTCAGTTATGCTAGTTAATTCTAATTGTTTATTATCAAGCTGTATCAACTATTGTTGAATTTAAAACCACCCATAACTCAGTGAATTAAGATAAAAAAAATCTATTATCTTGACTTTTTTATTTTTGAGACAGAGTCTTCCTCTGTTGCCCAGGCTAGAGTGCCGTGGCATCAGCCTAGCTCACAGCAACCTCAAACTCCTGGGCTCAAGCAGTCTTCCTGCCTCAGCCACCCAAGTAGCTGGGACTACAGGCACGTGCCCCCACACCCAGCTAATTTTGTCTATTTTTAGTAGAGTTGGGGTCTCCCTCTTGCCCAGGCTGGTCTGGAACTCCTGACCTCAAGCGATCCTCCCGCCTCAGCCTCCGAGAGTGCTAGAACCACAGGCTAGGGCCACTGCATCCAGCCTATCTTGACTCTTGTCTGTAGATTAGCAGGGGCTTAGCTCTAGGCTTAGCTCTTAGCTCTAGGTTGTGACAACATTGCATTAAAAAATGCCTATCTTGGGGCAGCTTAGATGGGGTAGCTCCAATGGACCCCAGTAAAGTTGAGTTCTAGTCTAGTTCTGTTTAGTTTTGGATGAAGTCTGGATGGCCCTTAAATGCATTCAGTGGCCATGGTCAATGCCACCAAAATAATCATGCTAGCCTTTCATGATATAAGGCCCAGTGCAACTCCCTGACTGCCTTGCCTTAATTTCCTTGATGGTCCCAACATTTCACTTCAGTTTCCTGAAACCCGTCTCTTGAATGCACTGGTTTACCTAATAGCAATTCCTGTACTCTCCTTGTCTAGAGTTGTGATGATATGGAATGACTGATTTTAAGGACTCATGTTTAAGTTTCTTAAGGTAGTTCTAGAAAATATTTCACTCTTCTATATTTAGTGAAATTTCATTTGTTTAATGTACAGTTTTTTATGGAGATATACTTTATCACAAAATCCACCAATTTTAAAGTGCATAATTCAGTGTCTTTTTAAGTATATTTGCAAGGTTGTGCAACTGTCTTCACTAATTCCAGGACATTTTCATCACCTCAAAAAAAAAAATAACAACCCAATTACCCCTTTGTAGTCTCTCCCCATTCAGTTCTTTCCCCAGTTCCTGGCAGCCACTAAGCTACTTTCTATCCCTATAGATTTGCCTGTCCAGATATTTTATATGCATGAAATTATACAATATGTGGTTTTTGTGTCTGGCTTCTTTCACTTAGTATTAATATGTAAATTTTAATGTTAATAGGAAAGCCACAATAGTCTATTAATAATTTAAAATATCAATATCCAAGAAGCTTTTATATGTTTAAATAATACTTATTTTCATCAGGTATTTGAACTTTTCTTATTTCTTACTACCGTGATACCGCTAAAACTTTGCATTAAGAAATTGTTCCTGTTTGCTTCAAAGTGTAGTTAAACATGGCTGCATGAAGGTTTGACTGAACAAATTCTTATGATAATGAAGAGTAAATTTAGTTCAGTAGCTGTGCTCAAACTTTTCTCATTTTAATGAATCATGGAAATATGTATTAGGAAGAATGTCTCAAAAATTGAACTTTAATTAAACAAAATGGGCATTGCTTGAATTTAACATAAAGTTACTCATTAAGATAATGTTACTAAACTTTATTTAAGAGTAGTATGTAAAGTGGATGCCAAATTGGCTTTTCTTTTCTCTCAAAGATGCTTTGATAACTCTCTCTGCTGTTAAGCTAAAACTTAGATAAAGATAGACTTGAGTTAAAACTTGGCAACAGCGGAATCTCAACTTAAATCTTAGGATATGTCTTCTTTCTTGGACAAGAACACACTGCAGGCTTAGTTTTCAATGCTGCAGGTAAGGATGAGACAAAACTGAGTAACTGGAAAATTCTTTATTGAACTCAATTTATACATGACAGCATTATCCATTAATGGAATAATGAGATCCTTAATGGAATCATGAGATTGGAGGCAAGGTTCTCTTTCAGTTTATATTGCTACAAAGTACATCTTTTCATTTCTGATCTTGACATTCATACCAGCATTTTATGATACTTAATGAATCAATGGGAAAGCCTGTACTTCTCCCCATTTGTTTGGTTTCCTACTTCTAAAGTAGCTGTAATAATACATGACTCATCTAGGTACCAGGCACATGAATGAATTGTTAAGAGACTTTGAAAACCCCTAGGAAAGATGCTGTGGTTAACAAAACACTCTCTTAACAAGTAGGCTCTAAAATGAATTTCTTATACATAAATGTCTGTTTCTATAAATTTCCATTGGTAGATTCAAGTATATAGTTAGACCTGGGTTCTAACAGAAAAAACATAATATATATTGACCCGAGAAGGCAGGAATTGGGAGAATGGCTTCAGGGTGTATAGGAGTATAAAGTGATCTCCAACTTAATTGTCTGTCATTTGTGCTTCTTGTGGATGTTTGCCTACAGGCTGCGGCCAGTTTCCTGTCTTATCAGGTTCCTCCCGTATCCTGCTCTCTAAGGGAGTGCACTATTTGAATTTTTCTTCTATAAGATAAAAAATGTAGGGACCTGAAATTCCATCAGGCTAACTTTAACTCAGTCTGTTTTCTTAGTTGCAGTTCCATAATTGTCTTACATGTATGTGGTTAACCTGTAACATAGCTGTGTCATACATTTATAGTTGTTTTCTGATAGCTCTCTAGGGCCAAACTTTTGTCTTTCTATCTTCTTTAAGGAAATACCATAAAACTGTACTATCTGCTCTAACTATATCACAGAACTATAGTTTTAAAAGTGTGTTCTTTAGAAGCTGTTAGAAATCCTAGTGGGAGAATTGTGCCAAAAGAAAAGTGTAATCATCCAGGTTGGAAGAACAGTATAATAAATCCCCAATAAAAACATTTAACTTTTGAAATTTTTCATTATACTTGTGCAAAAGCATTATTGTGAGGATATAATGAAATAATAGGCATGGAGGTGCTATTAAATACCCAAAGTTGTCCATATAAATGTGTGATGTTAAATTAAGAGTCTCATGCTCTACTGACTGAGCTAGATGGGCTTCTTGATATTACATTAATTATACTACCTGAGTTTAGTATTCGAGAAAGAATTAGGCAGGCAGTAAGTATTGCTCTGTGGTTGATAACAAGGGCCTGAAACCAGACAGCCTAGGTTCTAATCCTGACTCTGCTATATGCCACCTGCATAGCCCTGAACTGGCTACTTACTTAATGTCTTCATGCCTCAGTTTCCTCAACTATGTAAAGGGAGCAATAAGAATATACCCACTCACCCATCTCATAGGGTCGTGGTGAAAATTAAACAAGTTGATGTGCGTAAGCATTTGGAACAGTGCCTGGCACATAGTAAGCATCATAGAAATACTAGTTACTATATTGCTAACTGTGGTCAGATCCCAGAGAGAATGTCTACCCTTTGTTTTCCCCCTTTGATGCTTCACATGTGGGGAGCTTATGTGTATCTGCTGCTTAATCTCAAGTCACTGACACTTGGTAGAGGTGGGAAGGAGAAATGAAGAGCTATAGAGTGAGGATGTGGTGTGTGCCAGGCACTACGTGCAAGACTGGGCACATGTTATTTCCTGTCCTAACAGTGGGGCCATGAAGTTGGTTTTCTCATCGATAAACTAGAGCTTAAATCTTCTTAATAGAGTTGGTAAGATTTAAATAAGATAATGTATATAAAGCACTTTGACAGATAATGGACTCTCAGCAAATAGTAGCTTTTATTATTACTACTTTTTGGTATCTTCCTTGGTAAACAGTAACTCCTTGATACGTGAATTAAAGATTTGATTTTTAGGCACTCTTGAATATTTCTGGTTAAGGTAACAGAAAAAAAGATGACTTTTATTTTACTCTCATATACCAAAGCCCACATAAAACAACAGAAACACATCTCTCTCTTCAAGGAAATTAAACAAACAAACAAAATGCAGTATTCCAAACCAAAACCTTTGACGTATACTTGCTAGATATTGTGAATTCTATAGAAAGATGGACAATATATGCTTCTATGGACTTTGAGCAAGGTATGTATTTTGCCCAAAGAAGTGCCACGATCCTGAAAGCCATCTCTAACAAGTCCTTGATTAAAGTAGTGAGATACAGGCCAGCCAGATGGTGATGCCCCTACAGTGATAACTCTTGAGAATTGCAGGGGCATTAAAGAAGCCATGGGAAAGTTAAGCACTGCGGGGGAGACCGTGCTGATGGACCATTTCTGTCCTCTCTGATCTTGCCTTCAAACTGGAGGCCCCACCTCACTGTGTGTTCAACTCTGGCTCTGTCTCTCTCCACACTTCTTCAGCAGATACCTGTTCTTCAGCAGTGAGCAACAATCAGGAAGGAACCTGTACATAAAAACTGGAGGAGGGAAGCATATGGAAGAGGCAGAGAAAGGATAAATATTACAAGAGAAATAGAAGAAGAATCATGTTTTCTAAGTCTATGGGAGATGCAAACATGCTCACTCTAGAAAAAGGAATTCAGTAGAGGTTCAGGAGCACAAAGGAAGCATGAGATAGTGGAGCAAACAAGGAGCAGACTGGGAGAGCTTGGGAAGACATGGAAGAAGGTAACTTCAATATCATGACACTGGCCATTGTGGATCACAGGGATGAAAGCCACACTAGAAGCTGCAAAAGACCAAATAAACATGACTGAAATCACCCTCAGGTATGTGGTGGATAGGCTTCAGGGAGTCACATAAAATGACAGGGAATGAAACAGTGATTTAGAAAAATGAATAGAGACAATGACAGATGTCATTGACAAAGGAGCTAAACATAAGCATGATTGGTGTTCTTACAGAAGTAGTGGAAGGAACTGGACAGATGAAATATTTTAAAATAGGGAAAAATGTTCCATAAATAAATGTGCAAATCAAAATGGCATGTTGTAGCTTAGGAAAACCTAATGCAAAATGACATATTCTGGTGACAGTACTAACCATCAAGGACAGGGAAAGGATGCAGAAGAAGTTAGTAACATACAAGGCATAGTGAGGGAACAGCGATGGGACTTGGAGCCAGAGCTGCCTGGAGAGAGGGCCGCCTTACAGGAACCAGGCCTTTGGGAGTGGGACCCTGGGCCTCACTCTTGCCCCACCCTTCGATTTCCTGCCAGTGGTTCTCTGTGACTGAACCCTGTGGGAAACCAGAGGGCAAGAGAGTCCATTGACGCCATCCATGCATTTCAGCTGCTAGGTGGAGAGCGGATCAGGAAGGGGAATAGAAGACATCCAGTGTGTGAATCAAAATCATTTTTTCTTGCTATTAAGAAATTGAAATTTGTTTTAGACTCTTATTTATAAAAACAGGCAACGTTAGAAATAAAGTCATTGTGCTCCTTGCTGTCTTGCTTCCCCTTGTAACCACACGTTAGGATTTTAGTCTTACTGAGGTGCTGTGTGAGAAGTACAAGAAGCTTGATGTCTGTCACATCTTTTTCACTTGCTTAGTTACAGAGATTCCCCAGTTGGACACTTGTATGGACTGGGTCATAGTAGAGAATAGAAACATATTTTAGGAACCAAGACATTTATTTGGGCCCTGTTATAGCTTCCAGCGGTGCTCTCTGGATTCTTTTAAGGCCACCAAAGGGACTAAAATTTGATCTGTTGATTTATTTTTCATCAGTTTTTACCCAGTTTCTCTTGTGATAATGGCATATTCTTGGGACCCAGCTGGCTAGGGTCCTAGGGATAGATCCTTTTGCTTTGAGGCACAATGAAAACCACTTGGACCATAATCGTGGATTTAGCAGACCAGTTTTGGGGACCTGAAAACTTTTAAGCAGTGATCTCATTTTTGCTTTTTTCATATTATTTGACCTTGATTTTGAAATATGGAGAACAATGTGTTAGTAAATACATAGAACTTCCCATTTATTTTTTAAATATCTCATTGAGATAGGATAGCCTTCTCAGCCTTCTTACCAGTGTTCAGTCAGGTTTCATAATATCTAAGGTACTCTGAGATAGCAAAGCCATATCCATCATCAAAATAGTTTTTTTCAATGTAAAAGAAAAGCTATTTAACAAGCTTTTATTACTAGATGAGATTAGAAACATGTTTAAAAATATTAAGGAGGAATGCATAACAGAAGGTGTGAATCTATAACAGTGTCAGGATAACAGCACACAGTGAAGTGTGCCTCCTATAAAAATCACAGAGAGGTACTGAAAGACCTTTTTTTATGAAGCTGTCTTCCAAAAAAGAAGATACAAGTCCGTTATTTATTTAGGGAAGAATTTGGGAAGTTAGCATGTGAACCAAAGAAGGTAACATGGCATGCTAATTGAAATAGCTGGGTTTGAATCTGGAGTCTGCAAGTTATTTGGAGAGATCCTTTGGGTCTTACTCTCTCCAGAGATAACCTATTTTATGTTTGTTTTGAGGATTAAATGATAATTATATGTAAATTTCTATGCATAATCATTGCATTAGCATAACTATTTAAAAGTAAGTGCTAAAAATAGCTGAGAGAGTGATCCTCACATGGGACCACATATGCGGATCATGAGAAAGAGAGAAGGGAAACCCAAGACAAGTGATTAGATTCTAAGACATTAATTATCACCCATTTTAAATGAGTTGAACTTTACCAACCCAAATAGATTTCAATGCTAGATACTGAAAAATCCACAAATATGATCTTAGAGCCATTGTTCTTAAGAAGTTACAAAGAAATAGAGGTACATAAGAAATTAGGGTGGAAAATATGTCATTTTCCAAAAGGGGAATTGAAGGATTTCAGAACTGCCGATAAGTATGTTTGTTTAGACAAAATGATGATGCTGTTAGTTTTTGATAATTGAAAAAAGGAAGGCCTAATCAGGGCAGGCCTGAGACCATATTTAAGAGGTACTGATGGAGATGAGATCTGGGAGACAGAAATCATGATCCTGGGTCATACAATCGGAAAGACTGAACATTTGGGCAGAGGACTCTGTTAGGTTGGGTAATGCTAGCTGGTGGAAAAAATAAACTAAAATTTCAGTGGATTTAACACAGAAGAAGTTTATCAGTGGTATAATGTTAGAGTGTGTGGTATTCCTGGTCAGTGAGTAGCTTTCTTCCATGTGGTACCTGTCTCCTTCCATTTCATGGCTTCATCATTTCCTAGGGTCTTGGAATCCTCTGAATATAGCAAGCAGAAGAGTAAGATAGTGGAAAAGGTACACCTGCTTCTTAAGAATCCAAGCTGGAGGAGGAAATTTTTTCAAATCGTATATCTGATAAGAGATTAACGTTCAGAATATATAAAGAGCTCCTACAGCTCAACAAGAGAAAAACAATCCAGTTCAAAAATGGACAAAGGATTCGAGTAGACATTTCTCCAAAGAAAGCACACAAGTGGCCAATAGGCACAGGAAAAGAGGTTCAACATTATTAGTAATTTGAGAAATGCAGATCAAACCACAATGAGATACCACCTCACATAATATAGTATAACACTATGACTATTACTAAAAAAAAATGGAAAATAAGTGTCTATGAGGGTGTGGAGGAAAATTGGAACCCGCATACATTGCTGGTAGGAATGTAAAATGGTACAGCCATGGTGGAAAACAGTATGGTGGTTTGTCATAAAGTTAAATGTGGAATTACCATATGATTTGGCAGTTCTCCTGTAATATTCCCAAAAGAATGAAAACACGGACTCAAACACATATACCCAAATGTTTATTGCAGCATTACCCACAATAGCCAAAGGGTAGAAACAACCCATGTCTCTGTCATCAGACAAAAATGTAAACCAAATGTGGTATATGTATATAATGGAATATTATTCGGCCATAAAAAGGAATAAAGTTCTGGTACATGGTACAATATGGATGAACCTTTAGAAAATTACAATAAGTATAAAAAGCCAGACACAAAAGGACAACTATTGTATGATTTCACTTATGTGAGGTACCTAGAAGAGACAGTTTCATAGAGACCAAATGTAGAAAAGGATTAACGGGGTAGGGGGAGAGAGAATGAGCAGTTATTGTTTAATGGGCACAGAGTTTCAGTTTGGTATGATGCAAAAGTTCTGGAAATAGTGGCAATGGTTACACAACATGATGAGTATACTTAATGCCACTGAATTGTATGCTTAAAAATTGTTAAAACGGTAAATTTTTTTAAAGTTTTTTTTTTATTTATTTTTTTCAGCATATTATGGGGGTACAAATGTTAAGGTTACATATATTGCCCTTGCCTCCCCTCCCCCCTCGATAAAATGGTAAATTTTTATGTTATGTATATTTTGCCACAGTTAAAGAAACCCAGCTGGAAATGACACACATGACTTTTGTTCACATTCCGTTGGTGAGAAATAGTCTCATGGCCACGTCAGGATGCAGAGAGTTTGGGTGATGCCGTGTCTGGTTGAGCAACCACTTCTCAGAAATAATTCCACAGTTTGGAAAGAAGAGCATGAATGTTTTGTGGATAGCCAGCTATTTTGGCCACAGAGACCAAATTTAAAAATTCTTTTTGGTATACATGCAACTTTCAAAATAGTAAATCACATTTAGAGGCAACTCCTTGAAATTATAGGGTCAGAAGGTCCTGAAAACTTCCTATCAAACTTGATAGGTAAAAGAAATATTAAAGTTCCCATTTTACCAATTTTAAAATGCATACAATGTTCCTTATATTAGTGTGTACTCTGAGCCTTATCATTAAGGCTTTCATTAATCAATCTTGATTCTCCTGACCCTGTTTCCCCCACATGTCCATATATGTTTCTAATTCAAATTCTCTGTCACACTGTGTTCCAGGAGGGGACAACTCGATGGTGTCCCAACTGTGGGACACGAAATGTCTCCTCTGTATGAGGAAGGATGTTGAGTTTAATTATGGGTGAAACATTTTAAGAGAAGTGTTACAGGTGAGACTACCCATCATTAGGCCTCCAGGATAGTGAGGCAAATGGGAACCGCGCCTCCCGCGGAGCAGTGGAAGATGCTGGGATGGATGTTTGGCTTGTACACCAGATGACTAATCGGAGCTCTGAGAGGCGTCTTCAGATATGTGTCTGCCTCTCCCGTGAGGCCGAGTGGAGGTTCATGCTGTGAGAAGCTCCAGAAGATAAGACCTTGCGTCCTAGTGAAAGTTCCAGGGCAGCCCTTCATGTTCAACATAAGAAAGATCTTGCCGACAAGTTGAATACTAAACTATGTAGAGGCCAGTTTCTGGACGTAGCGAGTGCTCTGTGCTGTCGATGCCCCAGCAGTCTCCAAGGAAGACTGAACAGAGAGGCAATCCCAGTGGGGGTGGGACATGGGAGGTGGGCTCATGACCCCCAGAGCCCCTTCCATTCTATAATTTTTTTTCTTACGTTTGCCAATGTTTGCAAACATTCCTGCAGTTTCCAAGATGAAAAGCAGGGGAGAAGTTAATGTAATGAAAGAAAGCTATTAAGATGTAAATTGTTTTCTCTGTAAGTGCTTTCATAATGTGCTGAAACATACATTCACTTTTATTCCCTTATGTCTAGGCTGCTGACACTCAGGAACTAAAGATGGAAATGTGGAATCAAGCAGGTTATACTCGTACAAAGAGAGGCAGCTAACATCTGGCTCTTTCGTTGTTTTCCTCTGATAGAATCAGTACTGCATAGTGTCTCTAACGCCTTCCTCTTTTATATGCTTAGTTTTAGAGAAAAATCTAATGTCAGGCAACAATTATTGCAGCACATTGCTGCCATATTCTGCAAACAGGACATTTAAAGTGAAGACAGTTATTAGTGGGATTAAAACAGTAATAAAACTTTATAGAGGCGTTTAATAACTCATTTACAGATCATGAAACAAAGCTAATAGTCAACCTTCATGGGTGAAGTGTTCTATTTGTCTTGTGGTCCACTGCTTTGACTTTTAGTCAAATGTCAAGAGATCACTTAGATTTCAAATGTCTTTATGTGCATCTTATTGTTAAGGCCTGTAGAATTTTGCGCATTTAAAAAATGAGTCCCCAAAGAGCAATGATCTAGCAATAACATTTTTAATAAAAAGTAAGGTATCAGCTCTTTCTACTTGCAGATATATAAATGAGTGATTGGCAAACAGTAAAATGATCTTTAGTCTACATAAGCACCAAACTTTGGGTTTAATCCAGTCTTCTTCTCTCCGTGGCTCTCAGTTACTAGCTATAAATAGCTGAATACATTATAGGCCATTTATCTCTCTGTTAATAATTTCTACCATAATAGAATATTTCTGGATATTACAGTTTATCTTTTCTTCCCTCCCAACTGTGCTATCTCTCTCTCTCTCTCTCTGTATATGTATATATATACACACACACACACACACACACACACACAATGCCCAGAAGATTTCCTTTCCTGTTGGAGACAGTTATTCTGATTTGGGTTTCGTTTCCTTCAATTTATTCAACAGACCTTTTTTGGATCATAGAATGTTTAGAGTGGGAGTAGTCATAAAAATAATTTGTTCAAATCCCTCACAGTACAGATGACAAAAGCTAGGCCAATGACATGCAGAAACTTCTCTGGGCTCCCCTGGTTGGAAAGTGGCTGAGATGGCTTTGAGATGCAGAAGTTCCAACCCAAGCTGCCTTCCTTCCCTCCCTGTGGCCTTGCCAAGGGCTGACCAACCTCTCTCTGTTCAGAACAGCAAGTGCTTAGCCAGGACACCATTAGATCTTCTTTTCTTCCTCTTATTTAATACCAGGCTTTTGCTTTAGTTTTTGTTTATTGTTTATGAAATGGACTAGAACACTGCCCTCTCTTTAAGGATAATGTTACTGATGGCTTGAGGTCCCTCCTTTATATACATACTTTAGTATCTTCTCCCTTGATGTGCTTGGTGACCAGTGGCATGCTTTTTTTTTTTTTTTTTGAGACATCTGGCCAGTGTTTAGAGAAGCCATTTCTGCCCAGAGAGAAAAGTCATGCTAACCCATTCTCTCAGGAGTTTCATAAGGATCTTATGTTCTTTAATCCTGGGCTTCTAACTGTTCTCCCCAGCTGGAGATGGCGTGACTGCCGTGCTCTGACAGATAGCCGGCATGGAAAACCTGATCCATATTTTAAAGATAGGGTTCAAAAATATAAAAAGAGAACTTGTTGTGTTTGAAATAGAGAAGAAAAGATAATTGTTTGAGGGCAGGTCCACTTTATGTGATCCATGCAGTAAGCAGGTGGGTGACATGGCCATGCAGTGCTCATTCCTCCTGATTGTATCTTAACAGAATGACCATCCAAAGGGTTTCATTCAGTCAGCTTAATCAGTTATCTGTCATTCGATAGAGGGATACTCATTTCGATTTTTCTAGCACAACTCCTTGCATGTCATGTTTGCTCAGTAAAGATTTATCAAACGCATTAATGAAAGAATGAACAAATGAACTTGAAAATTACATTAATTAAAGATAATTGCATGTGCTGTATGCTTGTGAGAGAGAATCGGGTGAGAAGAGAGAGAACAGGTCCAATAATAATGATCATGATAATAACAGTAAGAAGTAAAACCTACAGTGGCATTTGTTTTCCAAACACCAAGTCACCCAGCATTGAAGAATATTCACAGAGTTTGTCCCTGAGTCGGGTTCTCCACAAGGCAAGGTAGATGTCCCCATCAGGGAACCCAGTCATTCAAATCCAGAGAGCCAGCAGAGGGACTTTCAGAGTGGCAACGTGGAAATAAAAACCTGATGTTGGCCTTGTGGATTATTTTTTAAAAGTAAAGTGTCTGAGTTGAGTTGCTCATGGTGCTGTAGACTCATATATTGTTGGAGGGCAAAAATGTACACATATATAAATGTAAACATTGTCATGAGCCCCCATTTCAACTGAATGGCAAAACTAAAGTCAAATGCCCAACTTAAACTTTCCAATTAAATGTGGTCTAATTATTTTTTAGTTTTAAATGGCCTGATTGTAAGTCAATGTGCAGTCCATTCAAAATCCAACTCCCCCTTGGGACGGTCTCTCCTATTTCCTAATATAGAGTATGGATTTACAGAGGTGTTTTGTGTATCCCTGTGGGGGCAGGGAGAAAAGAGGGGCTCCTTGGATCCCCTTATGATGAGGAACAAATAATATTTTAAAATAATTTAATCTGATTTAAATGTATAAAATGCATTTTAGTTTTTAATCAAATATCCCTCATTGTTTTTGAAAGTATGATTTAGTATTTTATGATAGAGAAGCTTAAAGATTTAGTTTAGTTTTTCTTAATTAATAGCTTTTATTTTAAAGCAGTATTAGGTTTACAAAAACAAGTGAGCAGAAAGTACAAAGACATCCTGCCCCATACATCCCTCCCCATTTCCCTTATTAACATCTTGCATTAGTGTGTTATATTTGTTACAGTTGGTGAACCAATATTGATACATTAAATAAATCCATAGTTTACATGAGGGTGAACCCTTATCTATAACATTATTACAGTATTCTTTGATGAACCCTAATCTATGAGTTTTGCTAAGTGCGTAGTGTCATGTATCTACCATTACAATGTCAGACAGAATAGTTTTACTGTCCTAGAAATCCTGTGTCCCTCCTATTGATCCTTCCCTTCCTCTAACCCATATCACCTGGCAACCACTGATCTTTTTAATGTGTCTATAGTTTTGCCTTTTCCAGAATGTCCTGTAGTTGGAATCATGCAGCCTTTTCAGACTGGCTCCTTTTACTTAGTGGTATGTATAAGGGCCCTCCATTTCTTTTTGTGGCTTGATAGCTCATTCTCTTTTTATTGCTGATAATAATCCATTATTTAAATTACCACAGTTTGTTTACCCATTTGCCTATTAAAGGACATCTTGATTGCTTCCAGGTTTTGACAATTATGAGTAAAGCTGCTACAGACACTTGTATTCAGGTTTTTGTGTGAACCTAAGTTTTTGACTTGTGCGTAAAGACCAAGGATTGTCATTATTGGATCCTATGGCAAGCCTGTGTTTAGTTCTGTAAGAAACTGCCAAACTGTCTTCCAAAGTGGCTGTGACATTTAATATTTCCACCAGCAATGAACTGGTGTTCCCATTTGTCTTTGTCCATTCCTGCTGCCATAACAAAATATCTGAGACTGAATAACTTATAAAGAACAGTAATTTATTTTCTCTCAGTTCTGTAGGCTGGGAAGTCCAAGATCAGGATGCTGGAAAATTTGGTATCTGGTGAAGGCTGCTCTCTGCTTCCAAGATGATGCCTCTCACTGTGCCCTCATGTGGCAGAAGGACAAAAGGGCAGACGGGCCTGCCTAATTCCCTCAAGCCCTTTTCTAAGGGTTCTAATTCCATCTGTGAGGGCAGAGCCATGACTTAATTACCAACTCCCAAAGGCCCCGTATTTTATTACTGTTAGATTCCAGTATATGAATTTTGGAGGGATGTGTAGATTCAAATCTTAGTACTATTGCATCACATCCTCGCCAGCATTTAGTCTTATCAGTGTTTTGGATTTTAGTTATTCCAATAGGTGTGTGGTGATACCCGATTATTGTTTTCATTTGTAATTCCCTAATGACACATGATGTTGAGTATCTTTTCAGATGCTTGTTTGCCATCTGTTTATTTTCTTTGATGAGGTATCTTTTCAGATCTTTTGCCTGTTTTTAATTAGGTTGTTTGTTTCCTTACTGTTGAGCTTTAAGGGTTCTTGTATATTTTGGATACACGTTCTTTGTCAGATACATTTTGCAAATATTTTTATGTAGTCTGTGACTTGTCTTTTTATTTTCTTCAGGTTTAGTTTATTTTGATACTTGGTTTTAATGGCGTTTATAACTGAAAAGTAAACCTCATAAACAGTGCATAGATCTGAGTGGAAAAAGTACACCATTGACTCTGCTTTCTAAATTATATTTATTTTTAAATCCATGTACTAGCTATGCAAAGGTTTTTTCTTTTTATAATTCATGTAGTAAAATTTCATTTCCCCAGAATGTCACCTATTCTTACTAACTAATTGGAACATGTTGTATTCCTATATAGATTTAAGACCTACTGAGATTTACTTGGAAAATGTTTAAATGGGTGTGAAAATTGTTTCCAATTTCTTTGTTGTATTTTATTTACTTTGTATTGAGGTTTAACATGCATGCAGTAAAGTACATTAATTTTAAGCGTACAGCTTAATGAATTTTTACAGATGTATACACATGTAAAATCAACACATAGATCAAGATAAAGAACATTTCTACTACGCTAGAAAGTTCCATCAAGTTCCTTTCCAGTCAGTGCTCATACTCACAGCTATTCAGTCTTCTGATAAATTTTACTTGTAGTGTTATTTTTGTAATCTTACCTTGAGAGTGTATTTTTATTTTAATTCAAATCAAAGCAGCTACTCTGTCAGTGATTTTGCTTATATAGATTTTAATAAAAAACATATTTAGTAAATTATTTACTGTCAAGAATATACTTTCTGCAGCATATCTTTAGGCGACTCACAGAAAAAGTAATTATTTGAACATCTCTTGACAGGAACAGAGTCTGGAAATACCATGAGTGGTGTTCATTTTGAAATAGCTATACTGGGATCCAACTTCCACAATATATTTGTTCAAGTACTTGGTGCTTCAAATTTTCAGCAATACTTTCTAAAAATTGCCAGTGATATTTATTGATAAACATTAAATTCAGTGTTTTTATTGTTGTTGTTATTAATGTATTACTTCACCTGTTTTTACCATGGGAAGAAAAGTCTTTCCTCCAATGGTTTGTGGTTTTCTGACTTTTACTGTAAAATATGAAACCTCACAGGGGTTTCTAAATATTTATCATTTAGTTTCATAAAATGTTGAGAATTACTAGACCAAGAAGAAAATCACATGAAATATAGAGTTTTCTTTTTCTTTCTTTCTTCCTTCCTTCCTTCCATTCCCTTCCCTTCCCTTCCCTTCCCTTCCCTCCCTCCCCTTTTCTCTCCTCTCCACAGGGTCTCACACTGTTGCCCATACTAGAGTGCCGTGGCATCATCATAACTCACTGCAGCCTCAAACTCATGGGCTCAAGTGATCCTCCTGCCTCAGCCTCCTAAAGTGCTAGGATTACAGGTGTGAGCCACTGTGCCTGGCTGAGTTTTATTTTTCTATTGTAGGTGATTAGTTTTAAAGTTTCTTGCTAATTATGATGGCTTATTTCTTCCTAAAATATCAAGGCAAAATACGTGGCAAGATTCATTTAACAGTAGTATAATTATTTTCATACTTTCCATTTTTTAAGCTGAGTTTTCATATCTAATTAACTTGGCATTGTTTTTAATACTATGTTGTGACTGAGGAAAACTAGGGAGCAGAATTGCTCTGATTTTGTTTGTTCGCACCCGTCTGTATCATTAGTATTACAGTTCCATTTTTTTGGTGGAAATCTATAAGGTACTGGTCTACTTTTTGATAACTAGGTAACATAATCGGTACATTCGTTTAACCAGGCATACGTGAAAACTGCTTTATGCTGGAGATATATGTGCACAATATGCTGACATTTTACAGAAACTCGTGGGATGGCCCTCTCTGGCTCTCTGGCGGCATGTTCCTAGTCTGCTAGGCAGGGGGATGCGTGGATCCTGTGAAAAGACCAGCTTTCGATATTATTCTTTTGGTAAAAATAATTATAAAACACATTCTAATATATTTTTTTAAAATCACACTCCATGGGATCACTTTGGAGAGCTATGGTCTAAAACAGGCGTCCTCAAACTACAGCCCGCGGGCCACATGCGGCCGGCCGAGGACATGTATCTGGCCCGCCGGTTGTTTTTGCCGCCGCTGCCTGTCCTGCTTAGCAGCCGACTCGTCCCCGGCCCACAGTGCGCACTCTCCAACGGTCTGAGGGACAGTGAACTGGCCCCCTGTTTAAAAAGTTTGAGGACCCCTGGTCTAAAATGACAAAGCACTTGCTTAAGTGTAATAACAGAGAACAGGAAAATGATTCACCAGGGAAGGACTGATGTTTTAAGGCAAGAGTAGAGAGCTGAGGGGGAAAATAAACAGAGAAGTTGATGATAAATTTGTGGAAATATAAAGAAAAACCTTAGAAGATTCCAGAAAGGAAGTGAAGAAGCAGCAGTGGCAGCAGCAACAAAAAAGAAAATGACTGCAATGCGGGGTTTCTATAGAGCCCCTGCTGTGTGTCGCTCAGCACTTGGGAAGAATGTTGGATGAGTCACCGTCAGTTTTCACTCTTCTTCCTCCAGTGTATTTCCATTCTGTTTCTACACTTAGGAAACCCACTCACTGTCCTCTCAGCGTGAGTGGATTGCAGGAGTGACTGTGTCAGGACCAAGATATGGGTGGGGAGATGACACCAGCAGCCGTGGGCACCTTTACCTTCTCTTTGGCTTGTGCTTCTGTGCATTGGGATCTTTATCCTTCCACGCTCATTTATGTGAGTGCTAGCAGGAGGGAATAAAGAAGCTATAACGGAGACTAATGATAAATGTTAAGGTGCTCTGTAATCTATTTTTAAGATGACTACATTAATATATGTACTATTTATGTGAAACAGGCATTTCTAGTTTAGTTTTTCTTGCTATATGGACAGTTAAAAGAACAACGCTACAGAAAATGGATTTGACAAAATATAACACTTATTTATAACTTAAAAACTGTTGGTTTGCTAAGATTAGAAGGCAATTACTTTAGCTTGATAAATAATGTTTGCCAAAGAACTAAGACAGATATCATATTTAATAGCGGAATGTTGGAAATTTCACCCTGAAATTGAGAACAAGACAAAGATGTCCACCATGACCATTTTTATTAAACATTCTCTTGGAAGTCCTAGCCGGTACAATTAGTTAAGAAAAAGAAATAGATGCATAAAAAGTAGAAAGGAAGAGGTACAATTACCATTGTTTTCAGACAACATGATTGTGAATCTACAAAATTCAAAAGAATTTACAAACTATTACAATTAATAGTTTAAGCAAGTTAGCAAGGTCACCGGGCACAAAGTCAATATAAAAAATCAATTGATATAAAATTTATATTAAATACTGATTTTATTTCTACCAACCATAAAAATAAAACATTTAAAGATCTAAGTTATGCCAGCATCTATTAAAAAGTACCAAGGAATACATCTAATGAACAAAAATTCTATACTGAAAATTATAAAACATTATTGAGAGACATATACATAGCACAGTATTTATAATAACAAAAAACTGGAAACTTCTCAAATATTCATCAACACTAGAATATTTAAGTACTGTGGTATAGTCACATGATAGAATGCTACGTAGCTATAATAATGAATGAATTAGAACTATTATACTGTTAATACTGTATGGATGTATCTCATGAACATAACATATGATTCTAGTTATATATAGTACAAAACCAGCCAGCTAATCTTTGATGTTAGAAGTCAGGGTAGTGATGACTTTTGGGGGGGAGAGAATGTCTGGAAGGAACACAAGAGGATTCTGAGTGTTGATGTTCTCTCTCTTGAGCTACAGGACGTTTATGTGGGTGTGTTTAATTTGTGCAAATTCATCTAGCTGTATACTTGTGATATGCACACTTTTTATATGCCTCTTACACATCAATAAAAAATTTTTCTGAAAAAAGTGTAACTTCTTATATATGCAGATAGTAGTATATGTGTATATGGGTATATGTGCACCTTAGATTCAGTCGGTTAGATTGGATTGTTATTTGACACTATTGCATGATAGCTGTGTGACCTTGCACGCCTAGCTAGGGCATGTGTCTGATATACCTTCTCATCTGTAAGATGGGAATAATATTATCCTTGTTTAGTTACATTAAGAATTAATATTGGCATATAGATATCCTAGAAAATATGCTTATTTCCTTCCCTTTAGTGGACAATGTATATGTTTATGCATGTGTGTTTATAAAAATATACATATATACACATGCACACACAGTGTATCTATGATAGAAAGCAACAATTCTAGTGAATTTTAAACTATAACTCTTGATTAGATTGAAAATGATCTATGTACAAATGAAATGTTATCTCTAAATATATGTTTGTAGTTTACATTTATAGACCTAAGTATAACTATGTATTTATGTGGCTATGTTCAGATATAGAGCAAAAGTGACTGAAGATTTTTTACAGTGAGATTTTGCCTATATATTTTTCCCTTTAAAAGCTATCATGTAAAATAAAATGTATGATTAGTTGCACTTAGGTTGTTATAGATGATGGGTTAGGATCTAATAATGATTTTTCTCCCTTTGTAGCTTGTCAGATTTAATCAGTAGGTAATCAGACGTTGATGGCAAATGAAATTCAGAATTATGCTCTGCATTTCTACATTTGCATGCATCAGTCTGAAGGCCCGAGCCATTTTATAGTCCAAAATAACAGAAATGGCTTCATTTCCATTCATTCAGTCACATATTCATTTATTTAAATATTTGTTGAAAGCTGACTAATTCTAGCTGCTATTCTAGGCACTGGTCACAACAGTGGGTAAAACAAAGGCCCCCCTGTCTTATATTCTAGGGGAGAGAGACAGTCAATAACCTGTGTGGTAAAAATGTCAGATGTTGACATAAACAGCAAGGGGGTAGGACGTGTGAGACGGGGGTTGTGTGTGCAGGATGGCTGGGGAAGGCCTCTCTCTTTATGATGATGTTAGAGCGAGACATGAGTAGGGAGGGGAGACTCATGCCAGTATGTAGGGGATGAGCATTCTCTGCCTGACCAACTAAAATACTCCAGTCTTAATTCAAATTCAAACAACCTGAAATAAAAATATTTAGTATATCTCTATTTCCATGGGGTGATTTTATTGTTTTTTGTTTGGTTTGCTTTGTTTTTGTGTATTTGGACTCTACCAAAATGGCCTTTCCTATTGCTGAAATCAAAGCACTGATTCAAATGACTAGTTCCAGTGTTGAGGTTCTAGAATCAAATATTTCTAGTTCTAACTCTTTTCAAGGTCTTTGCTTACTTCTGAAATGTATTTACTTTCATGAGTAAGGTTCAGATTTTTTTCAGAAAAACAGAGTATTGCTTTATATCATTTTAAGACATCGAAATGCCAGATGTTAACCATCAGGTTTCTTCTTTCTTTAAAAGGCAAAACATGCCGAAAGATTCATAAAGCACATATGCTAATTACATATATATTATGCTTTTAAATATACTCTCAAAGGAGATACCATTACTTAGGTTAATTTTTCAGCCAGTTCAGAACTCAGTGTTTTTAATATTTCTCAAAATTCTAAACTAAATAGATGATTTCTGAAAAATTTTGGTACCTTATGACATTAGCAGGAATTTTCCTCAGAGTATTTTAGAGTGGGCAGGGACTTTAGAGCTCTTTTAATCTGATTTCTCCATGTTAGTGAGGAGGCCTAAAGGAAGGTGGGGTGCCCTGCAGAACTAGAGCTGACGACTGGGCCCTATAGACTCTGAAACCGATGCCTTCTCTGTTTCCCAGGTCACCTTTAGGGTCACAGTGTGCCCACAGCATAAAGGAAGAGCTAGTGATGTGCTTGTTTATATAACTAATCTGTGAGAAGTTTTGCACGTATTGAATTTGTTGGCAATAAAGTCTTGGTCTCTTGTTGACTTTATTATTGCCTTTGTGCTTCTTGTCGCTGTGACCCTTCCACTGACAGATCTTAAGGTCACCAGTTGGACCTTAAGCATTGTCCAGCTCCCTGAGATGGCTTTGGTGTACTGACCTGATTTCTTGTAAGAGTTTTGAAATGAAATGGTGTTTTGTTAAGAAAAGCTTTACTTTGTTCTAGAAGACAGAAGTTCTGATCAATTGACATCTACTTGTAATTATAAGTTAGTTCTTTGGGTATGTAAGATTTTTTTTTCTGATTCCTATGCGGCTAAATGTTCTCCGTCCTCTTCATCAACCAGGTGATGGGTTACCATTCTAATGCCTTCTTTGAATTCATGTAACTAATAAAAAGCCTATCTAAAGTACAGATATTTTTTTCTTAAGCTAACTTAGTTGCATTGCTGTGTCAGAGGGCATTACATTTTTTATGACAACTGGCGGGTGCTATGTGTATGTTTAACCAAGTTTATTGAGATAATTTACAAACAATGAAATGAACTAAGAGTGCGATTTGATGAGTTATAGTTATGAAACCACCACCATAATCAAGATGTGGAACACTTCCATCACTCTGGTTTCTAGTTTGCTTGTGCCCCCTTGCAGTGAATTTTCTCACCTACTTCCAGCTCTGGTAGACACTAAATTTTTATGTTTCTGTAGTTTTGCCTTTTAAAAAATGTCATGGAAATGGACTCTCCACCTCCCTGATTCCTGAAGAAAGGTTGCCTACCCTTGCTCAGCTTGGCCTTTCCTTGCCATCTACACCTGCTGTCCCTCCAACCACCACAGAAGATAAATACTGAAATAACAAAGCTCCTACCCAGGCCCCATCTTAGACCAGTGAAATCATGATTTTTGTATAGTGGACTCTGGCCTTGACATTATTTAAAAATTGGAGTTCTCAACTGCTGAGAGCCAGTGCCTTCAATAGTTTCAGTACAAAAAAAGATAAGATGAAAATTAATGGGCTACACTTCCAGTTAAAGAAGTTAAAAAAGAAAAAAACAAGAACCCTGAAGGAAGTAGAAGGAAGAAAAAAGTACAGGCAAGAGCAGAAATTAATGAAGCAGAACAGTTCAATAATGCAGTAGGGAAGATCAACAAAGCCAACTGATATGTCCTTGAACGAACCGATAAAATTGAAAAAGCTCAAGAAAGCCTTAAGAGAAAAAGGAAAGAAGGTACAAATAAATAATATTAAGAATGAAAAAGAGAAAATAATACTGATATAGTAGTAACTGGAGAGAGAACAAGGGAATACTATGGAAATATGATGCCAATAAATTAGAACACATAAAGTTAGAAAAATATAGCTTACCGAACTTGATTCAAGAAGTAAAAAGTCTGAATTGTATTATAACTAACATGACTGTAAAATTTATCATCCAAACTTAGACATTTTTGAAAATTATGCTTTCTCAATATGTGTAAACCAATAGTATTCTAGACTAACCATTAAAGAAACTAAAAAAATCTTTCTAGAAAGAATACATCCGGCTCAGGTGGTTTTACAGGGGAGTTCTATTAAAAGTTCAAAGGCCATATAATTCCAATCTTACATTCTTTCATTGAACACAATAACAGGTAATATCCCTAACTCATTTTATGAGATCAGTATAACATTACATTGAAATTAGCCTAGGACAATACATTAACCAAAAAATAACAGATCAATCTCATATGTAAACATAAACAGCAAGCAGAATCCAGTGAAATTTGGAAAAGAAAATACAATATGAACATTTGGCTTCAACCCAGTAATCTAAGAATGGTTTTTAGAAAAATCTATAAAATGCCACTAACTGCATTCACATGTTGAAGAAGAAAAACGTACAACTTCAACTGATGAGAAAACCATTTGATAAAATTCAACACCCATTTAGGACTAAAAAAACCCCAAAAACTCTTAGCTAAACAAAAATAGAAGAAAAGTATTTACCAAAAACATCCAGCAAACCTAAATCATAAGGTAATGCTTAAGAAGCTTTACTTCTGCAAATTAGAACAGGACTGTTGCTCACTTATATTCAAGCTCTTGTCTAGCACAGAACAACAATTAAAGGACATAAAAAGTACAACTGTAAGAAATAAAACTGTCATTATTTACAGATGATATAATCATTTACATAGAAAGCCCAAAGAATATACAGGAAACTTGTTAGAAATAATACAGACTAGCAAATTGGCTAAATAGAAGATCAACATATAAAATTTTGTATTTCTATACATCAAATATATAATCTTAAAAAGGATACTATTTAAATAATAGTCTCTTGGATTAATAAATGAATCAAAATAACTGCAAATTCTTTACATGGTAATTTATAAAACTTTATTAAATGATAGTACGAAAGACCTAAATAAATGAAAATATATATCTTGTTTATAGATAAGAAGACTTGATGTAGCAAAGATACCAGCTTTCTCCCAAGTTGGTTTATGAACTCAGTGGAATTGAAATAAATATCCCAACAGGGTTTTTGTTTTGGGAACTTGACTATGTGACTCCAAAATTTATATGGAAGAGGAAAGGCCAAATGTCAAATTCTACTAATTAAGAATACAGGGTTTTGGTCCAGGTATGGTCAAATAAAGCAATGGAGTAAAAAGGTTGCTCAGAAACAGAGCCATATTTGTACCATGACAGAAAGGGAATTCCAGATCCCTGGGAAAATGATGAAATAGTCAATAAATGGTCCTGGAGTAATTATATCTCACTGTGGGAAAGGTGAAATTGAACCTCTATTTTATACCATTCACAAGAACCAAATCCAGGCATTTTATATATTAATATCTAAATATAAAAGACTAAAGCTTTTAGAAGAAAATGTTGGATAATGTCTTTATGACCTCAAGATAGGTAAAGATTTTTTAAATGCTAATCATAAAAGATTGATAAGGTTGTTACCTTAAATTTTTAAAAATCTATTCGTGAAAAGACACTATGGAAAGTGAAAAGGTAAGGCACAAACCCAAAGCTATTTCTGACATACGTAATCACATTGGATTAATTTCCTGTACATATGAAGAACTTCTTCAATTTAATAAGAATTGAGAGGGACAACCCAATAGAAAATTAAGTGAAGGAAAAAAAGAAAGAACAGGTACTACTGAAGAGATAGCATAAATGGCAAACAAATGTGAAAAAAGGCTTAACCTTTTTAATAATTGGGAAATAAAAATTAAGACTTCATGAGATACCATTTTTATATTATTAAATTGGCTCTAGATTGTTGGGAAAGTTATGGACCAAAGTGAACGTTGTAATGTAAGCGTACATTGATAATACTATGGACAACAGTTTGGGCCTATCTTGTAAAGTTGAACATTTGTATGTCTTATTACTGAGGAATTCCTTTCTGACAAATATACCCTACAGAAACTCTAGCATATATGAATTGAAAGAAATGCTTAAAAATACTGATAGCAGCATAGAAACAACCCAAATGAACACCAGTAGACTAGATACATAATGTGCTAAAATCATACACGGGAATATTTTCTAGCTTTGAAAATGAATGAATTAAAGTTATATGCAAAAACATGGATAAAGTTTAGAAACAAAATATTGAATGAGAAAAGACAAGCTGCAGAATTCTACATGTAGTATGATAACCAATTTTATAAAACTCAACAAAATTAAACAATATTTTTAGGGATACATATATATAATAATACTGTGAAAGCAAAAGCAAGGGAATAAAACATTCAGAATCCAATAGTGGATATATCTAGGGAGGATTATCCAGGGAGATTAATTGGAGTTGGTGATATTCTGATTTTTCACTTGAGCATAATATGTATGAGTGTTCATCTTATTAAGTTTCATGATTTACTTATATGCTGCCAGTACTCTTTTGATTATATGAAAATATCACAACATGTATTAATAAAATTAGAACTACAATTTAAGATTATTTAGAAAATAGTGGCTCAGGGAAAGCTGTGTGTCAGATTTTATGTGTTTTCAGTTAAGCTGTTCTCAGATTAAAGTTAATAGGCTTGAATTCTTTTAGTAACAAGAAAAGTAAAGTTGAGGAACAATTTTACAACTCAGGAAGTTCAAATGAAAGCAGGAGCAGAATGGAGGAATTAATAAGTATTTTAGCCAAATAGTTGAAAGCTAAAAGTAAAATTAGATAGCAGAACAGGGTTCAGAGTTGAACCCTTTTTGTGTAGGCACACAGGACTACACAAGAAGATCAGACAACTACAAGATATCCAGCAGACCTTTAGCTGGGGTTGCTTCTGTGAGGTTCTAAATTCCACGTGGGAATGCACATGGGTCACAGGGACTAGAGAGACTGACCCTTCAGCCTAAGGAGTGATGGGCAGGACTCAGGTGGTGGACTTCTAGGCAGGGAGTCTCTGTTCACAAACAACCTTGTTCTTTACCCTAGTGTGCCATGCACATGTTATCTTTTTTTCTCCCCCAAATGTTCCATTATGTTGAACATAAAGTTAGGAAGCCTTTGTGTAATCGATCCATGAATTAAAAATTTCAATACATTAATTTATGAAGTCAAAAGTAAAATTGGACAGCAGAAAAAAAAATCTTCAAGTTTAACTACTTTATGCAAAAGTTAAATCTTAACCTCCTACCCTTTTCATTTTGCAGTGTGTTACACCCAGGTTCTGAGCCCACCACATATTTTATGCCAATCAATAAGAATTTGCCCAAGGTGTTTAGCCCTCGGCACCCTACACATAGGAAAGAAGCTGACACTTCGCTAAAAAAACTTTACAATTTTATCGTGGTATTTTGGAGGTTTTGCATATATTTAATTGAGACTTTTCTGTTTGATATGATCAACTCTTGATTGTCTAGGCCGTTACAAGGGGAAAGTGGATGGTTGAGAGGGGGCGCTGAAAGGAAGATCACAAGCAAGACACTCTTTATTTCAGCAGTGCACCTATACTCTCACCTATGTTGTATATTGGAGTTCTTCATGAGATTTGCTAGCAGAAGAGTTTCCATCAGTAAGAAATTTGAAAACCAATGTTCTTTTGCATTATACTTACAAGAATTGATTTCCTGTTGTAATGAAAGTATTGGCAAGAGAATGAATGAATGGTCCCTGTAGATTTGCCTTTTCTAGTCATTGTGCATATATGGGATAATATAATATGTAGTCTTTTTGCATCTGGCCTTTTTTACTGAGCACAGCATTTTTGAGATTTATCCATTGATAGCATGTTATCAGTATTTTGTCCCTTTTTATTGCAGAATACTATTTAATATTATTGTATTTTTAATTTGTGTTTTTTCTTTTCCTTCAATTTTGCTATGGATTTTATCAATTGTATTAATTTTTAAAAGAAGGAGCTCCCTGATGTTTGTCTCTTTTCTATTTCATTGATTTCTGTTCCTTATCAATTCCTTTCTAATATTTACTTTGGACTCAATTGATACTTTCTAGATTCCTAAGGTGGGAATTTATAGAATTGATTTCAAAGCTGTCTTCATTTCCAGTGTTTAAGTTACAGATTTCTTTCTAAGCACTATTGTATTTTCATTATCATTCATTTTGAAATATTTTCTAATTTCCGTTGTGATTCTTTCTTTGACCTATGAGTATTTTACAAGTATGTTTTTTAACTTTCCATCATTTGGGGATTTTGAAAACCAATGTTCAAGAGATGCTTTATTGTTGTTGATTTCTAATTTATTCCTAGTTACATGGAAAGAACATACTCAGATTTCAATTTTTTCAAAATTTATTGGGACTTCTTATTTTGGCCTGGTATGTGATCTCTCTTGGAGAAAGTTTCATGTGTACTTGAAAATAATATGTATTCTGCATTCGTTGGCTATAGTAGTCTATAAAAACCACCAATGTCAAGGTGGTTAATAGTGCTGTTCAGATTTTCTATAGTTGACGTTCTATATATTTATTTTTTTTAGTTTTTTTATCACTGAGAGAGAAGTGTTAAAATCTCCAGTTATGACTCGATTTGTTTTTATATGATTAGTAGTATTAGTATTTGCTTTATGTATTTTGAAGCTCTATTATTAAGTGCTCTTATATTTAAGATTGTTACATGTTCCTGATGAATCGACCATTATATCAATGTGGAATGTCGCCTTTTATCTCTGGTACAGTGTATGTGGTTTTCAGAAATTTGACTATTAACATGCCTAGCCAGCTATGGTCACATTTATAATTTTCCTGTTTGGTGTTTTCTTAGCTTCTTAAATTTAGAAGTATATATTTTGTTTTACCAAATTGGCAAACTAATAGCCATTATTTTTTAAAATATTATTTCTCCTCCATTCTCTCTTTTTTCCCCCCCGGAACCCTAACTATTATCTATGTAAAACAGATATATGTATATTATGTGTATTAGTCTATTTGGCATGGTCTGGCAGATCATTGAGTCTCTCTTTTTTTAAAATCTAATTTTATTTTTTTCTCTTTTCTTCAGGTTAAATAATTTTTATAGATCTATCTTCAGGTTTACTAACCTTTTTTTCTGTCATTTCTGGTATGTTCTTCATCCCAACCAGTGCTTCATTTCAGATGATGTACTTTTTATTTTTTAATTTGCATTTTGTTTATTGTTTTTGTTTTTTAATGAGTTCTGATCTGTTAATTCACTATGACCATATTTTCCTTTATGTCTTTCAACATATCATTATTAGCTGCTTTTAAAACCTGGGTCATCTTGGTGTCTCTATTTAACACATTTTTTTTCCTGGTTATGGGTTACATTTCTGTGTTTCTTTGCTTGTATAATAATTTTTGATTGCTTGATGGTGGTTCTGAAGGCTACATTGTGAATCTAAATTTTGTTATCTTCCTTTAGAGAATGTTGGGTTATTTTCTGGCTGTTGTTCTATTTCCTGGTGGTCCAACTTGATTCGTTCAAGGCTTGTTTGTTACCATGGGTCTAGTAGTAAGGTGTGGGTTTTTTGGGGTTTCAGTTGAACAGTCAGAGTGTTTAGCAAGATCAGAATGAAGTCCCAGCTCTGTGCAATCTTCAGACTCTTTGTTCAACTCACGATTTGTAGTGGGCTGTTCTCTATCACACCCATATTTTAATACTTGGCCAAAGACTTTAGGGTACTGTTATGCAGATTTCTGAAGTTCCATTTTTGAGCAGCTCCACTCTCTTTGTTATCCTACCTGGAAAACTCTAGTCCCCTCAGCAAACTGTAACTCCAATCCCTGCCTTATCTTCAGCAAAGTAAGACTGCCATCCTCTGCTTGGGCCCTGCCACCCTGTGCCTTAGTTTGGAAAGTTACTCCTGACACAATGCCAGGGTGACTATAGGATTCATTTCATGCGTTTTCCCTCTCTCAGGAGTCAGATTCTTGTACTGCTTGTTGTCTAACATTTGAAAACAATTGCCTCATATATTTCGTCTAGGTTAAATGTTGTTTATAATAGAAGGATTAGTTTGTTACCAGTTATATTTTCATAACTGGATATCAGAGTCCTCCCTGAGTCAGTTATTTATGTGAAGTTTACTTGTTTTGAGTATCTCTTTTTTTTTTATTTCCTCTTATTATGGGGGTACAAGTATTGTTAGAGATACATA
>VBSM01002035.1:3558824-3573861 GCA_008086735.1 Cheirogaleus medius | reverse complement strand
TTCGAGTGCAGGTGTCTTTTTCATAGAGTGACTTTTGTTCTTTTGGATAGATGCTCGGTAATGGGATTGCTGGATCAAATGGTAGATCCGCTTGTATCGCTTTAAGGTATCTCCATATTGCTTTCCACAGAGGCTGAACTAGTTTGCAATCCCACCAGCAGTGTAGGAGTGTTCCCATCTCTCCGCATCCATGCCAAAATTTATTGTTTGGGGACTTTTTGATAAAGGCTATTCTTACTGGAGATAAGTGATGTCTCATTGCAGTTTTGATTTGCATTTCCCTGATGATTAGAGATGTTGAGCATTTTTTCATATGTTTGTTGGCCATTATTCTGTTTTCTTTTGAAAAATTTCTGTTCATGTCCTTTGCCCACTTTTTGATAAGGTTGTTTGATTTTTCCTTGCTGATTTTCCTGAGTTCTAAATAGATTCTAGTTATAAGCCCTTTGTTGGATGTGTAGCTTGCATAAATTTTCTCCCATTCTGTGGGTTGTCTGTTTGCTCTCTTGACAGTTTCTTTGGCTGTGCAGAAGCTTTTTAATTTGATCAGGTCCCATTTGTTTATTTTTGTTGCTGCTGTGATTGTCTTTGGGGTCTTCTTCATAAATTCTTTGCCTAGGCTAATGTCTAGAAGAGTATTTCCAAGGTTTTCCTCTAGAATTCTAATAGTTTCACACTTAAAGCATTTGACAAAATTCAACACCCTTTTATGATAATAACGCTCAACAAAATAGGCATAGACAGGGCTTACCTAAAAATGATACAAGCCATATATGACAAACCCACAGTGAATATCATACTGAATGGGGAAATAATTGAAAGCATTCCCACTTAGAACTGGAACAAGACAAGGTTGCCCACTGTCTCCACTTCTATTCAACACAGTGCTGGAAGTCCTTGCTACAGCAATCAGACAAGAGAGTGGAATTAAGGGCGTCCAAATGAGAGGAGAAGAGATCAAACTGTCACTCTTTGCTGATGACATGATATTATACCTATAAAACCCCAAGGATTCAACCAAGAGACTCCTTGAACTGATAAATGAATTCGGTAAAGTCTCAGGATACAAAATCAATACACAGAAATCAGAGACATTCATATATGCCAACATTAGTCAAAGTGAGAACCAAATCAAAGACTTGATTCCCTTCAAAAAAGCAACAAAGAAAACAAAGTACCTAGGAATATATTTAACTAAGGAAGTAAAAGACTTCTACAGGGAGAACTATGAAACACTGAGGAAGGAAATAGCAGAGGATGTAAACAGGTGGAAGAATATACCATGTTCATGGGTCAGCAGAATCAACATTGTTAAAATGTCTATACTACCTAAGGTGACCTACAGAGTCAATGCAATCCCTATTAAAATATTGTCATCTTTTTTCACATACATAGAAAAAATAATTTTACGCTTCGTATGGAATCAGAGAAGACCCCATATAGCAAAATCAATCCTAGGCAATAAAAACAAAATAGGAGGTATCAGTTTACCAGACTTCAAACTATACTACAAAGCTATAGTAATTAAAACAGCTTGTGAATAGCACAAGAACAGGGACATTGACCAGTGGAACAGAACAGAGAATCCAGATGTAAAACCATCCTCATATAGCCAACTAATCTTCGACAAAGCTCACAAAAATATACACTGGGGAAAAGAATCCTTATTCAATAAATGGTACGGGGAAAACTGGATAGCCACATGTAGAAGACTGAAACAGGACCCACACCTTTCACCTCTCACAAAAATCAGTTCACACTGGGTAACAGACTTGAACCTTAAGTGTGAAACTATTAGAATTCTAGAGGAAAACGTTGGAAATATGTAGAGTTTTAACAGGGTTAGAGATCAATAGTGTGATTTGTTTGCCACGTTCTGACTTATAAAATATAAGAGCTGAAAGAATCCTCAAACATCACATGGTGCTCCTTCTCCATTTTCATGGGAGGAAATTAAGGCTCTGCAAAATGGTCACTTGGTCAGTTCATGGTAGTGCTGAGACCAGAATGTGTGTCTCCAGGTTCCTGGTCCACTGTGCTTTCTCTGCTCTCATTTAAACAATATAGTTTTTTTTCTTGTTTTGGCCAGCCAAAAATGAGCCAATTCATAAATTTCTCCTATAAAACAAAACAATGTACTGAATATAGAGTGTCTCCAATATTATCAAATTAGGTTCTCTAACTTCTCTAAGTTCTTGATCTATCAGTTGTTGCCAACTCAGAAGTGCATCTCCTTCTTTGGTAAAGACAACGGACTAAGCCAAGGCAACTACTTTTGCTCCTGCCTTATATTAGTTTGCTATTGCCATAGTAACAAAGCTACAAGCTTCTTAAAGTGCCAGCTGGTGCTATTGGCCAGAGGAGATAGTGATCAGCGAGAGGGCAGGAAAGGGTTTGTGGGGAAGGAGGGACTTCATTCTGTGATGCAGTTCACCTGAAGATATCTTTATATGGGCCCTGAAAGGGAGGGGACCATTCCTTACGCATTTTTGTAGTTCCTTTATTGTCCAGCACTGGAAAAATCACATTATAAATGCTCAGCATATTTGAATGAACCAGGGAGTGAAGGAATGATGCATGGTTTCTCCTGAATATTTACCTACCGTCCTCGAGCTAGATGACAGGGGAGGAAGAAAGAGAAGGGCTGAAGATTTTCGAGAAGATGTGCTCCAGCTCAGTCCCTGCTCACAAGTGCCTCTTCATAATTCAGCATGTGCTGAATTAAAGTCAGAATTGAATGAGACAAAGCTTTCAGGCTTTTGAGGCAGACCCTGGGCTGTGTTGCTGCTGAGGGCTCAGCCTCCCTCCCAAGTGTCCCTCCACCCCACTCTCTATTCCCAGCACTTTCCTGGGCATTGGAATAGATGATCAATCAATCATTCATTGCTCATCCATTCCCTGGCAGAAATTGGTGAGTAAGTTTATGTACCTTTGAGCTGATAGAATTAGTTATAAACAGCATTGTGTTTTAAGTTTGAAATTAGCATCCACTTCTCACTTACCAAAATTGTTCCAGGTTCTTTGTTTAAATCAGTTGTAAGCCATGTTAGCTGCCTCTGAGTCATCAAAATGAGTGTATCTTCAGTGCAGAAATCCCTTAAGTGTTAAACTTCTCCTTTCAGGGATTTTATAACTGACTTCGTTCTATCCAAGACTTTTGACTCTCAGCTATGTAACTTGGACCTCTTTTTGATCATGTAGCTAAAATTCAGGGTCTCTGCTTAAATCGGAAAAGGACATTCTAGTCCCCTAAGACAAGATACCAGAATACAGTACATGTTTGGAATAATTCAGCATAATATTCTGTGCTAGTCATAAGAGGATCCAGGGACTGTTGTGGGCTCAGAGGGGAGCTGGGTGAGTTTGTTTTTAAGATACTCATATGTACAAAGTTTTCTTAGGAAGGATATTCAAAATGAATGCTCTGAGTACAGAGTTTCTTCAGGTTTTTGGAAGAAAATATTTAATTAAAACATTAGCCTCTGTCATATTTGAGAAGTCCCAGCCTATGATCCATGAGGTTCTGTCAGATTACAGGTTCAGTGGGTTACTCTTCTTCAGTGAAGCAGAGAATTGTGAATTAGCTTAGTAATTCTCATCGAGCTTGATAACCTCCCCTGGCTGGGGAAAAGCAAACTCCCATGGTCCCTGGGCAGAATGGAGGTGAGGGCTTTAGAGGAAGAAGCCAAATCTCCAGGCCAGAGGGACTGCAGAATTTAGAGTCCAAATGTATTAGGAGGATCAAAGCTGGGGAAAGGTGTTGGCCTGGCAGCAAGCACAATGTAGACACCCATGGCCTCCTCTGCCAACCTCAGTGAGTGTGTTGGACCCATGCTTAGTAGGGCTGGAATAGGAGAGGTAAATCCTTTGCTGAGATGGTTCAGAAATTTTTAACCTTAGGGATGTTTGGTTAAGTTTTCATGTGGGGTCATTTCTATGTGTGGATGGCTGCTTGTTAAGCTTTGGACGAACAGGTTGAGTGTACTTGGGTGCTGTATGGCTTAGGGGACCCCACAGTTTCAGATGCCTTCATTTATGCTCTGTTAGTATGTCCAACACGGGCATTGCCACTTAAGCAGACTTTTAACTTAGATGATTTGATGTGACTTCTCGTTTCAGTGGTTAAGCATTGATGACTTTGGGAAAGAATGATGTCCCCACACTGAATTTCACAAATGCTTTTATGCTCCTTTTCCAGATTACCTGTTTAGGTTGACTTCAATGAACCCTAGTGCAAACGACCACATGTTTGTATGAGATAAATGTAAAATTATCCAGAAGGAAGCTTCAATGTTGGAGGGTTACATTTGAATTTAGTGTGTTGTATTTGAATTATTATTAAAGATAGAAATATAAAGTACTTTCAAAAGCTTGGAGATTCAAAGTGTACTCTTAGTTCTGTACTCCAACAGATTTTGAAAAAGTAATAGTATAATAAGGACACTATGACCGGAGCTGGGAGCAGCTCATACACATTAATATTCCCAGAACATTAAACACTTGAAAATAACTTATGGAGATAACTCCTTTAGGGATTTGCTTATAATTAATACAAAATAATTCTTGGATTTTTTTTGATGAGTTGGTTATAATTAATGCAAAATAATTCTTGGGTTCTTTGACTTAATGAATTTTGGTGTCTCTTAGAAATGTTAGGATGGAGTATTAAGAAGTTATTGTGATGGCATTTGACCAGAGGACTAGGAAATTCTAGAACACTATCCCAGATGCCTTTGTACAGCATCTGTGAGGGAGCGATAGGCGTGGAAGGCACAGAAGGCTGTTTAATTATGCTGGTCTACACAGAGGTTTCTTTTTAGCCACACTTTGTACCTACGGATGTGGAGACAAAGGTGGCCGTGTCTTTCCCTGTGTATTTGCTTCGGTGTTTAAACTTTGGTTTTGGATCTTAACATTTTGTGCAAGAAAGCTTCTCTCTTCTCTTCAAGTAGATGCGTATTATTAATAGGTAGAACCAATGGAAAGAGATAAGAGACAAAAAGGGACTATGCGTTTGCCCAGGGACTTCTGAGGCAGAGCTGACCTAAGTCACAGGTGGCTGCTGTGCCTAGACTGGGCCTAGACAAGAGAGGAGAAGGAGAAAAGGAGGAAGGAAAACAAAGCAAGGAACAGCTCAGCCTTTCCCAAGGGTCAAGCCTCTAGCCATGCCACATTTTCCCCAGCCTTCTTGAAGAAGAGGAAGGTAGAAAGAGTCACACACCCATCTACACAAACATTTTGATCCCTTGGAAAGTTTTCACTCTGGAGAACACAGCCTTGGCAATATCCTTGAACTTCACTTCATCTCTTTGGAGATAGAATATCTTTCTCTTGGTCATGACTTGTCTATGGAAAAGAATAAAAGTAGGAAAATAGGGGAATGTTAACTTTTTCCCCTTCATACCAAAGGCTTCTACCTTGACTTGCTTTTCTCTTTTTCAGATGCATTCCTTCACTTCAGTAAAATGCGCTATTTATTAGCCTGTTTACAGAGCTTTGGCAACATTAGCAGTTTAATCCTCAAGTCCCAGTAGGAAAGGTGTGAGGACTGTTCTTTTTGCTTCCTTTGGGGCTGTAGACCACTGGTGTTGTCAGCTCTATGCAAATACAGATTCAAGCCCTCCTTCCTACCTTTTGAGAAACTGTTTCCTAACTTCCTCTGTAGGGAAATTCTGGACACAGCATGGGAGCAAATATGTCAAAACCTACATGGTATGTGGGAAAATGCAATGAGGAAGATCTGGCAACTTGAAGTCTGACTTCAGTCTACAGTATCTAGCAAATTTTACCAATGATGGTCATCAGTGGCCTGGAAATTTCTAAATCAGTAAACTTTTTCCAGGCTTTGAATTATGTCAGTTTGACATTCTTTTTTTAATTTTTATTTTTAATTGTAAATTGCCGTTATAGTTGTATATATTTATGAGGTAAAAAGTGATGTGGTTTATGAATATAATGTGGAATAATTGAATCAAGCTAGTAAACATATCCATCACTTCAAATACTAATTTTTTGTGGTGAGAATATTTGAAATTTACTCTCTTAGTGATTTTTGAAATGAACGTGTGATATCTTTTCATTTATTTGTATATTCTTCAATTTCTTTCATTAATGTTTTGTAGTTTCAATGTACAAGTCTTTTACCATCTTTACTAAATTACTCCTAAGTATTTTATTATATTTTTGTAGCTGTTGTAAATGAGATTGTTCCTCTGATTTCTTTTCAGAAAGTTCATTGTTAGTGGATAGAAATGCTACTGATTTTTGTGTGTTGATTTTGTATCCTGTGGCTTTCCTGTATTTATTAGTTCTAATAGTTTTTTTAGTGGAATCTTTAGGATTTTCTCTATATAAGATAATGCCATTGGCAAACAGCAACACTTTCACTTTTTTCTTTCCTAATTACTCTGCCTAATTACTCTGGCAAGGACTTCTAATACTGTGTTGAATAGAAGTGGCAAGAGTGGACATCCTTGTCTTGTTCTGGATCTTGAAAGGGTTTCAGTTTTTCACCGTTGAGTGTAATGTTAGCTGTGGGCTTATCATGTGTGGCTTTTATTGTGTTGAGGCACATTCCTTCTATACCTAATTTGTTGAGAGTTTTTATTATGAAAGGATGTTGAATCTTGTCAAATTCTTCTACACCTGTTGATATTATCATATGATTTTTGTCCTTCATTCTTATGTGAGGTATCATATTTATTGGTTTGCATATGTTGAACCATCCCAGCATCCCAGGGATAAATCCCACTTTATCATGGTGAATGATCCTTTTATTGTGTGTTGCATTAGGTTTGTTAGTGTTTTGTTGAGGATTTTTGCATCTATATTCATTGAAGATAATGAATTGTAATTTTCTTTTCTTGTGATGTTCTTGTATGGCTTTGGTATGAGAATAATGCTGATCTCATAAAAAGAATATGGAAGTATTACTTCCTCTCTGATTTTTTGGGAGAGTTTGTGAGGGAACGGTATTAGTTCTTATTTAAATGTTTAGTAGAAGCAAGCAGTGAAGCCATCAAGTGCTGGGCTTTTCTTTGATGGAAGACTTTTTATTACTGATTCAATCCCCTCACTTGTTATTGGTCTGTTCAGATTTTCTATGTCTTTATGACTCAGTCTTGATAGGGTGTGTATTTAGAAATATATCCATTTTTTCTAGGTTATTCAGTTTTTTGGCATTTAATTGTTCATAATAATTTCTTATAATTCTTTGTATTTCTATATAATGTCTCCTATTTCATTTCTGATTTTATTTATTTGAGTCTTCTCTCTTTTTCTCTTAGTTTAGCAAAAGGTTTGTCAATTTTGTTCATGTTTTAAAACAACGAACTCTTAGTTTCCTTGATCTTTAGTGTTGCTTTTCCAGTCTCTATTTCATTTATTTCTGCTCTGATCCTTATTATTTTTTTTCCTTCAGCTAACATTGGGCTTAACTTGTTCTTTTTTCTGTTTTTATATTTTTATTTCTCTTTGGTATAACATTAAGTTGTTTATTTGAGAGTTTTCATCTTTTTTGATGTAGGCATTTATTTATGTAGAATTTAGTAATGCAATAATAACAATAGTATAATAATGAGCTTTTTCTTAGAACTGTTTTTGATATATACTATAAGTTTTGGTACTTTGTGTTTCCATTTTCATTTATCTCAAGATAGTTTTTAATTTCCTTTTTAATTTCTTCATTTACCTACTGGTTGTTCAGAAGTATGTTGTTTAATTTACAAGTGTTTTGTCAATTTTCCAAAATTCCTCCTGTTATTGATTTCTAGTTTCATTCCATTGTGGTTGGAAAAGGTACTTGATATGATTTTAATCTTCTTAAATTTACTAAGACTTATCTTGTGTCTTAATATATGATCTACCCTGGAGAATGTTCCATGTGCACTTGAGAAGAATGTGTATTCTTTTGCTATTGGATGGAATGGTCCGTATATGTCTGTTAAGTTTATTTGGTCTAAAGGGTTGTTCAATTCCAGGTTTCCTCATTAATTTTCTGTCCGGATGATTGGTCCATTGCTGTAAGAGAGGCAGGTTCTGTATTATTACTGTATTGCAATCTAACTGTCCCTTCAGATTCTTTAATATTTGCCTTATATATTTAGATGCTCTGATGTTTGCTGCATATATATTTATAGTTTTTATATCCTTTTGATGAATTGACTCCTTTATCATTATATAATGCCCTTCTTTGTTTCTTTTTTACATTTTTTGGCTTAAAGTCTGTTTTGTCTGATATTAACTACCCCCACTCTCTGTTGGCTTCCACTTGCATGGGCTATCTTTTTCTATCTCTTCACTTTTAGTCTATGTGTGTCCTTCAAAGTGAGGTGAGTCTCTCATAGGCAGCATTTAGTTGGATCTTGGTTTTTTTTTTTTTTTTTTTTTTTTTTTTTTTTTTGAGACAGAGTCTTGTTCTGTTGCCCAGGCTAGAGTGCCATGGTGTCAGCCTAGCTCACAGCAACCTCAAACTGCTGGGCTCAAGCAATCCTCCTGCTTCAGCCTCCTGGGTAGCTGGGACTACAGGCATGCGCCACTGTGCCCGGCTAATTTTTTCTATTTTTAGTTGTTTTGGCTAATTTCTTTCTATTTATAGTAGAGATGGGGTCTCGCTCTTGCTCAGGCTGGTCTCGAACTCCTGAGCTCAAGCAATCCTCCCTCCTCGGCCTCCTAGAGTACTAGGATTACAGGCGTGAGCCACCACGCCCAGCCCATTATTTTTCTTAAAGTGGTATATACTTCTTAACTCTGTTCACTAAGTCAATGACCCAGTAGCAATGAACATCTCTAGTGCTCAGATTATGGTCTCTAAATACCCATTCTTATTCAAACAAACAAACACATACCCCACACCCACACCCACACCCATCCCTACTTCCTTGGAGAAGTAGCTAATGCCCAGTCTGAGGCAGGAATTCTAGAGGATAAACTTGAGGCACATTATAGCAGAAGCAAGGACACTTTCAAGAGGTTCTCAGTGGCCAAGGATGGGACATGTTGAGCATAAAAATGACTAACAATTGAAACCCATAAAATATATTATTTTAAAAACTATTATGTTCACAGTGATGCTATAAAATGAACTCATTAGTAACTTTTGGTAGTTTCTAGAGTCCTCTCCCCAGCACTGCCACCTGCCACCTGCCACCTTGGTCATCTTTGGTAGTTGCTAACACTCTAAAATCATTGTTTTGAAAACTAGTAAATGACAGAAAAGAATAAGCATTTTATCTTACTTTTCGTTTTCAAACCATATTATATGATAACCAAATAGCTGACAAGAGATGGTTCTTTATGGAAGAAAAACAGCTTAAAATATGCAGAAGGAATGATAGAATTTGAAAAATATCACCATCTTGCCATATCTAGTGAAATAATAGGGCTAGGCAATGATCATTAGTAGACAACATTAGATGGGGAACTTCATAATGGATAGTGTAGGTTGATTATCCCGAATCCATGGGTCAATTTTAATATCACTAAGACAAATGGCCTATCTTTCCAGATAAGATACAGCAGGAAATACAGAACACCCAGTGCCAAGTATTATTGCCAAAGGAATGAAACCTGAATTAAATTGAGTCTCTGGACCTGATTACCAGTTTACGGGAAATATAGAGATATAGGAACAATGTTATGAGTAAAGCTACAAGAAAGATGTTCTAATTTCTCCAAAAAATAAATGGCACAAAAATTGTGTGTGTGGGAAGGGTTGTTAGATATTAAAGGAGACTTAAGATCCACAGCCAGATGGAATGTATGGACCGATTTGCATACTGATTCAAACTAATTGTAAACTAATTGTAAAAAACTAATTGTAAAAAAAAAAAAAGAGTTTTAAGACAGTTGAGGACTATATGAAGAAATATGTTGATTTTATTAAATGGCAGTGGCATTGTATTTAAAAGAGTCTTTATCTGTTAGACTATACAGAAGAGTTTACAGGAGAAATAAGATGATATCTGGTATTTGCTTAAATATTTTTTTAAAAGATAAAACAAGATAGACAAAATGTTGATAATTGTTGAAAAGGATAATGGAGGATCATTTTACAGAACTGTCTCATAACTTTTTTTTCATAATAAAAATTTAAAAATAAAAAACATGCATTTTGACCCTGAAGTGAAAGTTCTAGCTATGAAGAACATTGAAAATATGACTGAGATAGGCCACTTAAAATCATGTTTAATGGGTTTTTCTGGCATTATCCCTGTTGTGAAGAAATATTTTTATCTCATACTTTATTTCTAATCTTATCTGACCTCCTTCCCCTGGGAGCTGGTGCCTTCAGTGTGTAAAATCACAGTTTGGTATTTGTTGCCTGCTTTTTACATAAGCAGACTGAAAAGACTTTCCTTACAAGCAGAGGTTTGATTGCATTCATCCTTTGCACTCCTTCCTTGAAGACTGAATGAAGATCAGGAAGAACGTCGCTGCCCGCCAGCTGTTTACTCTGAATCACGCAGTGTGTACATGGTGCTCAAGGGCCCACCTCTGCCTCCTAAAGAGCCAGGTCCTTTGCTACTGCTCACAGGGCTGGACTTCACCAGTACTCATACTCACCCCCTTTACCTTTCACCTACACGATGGGTCACAAAGTCACCAGGAGCCCCAAAAGGAAAACATCTTCTCTTGCAGCATGTATTTACTAAGTACTGTGTTTTTAAGCCCTTCTGCCCCATCTACAGCTCATAGATGCCAAGTATTGATTCATAGCATGCGCATGGGTGATGCATTATAGCTCTAAGGAAAATGCTTGGTGGTGCAACACACATGCTGTAATAATTGCTTTTCTGCACTGTGTGTCACAGATGATATGTGCTATCAGACCTCGTCATTTGATAAAGAAATTTTGACAACAATTCATTCTCCCGTTTCTTCAAGTACATTCATCTTCAGCCTTGAAACTCAGGGGGGGGAAGCGGTTGTTTTGTTTTGTTTTGTTTGTTTTTATTTAAGGCATCTTAGCAGCTCTGTGACTTATACCTGTTTTTGTCACAAGGAGTAGAGCTTTGAATGATGCCTCTGTAATTGTGGCATATCTCTGCCTTTAGTAACAAAGTTAGTTACTTTTGCAGTGTAAGAATTATTTTGCAATTGTTGGGAAAACTATTGGTTTGCTGGAAGCACACTGCATGGAAGACATGCCAAAGGTTGAACGTCTGTGCTTGGGAACTAGGGACAAGTGGATTGCAGATCCGGTAAAATCCAACTTTTAATATACGTCAGACTTCCTTACCATCTGCTTGTATAAAATATTTATCTTTGAAGATTTAGTTTTCTTTTTGAAACATTTGGATTCATGCACTACTGATGCTAAAGGTCTCATTCATCATTTAGGTTTATAACATTATTTCATGTTGTATTTTCACTTTTTTTGTATTTAATTTTTGTGAATTCAAAGGGTAATGCTATATAGTAGTAACAATAAAAATTATCAATCCAGATGTAAACAATAATGCCCCCAAAATGTGAAAATATATTTGTCATGACAGAGTACATCTAACTAAAAGTTAGTGAAGACCAACTACACTGTTAATGTGAGGTTTGTACGGACAAAATGATAGAACCTGGAAATTTCTAAATTTTAAATTTTTAAAAATTATAATCTGACAATTTTGAAATACATGAGAAAAAAACTGCTTCATTGCTTTATGCTCTTGAACCACTCAGTTACTTGTAGACCCCTCGAGAGACCAGACCACTGGGTCAGCCATCGTCCTTGATTCATACACTGAAGAATGCTGCCTTCAAATGAGAATTTGGGGACAGCGTATTTGTATACTAAATATTTTCCTTCAATGTCAGGGAGTCTTCAGACCCTGTGAAGCGAAGCCTACTTCTGTAGGATTGTGTTTCTCAAAGTGTGGTTTTGGGAACGCTTGCATCAAAATCACTTGGGAAACTTCTTTAACAAGTATATTCCCAGACTGTATCCCAGGCTGCTGAGCAGACTCTCTGGGAGTGAGACCCGGAAACCTGCATTTTAAACAGCTTCCCCCAGTGAGTCTGGTAAGAATACAGTTTAAGCACTGCTTAGGGTTAATGCAACATAGAGTGAGAATGCCTCTCCATACGACATATTATTTTTATAATTCGTGATGAGTATTTTTTCCTTCTTTTCTCCCCTCAGGACTTGTCACTCATGTCTGCAACCTGTTCACCGAAACTGCCACACTGTGCTTGGATATGAACAATAAAAACAACAATGAGATGGCGGCCGCACTGCTGTTTTCCCTGCTTGATATTTTGCACGGCATGCTGACCTACACGTCCAGTATCGTACGGCTGGCCTTGCAGGTAGAGGATCTCTTTTCCTGTGTCTTGAGCAGCCCTACTCTTTGTCACGCTTCCCTTTCATTCTCCCCTTTCTAATTGTCCTCTAGCGTGTCTTTATTTATTTTTTTTTAAAAGAACATATCATCCTACAGAAAGAGTCTACCAAAAAGCTGTATTTGAGTGACCACTGTCAAGAACAGAGAATTTGATCACATCATCTCAAGGGAAAGCAGGAGAGGCCTAGTAAGCAAAGACTTAGCATTCATTGGGAAACTGCCCCAGACCAAGGAGAGCATTTACCTTAGTTACACCCTGTGGTTGGCCAAGTAATGTGCAGCCTTTTGTGTCCAGAGATGGCACTCCAGCTCACCTTCAGCAGGCTGGGTCAGCTTGCAGGGAACAATGGATTGAGAGTTTATGCATAAACACATACATATATGTATTTGTATACACATACACCTACATATGCAACGCATAAATTGCTTTCTTTCCCTTATGACTGATGACATGGAATTGTGAGATTATTTTGAGGCTTAGAGGTATATTCAATGATTATGGAAAAAGTCAATTTGCCCTAAACTGTAACCTATATTTATTTAGCATTATGCTCTACGGAAGGAGATGTGGTTTTATTGAATATCTTCTGTGTTAGGTGCCTCCCCATGCCTGTTTCATTTAATGCTCTCTCTAACCAACTGAGTCAGCTGATGCTTAGATCAAGTGTAAGGCACATGGCCAATGGGAAGTCATTGTTGTATTTAAAATCCTGATAAAATTGCAAGAGATGTACATCAGATGGTAGCCTCTAGCTTGGATAGATGCAGAAGCTTAAATTGAAACCAAACTGTTTTGAGACATTGCCAAGTGCCACAGTTGCAGAGCCAAGAATGAATCCCTAGGCCCTGCTTGAGTCTCTGCTATTCATCATTATGATAAATGGCATCTTTTACCCCCAGTTAAGCTGGTCAAGTATTTAGCTTGTCTAATATGGTATAATAAATAACTCCAAGATCCCCAGAGCAAATATGGTAGGTAGTTACTGAGTATTTAACTCAAACTGTAAAGCCAGAAGATTAACATGGCTTTTTGAATTACCCATTGCTCTTATTTGCTCATCTGTAATAATTCTAAATTAATAGTAAAGCAATGTAAAGTACTTATGAACTCCTGAATTATGCATTTCTCTTATCTTGTCCTCTCTTTTCTAGTAAATCACTTCAGAGAACATTGTTTAGTTGAATTAAAAAAATTTTTTTTCTATTTTTAATTCTTATGGGTACATAATAGTGATATATCTTTACAGGGTACATGTGATCTTTTGGTACAGGTATACAGTGTGAATTAATCAAATCATGGTAATGGGTGTATGTATCACCTCAGGCATTTATCATTTCTTTGTGTTAGGAACATTCCAATTCCCAACTTTTAGTTATTTTAAAGTATACCCTAACTTATTGTTGATTATAGTCACATTATGCTATCAAATATAAACATTGTTTCTTATTTCAGTTTCCACAGTGGTAGTTTTATGTTATTCTTTGAGATGTAGTCAGTAGTTACTCTCACAAGATGCTTTGATGATACCAATCTGTAAAAGATTGTCTTGTAGGTTGTAGATTTAAAATGGATCAGAAGTTAAAAATCGCCAGAACAGTAGAAATCTTTTATTATAAGTCATAAGCTAGATATTTAGGGGGTGTTTTTAAAAGAGAACTCCTTAATACAAAATATTTAATAATTCTCTTTTTTCAATTTGCTAGTATGCCCATAGATCACTGTTTTTAATTTTGTTTTTGTATTCTTCCATACCACTGTCCATTTTACTGCCATCATCTTTCTAAATCCTCCTTCATAATATCTGCCACATATTGCTTTTGACCTTGACCACTGACTTTGATCTCCATGATACCTGGTGTTAGTCTGAAAGAGGTAGAATTCTTGAGGCTCTATTAGGGGAAAGAGTTGGGAAGAGTTACTTCCTTCATGCCTGGAGGAAAAAAAAAATGAAGAGTTGGGGAAAGAGGTAGAACGTGCATCAAAGAAATATCCACCTGAAACACGAATAAGTGCTTTCTAAAACCTGAAGTCACTGCTTCCGTTTATAAACATACTTCTCACACTGGGGATTCTTCTGCACTTAAAACCTTTATCCACTTCTAATAGGAGCTTCTTTTAAGTCAAAGAATTGAGGGAGGCCAGTATTTAAAATTATAATAGTGCTTAGCTTTATGAGGCACTGTTCTCTTCCAGGGAGGGGAATGGTATGCTGCAGGTATGTTTGCTGGGGAGGGGGTAGGCAGGTGTCAGAATCTCTATCAGGAGTTCAGTCCCTTCCCCTACCCTGCACTGTGATTCAGAATTGGTCTCAGTTTCATCCCCTGAGTGTCTTGTGTGAAAGATTCAGAGGCGGAAACAAATAATGCCCTTGCAACCCACTGGTGTAGTGAGGCATCTGGGCCTTGCAGCTTGGAATGCCGTGGATCAAATCCCAGACACACTGTATGACTTGAACAAATTACTTCACCTGAGTGTCAGTTTCTTCATCTAAAGTAGATGTGATAACTAATCTGCAGGGATAGTGTGATATTTAAATGAGAAAATAAAATATAGGTGCTTATATATAAATATAAAGTATATTACCTGGCCAGGGAAGGGAAACCATTAGTGGTTGCTATATCATGAATAGCAACAAGAAGAAAGGTGCTTGGCCAGGCGTGGTGGCTCATACCTGTAATCCTAGCACTCTGGGAGGCCGAGG
>VBSM01002035.1:3543431-3558724 GCA_008086735.1 Cheirogaleus medius | reverse complement strand
AAAAAAAAAAAGAAAAAAAGAAAAAGAAGAAAGGTGCTCACCTTCTTGTTTATAGGGGCTTTCTGTGGCCCATGACTGCCTCATGCCTATGCCTGCTGCATGAGAGGGCACTCAGTTTATTTTTACTGACTAAAATAACTCCCAGCAGCCTTATGAGTTATTATTGTTCTATTTTGCACTTATGAGCCTAGCATAGGTCTAGGCACCTATATTTTAAGCAGAGATCAAGAGAGAAAGGGTGTTAGCTCTCAGGGAGCTTACGGTTTGGGAGGGAAGATTATCAAAATACAAATAAATAATGAAGCAAATCTTCATCTTATTACATGCATGAAAATGCAACAATTGAAAGGTACAGGGTGCTGCAGAATGAATAGTGGGAGAGGGCGCCAAACCCAGTTTGAGGTTAAGGAGGGCTTTTCTAGGGAAGATAAGTATTATTATAATCCAGATCACCTCACTTCACAATCTGGGCCTTGCCTGTCATTTCTGAGGTGGTCTAGGGAAGCTTGTTGTGTGATTCTCCTGATAGTAGGACAGTTAAACTGCTGTTGATTTCCAGATTTCCAGATGTGTTGGTACTGTTGAAAGACTGAAATGTGGCCACTGCGTCTTTTGTAGTCCAACACACAAGTAAAAGCTATCCTTGGTAAGGGGCTGTAGTCTCTCTTTTCGGTATTTCTTGGAATTATCCAATTTGACTTCTCCATGGCCTTCCCCTTTTAACTGTTCCCCTTGAGCTACCCTCTCTAGTAGTCGAATGCAGATGAGATTGTTCTACTATATTCCATAATCCGGATCACACCTCTCCTTTCCTTTAAAAACCCAGTGATACCTCGTTGAGTTATATCTTTATACAACTTTCTGACTCCTTGCCAAGACATTCAAGGCCTTACATGATCCCAGCCCAGGGAGCCTTCCCAGCCTTACCTGCGAGTCCTCCATGCTGCCCATATCCCAAGCAAACAGTTGCATTGCCATTTTCTAGATGGATCCTCTACCCAGTCATTTCCTTTCTTTTCCTCATAAAATTTCCAGCACCTGAAATATCTGCCCTCCATATTACTGCCTGTAGACCTCATCCTCACGATCCATACGGTAAAGTCAATTGTCACATTCACCTACTTTCTCCTGCCCCCCAAATTTTGTTTCTACCTCTATTAATAGCAGTTTTTGCATTCTGCTGTTTTCACAGTTATTTGGAACCTTCTCATCCTTTTAATTAAACTGTGAGATCCTAGAGAGTGGGGACTGAGTCATGCTCATCTCTGCATCATGAGCGTGCACGTGGTGGTGTTTGGGGAGCACAGTGAGTGTTGATCCACCCAGGCCACCTCGTAGTCAGTTATACTCCAGTGTGTGTTTGACCTGCTTGAGGTAGAGGGACTTCTTAAGGAATTGACTCTCTCTCGTTCTCTACAGATGCCTTACCTCTGTGTTTATTCAGCAAACCTCTGTTGAGTCCCCATCTCTCTGCACTAGATTCATGCATTGATAGCAACGCTAGACGTAAGAGAATTGTATTATACCTGGCCTTTTTGTTTATGCTGAGAAGTTAGCTGTGTTCTCTTATCTCATTTTAGGTAATGCTGATTGCCGTTTAATATTAAATATGGTTCATGAGTTAATATTTCTAGGTTTTATATGTTTAAGACTATTAAAGTTATATTTCCACCGAGAGTTCTCCTGTGAGATCACTAGTCAAATATCCAGCAGCTTGCTCAATATAACCACTAGAATGTCCCATAGTCCAAAACTGAACTCGGGATTTGCCTCCCAAACCTATTCCCTTGCCAGCAACTTGCCCGTCTCACCTTGCTGGGGAAACCAGAGACCTGAGAGTCATTCTTAAAATTTCCCTCTTTCATATCCCACATCTAATCCGTCACCAAATAATGCAGATTTTCCTTAAATATCTCACAAGTCCAATTACTTCTCTCACTCCTTGCTGCTACTCTCTGCTCCCCTGGCCCAGGATGCCATCCTCTCTTGCCTGGACTGTAATAGCTGAGGGGAGTCAAGAACACTGGGTGGCTAGGAGTGGGTTAAGTCCACACACACAGCAATGACAAAAGGCAGTGAGTTCTGGAAAGGGCTCAATGGGCCATAGGCAAAGACAGTTGGAGAGGACAGTGATGATGTCATGGCAGAGAAAGAAGCCCTGTGCAAAATGTGCAAAGAAGGCTGGCTCCAAATTTGGGGGTTAGGAGACTGACCTGAGGGGGTGTGATGTTGGAGAATTGGTGAGAGACTGAGAGGAGAGTTAGGGCTGGGCATCTGCATTTGTTTCGGGGCTTCAGTGTTTGTTGCTGCACAGAGCTTCCACTGTGAACCAATACTTTGGTGAAAAGAGTTGAATTTCTAGTGCATTCCTGTTGCACACCTCTCTGCTGTACAAAGCTGCAGCATTCTCTCTCTTCTGGAACCCTTGGCAACTTTGCAAGGAGGTGGTACGTGAATACTGGTGGGCAGGGTCTGGATATTTCTTGGTAACAGTGACAAATGACTGTCAGTCTTGGGGGATCTAGGGGACCACCGGATATCCTGGTGGGAAAAGTCCCCTAATGTGTGCTTGTTCTGTGGCCCCATGAGCTTGCTCATAGATGTTTAGAGAGGAAGCAGTGGCACCATGCGCCTCAGTACTACCTCGGTCCTGATTTGCAAGACTGCTTATCTCGCACAAGAGGGAATCAGTCTACTCTAAAGGAGAACGTGTTAATGTGAAAAGGCTGATATTCCGTGTTCGATCGTGCTTCAGAGGGCAAGGGATCAACAGCCAAGATTCAGAAAGGTTCAGCCTCTAGCATAGTGCTGCACATTTGTTTTCTGGGAGGAAATTCCACATTCCCGGTAACAGTCAGTCAGGGAGGTAGGGGGAATGGGAACTCCAAGCTAATGATTGCCATTGTTCCTTTTAGCTATAGAGAGGTGCCAGTTGTTAAAAGGCAGGCATCTGATTTTCAATCAAGTCTTTCTGAACCAGAGAATGCAGGCTATTGAAATTCTGTCCATAGGCCAGAAGTGCAGAAGGAAACTAGGCATTTATGAGAAGGACCCTGGAGTCCAGGTTAATGACCCAAGGCCAGGCAGCCTGCAGCCTACTCTGTTGGCCCTCAGCAAAGGTCATTATCTAAAAGTGGTTTTGTCTCTTCTGAGTAAAAATAAAAGAGAAAAGAAGAGTGTGAGTGAAATGTGTATATACTATAGTATACATATTGTAGCAAACAAAATAAGTAATCAATACCTTTTTCAGTATAAAATTACTCATTTCTATTCAGCTCCTTTGGAATTAGACAGTTCTATAAAACTCCTAGGAGAAGACACACTTAAAGTAAAAATCACTCACTCTTTTCTTACTTTCATTGCAGATTAAGCCTATGCATTCTAAGGAACATAGACCCATATTCAAAGCCTATTCATGCAGTGATGCATTGGACAAATATTCTAGATGTTATCTGAGCATGTGCGTGCACATACAGGATGGAAGCATAGCAGAATGCGTTCAGTATATATCATATAATGTGCATAAAAATGCCCAGATGAGATTAGCATTTGTGACTCGGTGTCAGATGGCGTGGGTTTGTCCTCTGGCTTTGACACTCATTATCTGTGGGATTTTAGACAAACTACTTAGCTTTTCTAAACTTTAGTCTTCTCACCTGAAAAATGGGGATAGCAGCACCTAGTCTCGGGACAGTTGGAAAGAGGAAGCGCTTACCCACTGTGGGATGTGGGACGTCACCATCATTCCTCCAGAAACAGCACTTGCTAGTGCCGGATCTATGTGCTGTCCAGGTCTGCCTGTGTAGCCCGAGCTGGTGGCAGTGGCAATGTGTACCCTCGTTGTTGTATTATAACAAAGCATAATGTCTCTTCTGGGGCCCCTGTGTGTTCCGTGCTTAGCGGCAGGGAGGTGGAATGCTTCCTCAGCCCCTTTCATCTGCTAGACTGAGTGGACCTGTCTCCTACACCCAGGCTGACGAATCACTGACACCTCCTTTCATTTCTCTTTCCCCTGGTTCAGGCCCAGAAGTCTGGCTCACGAGGGGACACTCAAGCCGCAGAAGACCTGCTGCTGCTCAGCAAACCTCTGACAGACCTCATTAGCCTGCTCATCCCGCTGGTAAGGGCTCACCTGTGTGCGTGTCTTTCAGAATATTACTGAGGTAGAAGTAATTTTATTTGAATTTCATGATATCTTGACTTTCTATGTTATTTGCATCCCCTTCAAAACCAGAACCAGAAGAAATTTCAGAAGATAATTTGGCCTGGAAATACTAAATTTCTATACTATTTTAAAACCAGGTGTGGCTTATCATTCATTTAAATAGATATTTAAGTAAGGCAGAATCTCAAATCTAATTACTTAATGAACATGAGGTAAAAAACTTAACAAATGAATTCAAAGAAGGAAGAAGAAATCATCATGGGAATCAATTCCCTTTCTGAAAGATATTTTAGAGTTATATTCGGCACACAGGACTCCCCAGAAACGTGAAAGCACAAGCCCAGACCCAGGGCATACCCCCTCAAACTCAGCAGAAATGAAATGAAATAAGTGAAATTAAATAAAAACAGGTAAGACTGTACAAGACCACTGAATATGTGAAAAGAGTCCAAAAGAAATTTGGAGTTTGGACGAACTAAATAGTTTTAACAAAATTTTAAAAAGACCCACTGTGTAGACACATGGCTCCCATCCTTGGACCAAGCTCAGCCAGTGGGGTCAGTTGATGAAACTCAGTAAGTGTCATGAGAACCTCTCCATATTTGTGGCTACAAGAACTAGGTGTGCAGGTAACCCCAGGGAAGTGTATCACTGATGCCTCTACCCCTCACAGAAGCAGACGGACAGTTCTTTAGTTCTGTAAAGACTCCTAGGATTTGGCTTTTCCTGCCCTATGGCTCAAAAGAAGACAGATGCAGTTTAGATAAATAATTCTGTAGACTTAATTATATTCAGCAAGTAATGGTTTGGTTCAAATGAGAGAGAAAGAAAAAGGGGAAAAAAATCAACCAATATTGAGTTATATTAAATAATAGCATGTAAGGCATAGAGCAGTCACAAAAAAGTAGCCAGAGGGCTCACAGTGAAGTGATGGAGCAACCCAAAACCCCAGGGAACTGGACATGCCCCTGACAAAGTGGAAGGATCTTTGGTGTAGAACTTTGCACGAAGTTACAGGGCAAACAGCAAAGCTAACTACTCCAGCTCAGTGCACAAGGGCTGGATCCTGACAGCCAGCTCTCTCACAGGGGAGAGGACAAGAAACAGGCTCCTGTGAACAGAAAGGAAAGACTAACACAAGCAACCTACTCTTTAGGGACATGCAAAGGACTCAAAACAGCCTTATTACATATAAGTAAACGGATGCATTATGTGATATGTAGGACAGTTTTTATATTTATGGCAAAAAAGTTTAAAAAAATAGCTTAAGAAAGACAGATGAAGAATCCATTATAGATAAAACTTTTAGGGCACTCCATTTGGCATGTATATCTTGTAGACAAGGTTTTGGTGTTTGTCACCTTCTAAGATTTGTTTTTTTTTAATAGGTGAATTCATTCTAATCAGACTCACTGTTAAAACTTATCATTGGTCTTTATATTTTCTTTCTAAATGTTTTCTTATATTAGGTGTAAGGTTTAATGCAAAAAAACCTTTAACAGAACTAGGAGAAGGATTCTATAATGGTAAAGGATAAAATCCACAGGAAGATGTAACTGCTATGAATCTTTTTGAATCACATATCAGAGTATGGAACTATATAAACAGAGAAGAGCAAAAAACATACGGGGAGAAATCCAAGAAACATGCTGGTATTGAGAAATTTAGCATAGCTTTCTCATTGCTTGGCAGAGCAAGTGGATAAAAATGATGCCATAGAGCAGGGATTGGCAAACTGTGGCCTGTGGGCTAAATCTGGCCAACTGCTTATTTTTGCAAATAAAGTTTTACTGGAACACAACCATATGGACAATTCATTTACATATTGTCTATGGCTGCTTTTGCACCTAAATAGCACAGTTGAGTAGTTACAACAGAGATCATAGAATCTACAAGCCTATATTTTTTATTTTTTTGGCTCTTTACAGAAAATGTTTGTTGACCCCCTGGTATGTAGGATATAAATACTTTAATAACATTGATCTTATAGAAGTACATCTCTGTACTCTGAAAGTAGAGACTGCACCTTCTTTTCAGTTTTCTGGAAAACACTTTTAAAAAGTTGACCATGCATTATCAGTAAATTCCAGTAAGTAGGAATTGTATAGACCACATTCTTTAACCATAATACTACAATAAAACTAGAGGGGAAAAATAACAACAATTGAAGATGTGCTATAAGCAAATATTATCCATGAATACAAAGAAAAAGACAGTGTATGCATATCAGTCTGGGTCCAATTAGGAGACAGAAACCACATAGTGATTTAAGCAGGAGAATTTTAATATAAAGAATTATTAAGCTATGATAGAAGTATAAATATAAGATTTTTAAAGAACTCTATAGGGTTCCTTAAAGCTGAGTGAAAATAACCAAGGAAGGACAAACTTGGAAAGGGGACCCCTTCCCCAAAGCTGTGGATCAGACCTCACTAGAGAAGGCATAGCTGCAGCCCACAGCACAGTGGAGACATTTGCTGGGTTGCCATGGCTAGAGCTGATCACTGGGAAAGCGGGGAACAATCCTCCAGGGAGCAGGGAAATTCTAGCCAATGGACAGGCACACAGAGGGAGGCAGGTGCCACTGTGGGCAGAAGGTCTGAAGTGCTTGTTGGGAGGACTACAGGAAACAAACCCCTGGAGGAGGCAGACCAGAAGGCGGAGCTGGGCCTCCAGGGCACAGTGTCCATGTTGGGAGGGTAGCAGGGCGGTGATCACAGGCTAAGTGAGGGCCGAGGGTTGCTGAGGGACCACGAATTCTGGGCACATGGTTAGGGCAGCATACCCCTGATGCCATCACTTGAACTTATTATCAAGTGCAGCCACCAGAACCATCTGGAGAGGCCCTGACTCCTGAAGTGTGCCTCCAGAATCCCCTGCTGAGAAATCTCACCATCGCGTTCACTCTTAGGAGGAATGCTTAAAGGAATTCTGCCCATTGTCACAGAGAATGTACTGAAGGGTGAATTTGGAGCTGAGTGGCAGTGAATAGAAAACTGGCACAGAGATCAAACTCAGTTCATTCTAGGAGAGTAAATGATCCAGTGTTAGGGAGTCTAACATTCTTCAGAGTCACATGGCTTGTAAGTGATAAAGTCTGTATTCAAGCATGTAGCTGTCTAACTCCCAACAGCAATGGATGTGTTCTAGTTGTTTCAGATATTGCCAATTATTTTTTTTAATTATTTAAAAATTTTTTTTGCCATTCTAAAAGATATGTAGTGATGTTTCATTGTTTCAATTTGCATTTCTATAATGACTAGTTTTATTGAACATTTTTTATATGCTTTCTGCTGTTATTTCTATTTTAAAGTTATTTTTTAAATATGAATTTTATTCATAATATGAATATATTAAAAGTAAAAGGAAATTGAGTTACCTTTTAAAAAACATTTTAAATGTGTAATTTTAGTGTATACAAAATTCTATACAAAATTTTATAGTGTATACAAATATATATATTTGTATATATAATATATTATATATATTATATTATATGTTATATATTATATTATATTAATATATTATATATAATATATATATTTGTATAGTGTATACAAAATAGTGTATACAAAATTCATATTCTATATGTTTTAAAATACAATTATTATTCCCTGGAAGACTTTTAACTAACTTTAATTAATTAATTTTAACTTTTTATTTTTGCCAATTCTATAATCTTTTTAGTTAAGAACATTCAGTTGCACTTTCTCAAGTGGAATTTTCCATGATATCCATGTTCTATGAAATTATAAATTAAAAATGACAAAGAAGATGAAATCTAAGGAGTGAAGTAGATACAAATAAAACAACGGCAGCAATAATAATGAAAGACTGTATTGCAGAGAGCTTATGGCCATGGGCTCAACCTACCTCTGTCACTTACCAAGTGTGTGGCATTGGGTAAATATTAAGTAACAGTATTTCTTACTTAATTTATTGACACCTCAGTTTCCTCATCTGTAAAATGGGGTTAATAACACTAACTAGATCATGAAGTTATTGTGAGGATTAAGTGAACAGTACCTGGCACATAGTAAGTGCTTAACCAATGCAGCTATGTAAAAAGTGGTACACATTTGTACCACTGTTACCTAGGGCTGACAGTGAGCTAGATTCTGCTATTAGTGCTTTACCTTTGATCTTATTTAGTCCTTTTTTTTTTTTTATGATATAGGCCTGTCCTCACATACAAATAAGGACCCTAAAGCTTCCAGAGGTTAAAAATACAGAATAGCAGAGCTAGGTGTCTGACCTCAGAGTCCACATTTTCCTTACCACCATGCTACTTAGCCTCTGGATTAACACAAACACATTAAACTCTTAACTTTATTACATGTTTGTAAATACTCTCACTGAAAGAGAATATTAATACATTTGATTAGACAGCCATTCAATTTTTTTTTTGCATTTTTTTAAAGTTTGGGGTAGAAGATATTCTTAGATAAAACATGGAGTCATCTCCAGATACATTTTTTTTGTAGTTTAAGGAGATGTGCTGAATGAAGGCTACTTTTGCCTTTTGTCCTAAGGATGATGACAAACACATAAATGGAAAAAAAAAATGCTTGTAGACTTCACAAAACATTTCTGTTTAATGAGGATAAAAGGAGTTATTTTACCCGTCTGCTTTATATAGTTATATCTAGTTTCTTAGCAGAGTTAATTAGGAGATATAAATGATTAAGATACGCCTTCAGAATGCTGAGAACAGCAGCACAGAGTGGCTCTGATGAGCTTGGGTTTGCTGATGCTCCTTATAATACCTGCCCTGTTTACACTGTTTAATTGCTGGGTTTGAGTGATTAGACTTAAATCTCAAAGACAAGGGTGTAGACAGTCCTATCTCCTCTCCTGGAAGAATCTGTCTTATTTAAAGTTGTTTGTTGAACAGGCATCTGTCCCAGTAGTCTAATCTAACAACCCAAATGCATGATGGGCCATGATGAAAAATCCCTGGAGTGGAGCAGTAGCTGAAACTCAAAATGCAGACTTGATTCTCTGCCCTGAGGTGGACTAGGTGCTGCCTGGGGATCTTTCTGGAGGTTCTAAAGTGGATGAAGAGCAGAGAACTAGGAGTTTGGAGCAGTTAGGTGGTGCTCTATAGGCAGCACAGGTGTGTTAAACACGGCAGTATGCATCTACCAAGTTCAAAATCAGAAGGTTCCACCAGAAGGCTCACTTTGGGAATTCTGGTAATTGGGTGGGGGGAGGTAAGTTTGGAGCATAAAATATGAAAATTTTTTTTGTTGCTATTTGAGAATTTTTGCATTTAAATACTTATTTAGCATGCTTTATGTATTCTTACCCATGCTTTTTCTGCCTTTTATAAAACTTAAACATGAAAAAGTACTAACTTGGGCTCTAGATTTGAGACTGACACCTTTCTTTCTTTTTAATTCCTTTATATTGCATTGAACCATATAAAATTGCCAATATTTCACCATTTTTGTCCTACAAAAGTTGTGATTTCATTTGGTTCAACCTTATATTAGGAATATATGGCAATTTATTGGTTTATGCTACAAATAGTTCCTGAGATTCATGTAGCCTATTTACTATACATAGTAGTATTATCCTATAACTACCTGAATGAGAATGACACAGGAAAATGGTCCCCAAAACCAGGGTCTGGCCTGAATTCTTGGCCTTGTGCAGGAAAGAATTCAAGTGTGAACCTTAAGTTGAAAATGAAAGCAACATTTATTAAACAGCAAACAGACTACCCCATAGTCAGAGTAGCCCCTGTACATTGTTGGCAAATTCTATTTGTGGCTCTTGATTATATGCTAAATAAGGGGTAGATTATTCATGGATTTTCTGAGAAAAGAGTGGAGATTTCCAGGAATTAGGGGTTCCTCCTCTTTTCATACCTTGTAAAGTAACTTCCAGGGGTTGTCATGGTGATTGTAAACTGTCTTGGTGTTGGCAGAGGGTTTCTTTTAGTATGTTAATATATTATAAGCTGAGTATAAGGAACTACAAGCCAGAGCAGAGGTTGCTCTCATCAACACTTTGGCTCTTAGTGGTCTTAACCAGCTTCTTTACTGCATCCTGTTTTTGTTAGAGGCCTTGGTTGGGGTCTTGCAACTTTTTAATGGATTGGACCTGCCAGTTCCTATCTCAGGGATATAATATGATTCTGGCCAGAGGTTGCCAGGTGGGTGGAGGAGCCATGGCCTTGGAGTCTGTCTCTGCTGCCGCCCAGCTGTGTGATCTTGGATGAGGCACTCTTCCTCTCTGAGCCTTAGAGGGTTAAATGGGATGATGCATGTAAAGGTGCCCAGGTTGGTGCTGGGTTTCTTCCATAAATTAACTGCTTTTTTTTTAAGACTTTGGCAGTTCTTGATGATCATTTCTCCAAAATTTCCCCTTCAATCACATATTTTTTTTTCCAGGAGAGATGACTCAGTTTATTATTCTCGACTTGACCCTATCATTCCCACTTTAGGCTCCAGCACTGCACAGACTGCTACACCTGTCCTCATAACAGTTGTGACCCTGGGAGGTAAAGAGGGTAAACCACAAAATCAGAAACTTTGGGAAAAACCAAGGTCGTACACCCATCAAACAAGGAAACAAACTATAAGAAAGGCTCAGTCACTGCACAAAGTGAGTGTGGGGTGGGCAGTGTTCCCTTGGCAGTGGCCAGATGTGTTAAGTCCTTGGCTTCTCTGGCTTAATCATGGTCCAAGGTGAGTGAGAAGGCCAGCGATGCTGTGAGCAGGCTTCAGTTTCTACAGGCAGGGTCATGGGGCATCAGCCACCATGTGAAGGAGCTCCCGCAGGTTAGAGATGTGCAATGCCCATCCGGATTAGGGTCCCGATGCCCCTGCCAGAGCTTGGGCTCGGGCGGCTTTGGCCTCGTCTTCCAGCTCATCCAGGAACCGCTCCTGGGACACCAAGTAGAAGGTGTAACCATAAATAGCTAAGACCAGGGTCCCGATGCCTAGGCCGGTCACGATGTTCCGGGTCCGCCGTTGGGGCAGCGTCTTTTGCCACTGGGCAAGCTGCACCTGCCGAATGAATTGCAGTTGTGCGGGAGTCAGTTTCTCGTGAGTCCGGTCGATGTGCTGAGCGAACGGGGCCTTTCCACTCTTAACATCATCGACAGGATCACCAGCTCCTGACGCCGCCATGTTGCCGCCTGATCACATATTATCTTAAGTCTGATGTTTAGCCTTACTCTCTGCTTGCTATTTTTCGTTGGAATAGTCACTCCTGCCTTCATTAAGCACTGTCTTTTGTCCCTTTCCACTCAGCCTACCTGCAGTGCCACCCCTTTGCTCAGTGCGGGGTCCTTCTCAGGCAGATTCTTGGAGTCTTCTTTATGGACATCCCTGCTTGTATTTATGCATTCTCCCCAAAGGCCCCGTTTCGTGGCCTATCCCTTTCCAAGTTGTCCTGTGGGTTCTAACCGTCAACATTTACATATGTAAAAAGCACGGGGTCTGATTTCCTTGAATAAATCCATGCTAATAGGTCTTTGTGACTTTCCCCTGGAATCCTCTTCCAAGCAGCTTCTTTCACTGACCCTCTTAGGGCCCTGGACTTGGCGTGTCCAGGACTTGGCGGTGCTGTCCAGCGTTCAGGATAGGTGACTGCCCAAGGGATAAAATTGTCCTCTGAGGGTTTTTTTCGAGCTCTTTTGGACACTGAACTCCTGTTTAATAGTAACTTGATCACACTTAAGTTCTAGTATATTGGCCAGACGTCTGCCTAATGTATGTGAGCTGTATTGTGTACAGTATATACACATTTATCACTGGAGCCATTAGGTTTAAAAATGGCCTGTGACAAGAACATTGCCATATGTCTTCTCTGGGAAAGATTAACACACATTTATAGCTGTATATAAAGTGAAGAAAAATAGTAATAAGGCTGTTGAGGACCTCACTAGAGCACATACAGACCAAAGATAAATTTTACAGTAGTTGTTAAAAAATGTAATAGGCTACAGAATGAAGTACTGGAATTGCTTTCCCCGTAGGGAAAAATAAACAGACTTTCAGTTTTCATCTGACATGGATAATTTTGGAGGCATTTGGCCTAAAGGCAAGAGAATGAACATGTTAGCTTTTGAGGTTCTTTCCGGATACGGTCCTATGAAAGTAACGCCCCTTATCCTTGAGAGAATATGAAACATGTCAACCTATAATTTATGACCTATATTTATAATACACACTGTAGGAGAATCATAGTGAAATGTGTATATAAGACAGTGATTCTTAGTCTGTTTTGAGAATCTAATGATTCTAGACTACTTGCCCATAAAAATGCCTGGACTTGCTTATATGCAAAGTTCTGTACTTCTGCACACATTCAAAATTTCAGGGGGGATTTCAAACCCTCAATTGGTAACGATGGTATAAGAAGTGGCTAATATAGTTGACTGTATCTCCTGAAAGAAAGATAAAGCAAGGTAATTATTTGACCAAAATGTTTTATTTCTTGAGAAAATGAGAATCCATGCTATATATTCTAGATATTTCTAAACTAGATAATTGCTTTAAGAAATTATGCTACAGCCTGCTTATAGGAGATATTGTTTTTAAAATACTTTATTATATATCAAAGATGCCAATATTTCGACTGGTTTATATTCATCTATACATTTCATATTAATCATGTATGCCTTTCGGGCCATTGGAAAGATGTCCCTCTATGGTCTGTGTAGGATCCCAGTCCTCACCCTACATCAAAGTGTGAACTCTTTCGTGTGCTAAATGACTGAGGGCCTGTGCGGTCACCTGAATAGCTAATGATCCTTATCAATTCACGTTTCTGAGATCACTGCCAATTTTAAACATGAATAAGGTAAAATAAAAATAAATTAAAAATAAAACTAAATATAGAGAAAATCAATTTCTGTTTTTTATTTTCTGATTTCTTCCCTTCAAGAAATACGTGAGCAGATTTTTCTCTGTAAATGATGGCAGGCTGGGACTTGTCTGTTCGTTCCCTTCCCTGCTGCCTTCATAGTCAGTGGCATGAAATATAAGTAATAGTTTATGGTGACTGTGGCTTGTGGTGATGAAGTCCAGAAGCATTAAGTAGTCTTTTTGCAAGTCAAGCCCAAGACACTGGGCATTTTACTAGTTCTACACTAAAGCAGCTCCTCTAAGGAGTCACTCTCCCATTGAATGATGACAACCTCTTTCTGATTAGTCACTGCTTGTCTGTCTACTGGACATTTCTACTGGATGCACTATAAGTACCTCAGATTCAACACAGTTAAAAAAAACTCATAATCACCTCATCAAAACTCTTCCTTCTCTTTTGCTCTGTCAGTGAATGAAACTAACTTCCACTCAGTTGCCCAAGCCAAGAATGCGAGCATCATCCTTGTCTCTTCTCTTCCTTCACCACGCTGCGCCGTCTCATCAAGCCCCTGCAGTCCTGCCACCCAAATACCTCACAGACTGTCACTTTCTCCCCATTGCCACAGACGCTATCATGAAGGCCACCACCATCTTCTTGCACTTGTATTAATAGGACCACAGGGGCCTTCTACCTGGCTCTCTCCCTGATCTTGCAACCTCCACTGTCTTCTCCACAGTGGAGGCAGAATACTCTCTCCAAAATGCAAAACTCATCTTGCCACTCATTGACTTAAAACCCTCTACTCTTGGATAAACTCCAACTTCTTATATGTTTATAAAACCAAGATATCAGACTCTTTCTTATATTTCCAGCCTTTCCTCTTGATGTTCCTTGTCCTACTCTATGTTCCACATCCCAACTTTTTTCAGTTCTTGCAACATGCCTTGGTTCCCTTGGCCTCTGTCTCCTTTAATTTGGTGGCTCTTCCTTGGCTTTCAGGCCTTGGCTTCAGCATCACTTCTTCCGAGAAGTTACTATGCCTGCCAAGACTGGGTTGAACCTGACCCCGGCTCCCATGGCGTCCCCAGCTTCCTCAGTTCTAACATACCTCATTACGTGGTACCAAAGTCACTTGTTTATGTTGCTGTCTCTATCACTAGACTGTGAACCCTAGGAGCCAAATCTAATTTGCTTCACTTTGGGGCCTGGTACAGAGAAGAGATTCAATTAATATTTGTGTAGGAAAGGAATTGAAGAGCTCACCAATGTAGTATATTTTCTCAGTGTAACTGAGAGAATAGACCAGGTCTGGTAAGACATAGATTTAAGTACAAATTTATCAAGATAGTTTGTCTGCATTCCTGCTGCCCCCACCCTCGGTCCCCAGCTGAGCTAGCCTCTCCTAGGAGATGGTAGTGATATGGCTTACCAGCTCACTTGCAGATTGCATCATCTGGACTTCTCTCTAGAGGTTGCCCTCTTCGTAGCAGGTTTTGCCCTGACATTCATTGGGCAGCCTATGTTCCTGAAATAACTTATACTCTATCTTTGATTGACAAGAAAGGATACAAAAGGGCAGATAGTATTACCCAGGGATGCGCGTGTTTCTAGAAAATTGCTATACTTGTAATAACTGTAATACATAAAACCTAGCCCTACGACCGCAGCAGCATGGTGAGCACAGAAGCCTCTGGGCAGTCAAAACAGATAGATGCCAGAGCATCATTACCCTTTTCCAACAGAAAAGTTTCCAGGGCTCTGACATTTAATGTTTAGATTTGGATAGCTTTAGGAAAGAAAGGTCCTGTAACTACAGATCTGTTTTCTCCTGTTACTTCTTATGGCTTGTCTTTAAGTGGTTGTCATGTAGCAATATGATTTTTAATGGCATTTTGTTATTGAACAAGGCTGTCTGCTCTGGGTTGAGTAAGAAAACATTCACTCACGAGGTAGGATAGGAGGGGTGCCAGAAAGCAACTCCTCCAGAAAGTCATGCTCACCCGTTGATGCCCTGCACTCTAGCATTCGCATGTCCTCTTTCCAAGCCCTCCGTCAGGTCGTAATGCTTTAATATGCATGCAGCTCACTAACAGAACAGGATGGAACGATGGAAGAAAGAGAGATGGGAGTTAAAAGGACTGAACACAGAATCGAATGTGGAACTGTGAAACACGGGCCATGCCAAAAGCAAAGTCCAGCTAATGAAAAGGTTTTTGTGGATATACTTTATTCCCTCTACCCAGTACACCTATTTTGATTTAAAACTGTAAGATAAGAATATTTTTGGATAATTAATGGTTAGTTT
>VBSM01002035.1:3521052-3535116 GCA_008086735.1 Cheirogaleus medius | reverse complement strand
TAACGGATCAATACCTAAGTGGACATATAGGAATAACATTTATCGGGTGTCAGGTGGGTGAGAGAGGGGAAGAGGGGATGGGTATATACAAACATAACGAGTGAGATGTGCATCATTTGGGGGATGGTCACGCTTGAAGCTCTGACCAGAGTGGGGAGGGGAGCATGGGCAATATATGTAACCTTAATATTTGTACCCCCATAATATGCTGAAATTAAAAACAAAATGAATATAAAAAAATAAAAATAAAAATTTTTGAAAAAGAATAAATGTATTATCTCCTATTCTTTTTCATTTAGGGCATATTCTCTACCTCAAATCCATATTATTTAGATATGAGCTCTTTAGAAAATTATTTTAGTACAAAGAGGATTATTTTAGTACAAAGAGGATTTCATGTGTTTTTCAATATCCTGGATTCAGTAAACAGTAATTTTAACAGACTTCTAGACCATATAATTCTGGAATACACTTTTGAATCTTACAACCAAAAATTACATTTCTAAGTTTCTTTGTTCATTATTTGATGATCATAGGAAATTATGATTTCCTATGATTTATTTGAGTTGCTAAGGCAGCCCGAACACTTCCCACCTTCTCCATTGGTTATAACAAGTCTTGGATTTGACCAGTATATTAAGGTCATAACATAGGGTGCCTAGGAAATTTTTTCTTTTTTTTAATTTTAGTGGTAAAAAAGGGGAGATTTGTTTCAGATATTTGAATTGACAGAGATATAAGTAACTTATAACAATTCAAACAATATGGAAGTGATTAAAATAAAACTAAAGTCTCCCTCTCTTGTGACCCTACCCCCAGTGTAACCACCATTTACATTTGACATGTGTCCTTGCATTTTCTATCACAAGCACTTATATCATTGATTTTCATTTTTTGTTGTTTTTGCTTTCATTTTGAAAAATAGGACCATAATATACATATTTTGTAACTTTTATTTCAGTATGACGAACATCTTTCCAACTCAGTACTTGCACATCAATCTCATTCTTTTGAATAGCTGCATAGTATATTATAGTATAAACGTACTATTATTTACTCAATTCAAACATCTGATGGGTGGCCATTCAGATTGTTTGCAGTTATTTGCTATTATAAATGTGGTATAATAAACATCTTTGTGTGGTTTTAGTACTTCCACATTTCCTTTGATTAGATAAACTCCCAGAAGTGAGATGGCTAGGTAAAAACTTGCTTCTGTTTTAGTAAGTACTAATTATCATATAACTTCCCAAAAGATTCTAACAATTTATATTCTAATTAAACAGTGTATAAATGTGCCTGCTTTCCTACATCTTCAAAAGCACTGCATCTTCTGAGTCTTTTTAAAATTTTTTATGTATTTAGCAGGTAAAAATGACATCTTACAAACTTTCAATTTGCGTTCTGTGGCTCTAGCATTAGGAAAGAGAAAGGAAACGCAGGCATGTGACTGCAAAGTATGTGTAACATTAAGGCATGAAATGTGGAAATATAGACAAGTAGACTTTATAGAAAAGGAAAAATTATCAAAATTGATATCAGAATAAAAATGTCAAACTTCAGAAGTTGTTTTAAATTTGAACATCTAATGATATGTTTCTCAGCTTTGTTGTTTAAATAAGAATCTGCAAGGTCTAATTTGTTTACAACACAAGAGGTAGAGAAAAGAGGGATATGCCAATCCAACCAAGAACTCCTACAAGTAGTTACGCCCTGTTGAAATTCAAAGATGTCAACATAAATATTATCACCAAAGCAAACATCGTTAGGTAAGATAACCAATAAAAAATTTTTATCTTTTAAGAGATAAATGTTGATTTCACAGGACATGATCACCCTTTCTGTTTTCTAGGTATCTTATAAGACTTCTTTATTAGAAATAACAATTTCAAGGACTGTTTTATGATGGAGAATAGAATCTGCTTTTCTGTAGCTGCAGGGGAAAAGGGAACATTTTTCTCTTTATTATCCTGCTAAGATTTCTTTCACAAGCAGTTAGAAGGGCTGCTCATTTGAAAGGTAAATACTAGAATTCCATTTGTTACTTCCAAGAGAAAAAGAAATCTTATTATAATATGAAAACACAAACAACAACAAATGAGTCGATCATGGAGGTGTGATATTTTATATCTACAAGATCTATCATTAAAATGTTGCCAGGCCTAGATGGTTTTGCATGTGCATTCTAGAGTTTCAAGGAATGGACAACTCTTATGCTATTTAAATGATTCAAAGTATAGAAAAAGATGGAAAGCTTCCTGGTTAATTTTCTTGGAGGTATAATAAGTCTCATACCATAGCCTACTTTAAAACAACATGGAACAACTAAAGATCATCTTCACATAGGAATATAAGTAAAAAAAAAATTTTTTTTTCATAAATAGCAAATCTAATCTAGCAATACATTAAAAGGCCAATATAATGAAACAGGGTTTGATTCAGGAATTTAAGACTAGTTCAAGCACTAGAAAAATGTGACTTAGTATTTTAAAAAATTGAAGGAGAATAAAAACACGACCATAATAAGTGATGTTAAAAAGTTCAGCTAGCCATTTTTCCATTTTTAAAACTCCATTTAAGATAGAATGAACCTTTCAAACGTATTGAAAGTTATTTCCTAGAAATCAATAATAAACATTTTAAATAAAGAAACACTAAAAGCATTTTCATTAAAATTGAAAAAGAAGAACAACACTAATAGTTAACATTATGGGGGGGTATAGATAATGCTGTAAGATAAGAGAAATAAATCTTCAGTCTAAAAATGATTACTTGCAGTTAATAAGATTTTCATACCTAAAAAAAGAAATTGAAAAATTTATTGGGACTAAAAAGCAAATTGTAGTAAGTAGGCTATATATGCTACACAGAAATCAGAAACTTTTCTTTATGCTGGCATTAATTTGAAAGAAATAGAAGTGGGGGGAAATCTCTTTCACAGAAGTGACTAAAATCACCCTATAAAAGGCTAAAAATAAATGTAACAAGAAAATACAAGTGTTAAATGATGATAACTATAAGAAAACTTAAAAAACATAAAAAATGACCTAAATGATATCAGAGACATGCCCAGTACCTGATAGTAAGACTTATTAAAAATGTTAATTCTTCCCAAATTTAATATACAGATTTAAAGTAATTTTTATAATCCCATCCACCCTTGTTAGTTCATTGAAATGACCCTACAGAGTAAATGTGAGAGACTCGCCAAGAGAATTTTGAACAGAAAGGCTTCTTTTCACTATTCTTTTATTACATACATTCATCTCCTGTCTCTCACAAGACCTCTTTAAAGAAAAGCACAGGAACTCAAAAAGGAATAAACCTATAATAATGAAGAGGAAGCAGGCACAGGAGTCAGTAGCAAATTAAGATTTCAACATACTTCTGGGAGGCAGAAGGCAGATGGAAGCCTGTAGACGGATTAAACAGGGCAGAGGAAGCCCAGCCCCAGAACACCTTGCGAGGGTGTTCAAGGACCGTGGGCCTTCGCCTTCCTACTGAAACCCCACAGCACCTCTGGCCTCGGGAAGAGATGGAGATAGGGGCATTTTCAAAAGTCTGTAAAGAATAGCTCTGCCATTCGAGCCCTCTTATGCTTGTCTTCAGTCGCCACCTGCGAAAGACCAACCCGCCTGGCCTGTGCCCCTGAGCCCCCACAGTGATGCCGGGACTTTTCCCTAAAGAACCTGAAGCTGAGTAGAAATTAGTGGCCCAGAGTAAAGCAGTCCAGGTTTCTGCAGCACGGTGGTGGTAGACGTGACGGTGAGCCTTCCCTAAAGAAAGCTGCCCGAGCTCCACACCTGCCGCTGCAGGGCAGTGCTGCCACCTCTGTCCGCAAGTGATCTCATTCAGCTCCGTGCTTTCCATGGTGTCTGCACTTGGAGGATTTCCAGATTTGTGTCTTGAGCCATGACCTGTCCCCTGAACTCCATTCTCGTATATCTATTATTGCCTACATGATATCTCCATGAGGCCATGTAAGCAGATGGTGGTGTGAGCTGTAGGACAGCAATCCCAGTGACTCTTTTGCAGGCTCTATGTCATCCTGCCCTCCTCCGTGCATATTCACTCCAGTCATACTGCCTCATTGCTGGTCCTTGGAAACACCAAGCCACTGTCACAGGGCTTCCCTGCCAGCACCTCAACATTGTTATTATCAAAAATTTCACACAGAAAAGCTGAAAGAATTGCACAGTGAGCACATACATAACTATCACCTGCATTCTCGAATTGTTTCCTATATTTTATTGTTTATCCATCTTTCCATGAATGTATCTTATTTTTTGATGCATTATAAAGTAATGCCAGAGGACTTCTGACCTTGGCATTGTAACCTCGGAAAGCTCTTTCCCCCCACACTCACATGGCTCCTTCCCTCACGTGCATTGGCTGTCTGTTCAAAGAATATTTCCTCAAAGAATCCATTGCTAATAACCCCATCTGAAATGGGCTGATCAGGCTGACATTGTATTATGTACTTGTTCAGTTACTGTCTGCCTCCCCTTCTAGAACGAGCACTCCAGGAGGGAGGACTGTGCCTGATTTGTCCACCCCGTTCTCTCAGCATCAGGACAACTCCTGGCACATGGTAGATGCTCTTGGCAGAGACTTCAACTTGTCCACCAACATCCAGTCTCCTGACGGACACTATAGGGATGGAAAAGCTCCACCTCTGTCCAGGATCCTGGCTGGGCCTGAGAATTAGATGAAAAGGAGAAAAGCATACAAATGTATTTAATACAAGTTTTACGTGGCACGGGAGTCTTCATAAGGAAATGAAGACTAGAAGAAGCAGTTAAGAGTCGGTTACTTACATAGTAACTTGGACAAAGAGCAGTACCGTTGATCCTTGAACAACACAGGTTTGATCTGTGAGGGTCCACATCCATGTGAACTTTTTTCAGTATATTGGACAGACAACTTTTCGAGATTTGCGACAATTTGAAACACTCACAAACCACATAGCCTAGGAATACCGAAAAAACTAGGGAAAAGGTATGTCATGAATGCATACAGTCTATGTAGATACTGTCCATTCATGTGGTAACCAGCTGTTTATGGTTTTGGTAAGGCTTCCAGTCAACAGCGGGCTACTAGTAGCTAAGCTTGTGGGGAGTCAGAAGTTATACACAGATTTTCAACTGCGCAGGGTGGAGGTCAGGTCAACATGTTAACCCCTCAGTTATTCAAAGTTAAGCTGTAAGTTGTGAAAATGTGATAGGGCAAAAGGGCTTGGGCTAGGGTATTTAATTGGCTAGAGAAGTAGCTAGAAAGATAAAGGTTAGTTTAATAAGGCTTATTTGTACAGAATTCCTTTGGTCTCAACTTTCTCATCCTTGATGATAAGAATGTTGGGTCTTTCACACGGAAATTTCATCTCCTGCTTTTTAGGAACAGCACAAAGGTCAGAGTGATCTTTCTGCACCAGCCACTTTTCAAGTGCCTTTTATCTGAATAGTCAATATACCAGAGTGGTATTTTTTAACTCCTTCAAAACCTGCAGTAAAAACTGTATTTCCCAGCTTCACTTCTGGCTCGATGTGACCATGTGACTGACCAAGGTCAGGCCAGTGAAAAGTGGCCATGACACATCCAGGATCCACTCTTAAAAGGACTATCACCTGTCTTTTTTCCTGTTCTAGCTGCCTAGGTGGGAGGAGCCTCTGTGTACCTTGAAAACTAACAGGTACCCAGATTTTGCAGGGTCAGCCTCTCTGCAGCTTAAGTACAATCAATTATCCACCCTCTTGTAGAGATGTATGATTTCCTCCTGACTTGGTGAATCTGGGCCTTCTGCGAGTTCTTCGTAGGAAGTCACAGCCTCCATCCAACACCATATCACTCCTTGGGAAGTTACCCGATTCACATTTTCCTCCCTCTTCCGGATGTTTCAGCAGTGTTTTGCAGCCTTGCCTTTCCTGTGCTCCTAGACGTATTCCCATTTCTTTCCCAGGCTCTTTTCCCTGCCAGTTTCACTGCTGATCTCTCCCCACATCCTCACCTTAGCTCAGTTACTAGTAGAAAGCTTTCTTTCCCTCCCAAAACTACATCTGAATCTGATACCTCTGGGGTTTCTCCAGGAACAAGTGCTGTGCAGACCGGAATGCTTCATTGTATAAATGTACCCTCCACTCCTCACTGTCTCTCACATGCAGAGAGAGTGGGCTTCCAGGTGGTCACTCCTTGGCCCCCAGTGGCTTCCTGTTAGCTTCAATGCATTCTCCTTCTTATGCAGCTCCCCGGGGGCTGTAGCTATGGCATCCTTTTGGTAATGCTCTTGTCACATTTATATTTCAGCGCACTGTCGCTGAGCGTGGATGCCCATCAGTGTGTCCTGCCCCCAACTCTCCTTCATGAAGTACTTTGTAATTCCTGATTCTAAGTCCAGTCTCTTCCATGCCCAAATTCTATCTCATTTGGATAAATTCTGTTCCCTCTTTCTTCCTGCCTTTTCCTCCTGGGTAATAAGCCTAAATAAGTTATGTGGGTCACATGTCTCCTTTTTCCACATGTGTTTTTCCAGCCCTGTGTTGTAGCCCTGTCCTTCCTGCCCCTGCAGGCATCCCTCATCCTTGTCTCGGGCTGCATTTCCTGGCAATTTTGTTACAGATCTCTTTTCTCATTTTCTTTTTCCTTCCAGCACTATTGCAAACGTCTATAATATCAGTAAGCATTGCCTGGGTCACTCCGGATACGTGATCATTTTTCTGTTGTAAAGTATTCAAAGGGAAGAACCATTAGAAGCAAATAGTTTTGTTTGGGGGAGGGGTGCAGCAGTTGAAAAATTAAATGCTTGGACGAGGCACTTCATTACATGAGGGCATCATTCCAGGCGTGAGGAACGTGGAATGATGGAGACCCAGGGAAGGCCGTGCCAGGTCCAGCTCTGTTCAGCAGTCAACACAAAGCAAAGAGGACCTGCAAGGGACACTTCTGATTTCACAGAAAAAAATGGGAAATCCAGGTTTTTATGTGATATCTTCCAATTATTAAATTTTGGAAACCAGTATTAAATCTTTAAAATGCCCCAAACCAAATAAAACAAGCCTGTGGGGCAGATTTGTCCCAGGGCCTACCGGTTTACATCTTCTCTGTCGGACACAAAACCTAGTTCCTTTTTATTGATGTGTTAGGACTTACGTTTAGCACAGTTTCCTATTGTTACTGCTATATCGAAATTATCGTTTCCCTGGAAATGTATGGCTTTTTGATGTGATTTTATAAAGATCATATGGCCACATTCCCCCTAGAGGGGAGTTTGTTTATAAAAAATCAATGGAACAATAATGTGTGACATATAAAAATTCACATTATTTGCAGTTTATATTATTTGCATTACTTGAGGATATCGCCATTCTCTAACTCCACTTTGTCTTTGACCTCCCGCTGTTGGGTGTTTGTATTGGCGCACGTATTTAGCACATGTTCACTGAGTGCCTGCTTTGTACCAGGTGCACAAAACAGGCCAGCTGTCATGGGCTACAACAAATGAGTGGGCACACTCATTTCTAAGAGTGACAAGTAGTCTTAATCATGAAAAGGGAGAGGTGCTACAGCACTGCACAGTGGTCTTGGTGGTTGGAGACGGGGACTGGGGATAAGATGAGTATCCCTTTATATTGGGAGGCTAGGGAGGAGCTCTTGGAGGAGGTGGCCTTTGAACTGAGCCATGATTTATGTGTAGCCACCCTCGTGAAAATAGGCGGTGAGCACGCCAGGCAGAGAAAATTGCAGATGCAAACACCCTGAGTGGCACCGTGGTGCTCCAAGAAGTGAAGGGAAGCCAGCGTGTTTCAGGCATCATGAGCAGGGGCAGAGGAGGGTGCAGGTGAGACAGGAGGAAAGGCCAGCGGCCCGGCCATGCAGGCTCAGATTATTTTTACCTGGTACTCTGGTCTGTGATATATAAATTTATACCTAAATCAAGAAAGGTAGTGGCAGGTTTTCTTCCCTCTAAATTCCCACATTTAAAAATATAATGTGCCTGGGTCCAAGGATATTAAAGAGTACCCTCACTTCTCAAGGGAAAGGGGCCAGTGTCAAGGCTGTGGGCAATAGTGTTTCCTTGGGCTGTGTCTTCCGGAATTACCACCAATCATTAGCTTAATGGTATTTCCTGTTGCTTCTTCAGCTGAGTTTGGGCAGAAGTGATATATGAAAATGAAGAGGAACAGGATTGATGGCCTAGTGTGAAACCTTGTTAAAGATGTCCTAACAATACAGATGAAACCTCCTCTCCATGTGCTTTTAGGTAGTATAATAAGTATAGAATTAAGTGATTCTTTTTTTTTTCTTTCTTGGTTAATGTATTCTCATCTCTGAAAATAAATATTTTCATATAATTACTGAGAAAGCACTGCAGCAGGCAATATTTTTAAAATAGAATATAAAATAAGAAACCTTTTAGAATGCATTGTATAGTATAAATTGAATAAAGGGAATTATACACAGCACAACTATGATTTTAAATTGTTTTAAAGCCGTCTTTAAAATTCAAGTGTAAGTTTACTTTGAAATATGTCCAAATTGTATATATGTATGTATTTATATCTTATCTCTCCCACAAAGCATTTTGGGTGGCTAATAAGAATGTTTGCAATAAAGTTAGGGTTGATAGAAAATGCAAGATGCCAGATGGACATACTTATACTAAAACTGATTTATTGTTTATCTGAAGTTCACATTTAATTGGGTGCTTCTTTTGTTAAGTCTGACAACCCTAAATAAAGTAGGAAATATGAATAAAGCAATGAAGATAATACAGGGTGAAGCTTCTACACACATAAGCAACCTAATATAAAGACTAAAATTGGGCCATATTTTTTGGTTTTGAGAGTCTTGCTTGACAGACAGAAATGGAAATAAAATCATTAGCAAGATATATATTGCCTAGAAAGGAGGAAAAAAAGGAAAGAAAAAATACAATTCCTTGGGACAAGAAAGATTTTCTGGTTTTTAGGTTTGAAAGAACATTTTTTCATGGGAATCCATGAAAGGGGACACTTTGTGATGATGGGGAGTGGGTGGTAATATCTACTTTTTATTGAGCATTTTGAAGAGCAGAAGCTTTTAATTTAGATGAAGTCAGTTTTTATCATTTTTTTTCTTCTGTAAACCATGCTTTTGCAGTCGTAGCTAAGAAACCTTTCACCCATCCGTGGTCAAAAATATTTTCTCCTATGTTTTCTCTTAGGAGTTTTATAGTTTTAGTTTTTGTATTCAGGCTTATCCATTTTGAGTTCATTTTGGTACACGATGCAGGGGATGGATCCAAGTTTATGTTCTTACATACTGTTTGAGCATTTGTTGAAAGTGTATTCTCAACTGCATTGCCATCGACCTTTATCAAAAATCAGTTGACTATATTCGTGTGAGCCTATTTTGTGGCTCTTGTTTTTCAGGTTTGCTCTGGCTATTCTATGTTCTTTGTATTTTCATATGAAACTTAAACTTGACTTGTCAATTTCTACCAAAAAAAACCAAAACCAAACTATGGGATTTTAATTGTGTTGAATCTACAAAGGAATTTGGGGAAATAGGCATCTTGATAATATTGAGTAATCGGGCTACTGAGCAAGGTATATATATCCTTCCATTTATTTAGGTCCTTTTTAATTTCAGCAATATTTTATATCTTTCAGTGTACAGGTAATTCATTTTTTGTCAGATTTGTTCCTAAGTATTTCTAATTTTTTGATGCTATTGTACGGGTGTTGTTTGTCTTGATTTTAATTTTGATTGTTGCTTAATGAAAAGTACAGTCAATTTTGTTTGTTGCTCTTGAATCCTGCCACTTTGTTAAACTTATCAGATTTTAAATTACATCAGATTTTCTTCATAGAGGATCAGATTTATGCAAATAAAGTTATAGGACTTCTTCCTTTCCAATCTGGATGTCACCGGCCAGAACCTCCCAAACAATAGTGAGTAGAAGTGGTGAGAGAAGACATCCCTGTCTACCTTCCTGATCTCAGGGGGAAGCATTCGGTCTCCTACATGTCCTTTATCACGTTGAAGAAGTTCCCATCTATCCTACTTGGCATTATAAATAGGTATTGCATATTGTCAAATACTTGTTCTATTGAGATGATCATGTGGTTTGGGGTATGGTGTTATGGGTTAACTTGTGCCTTTCAAAAAAGGTATGTTGAAGTCCTAACCTTCATTACTCCAAAATGTCTATATTTGTAAATAGGGTTTTTGCAGATATAATTAGTTAAGATGAGGGTATACTGGATTATGGTGGGCCTCTAATCAGATATAACTGGTGTCTTTATACGAAGTTAGCCACGTAGGGACAAAGAGCACACAGGGAGAATGGCATGTGAAGACAGAGGCAGTGGTTGGAGTTATGCTACCATAAATCAAAGAACGTCTGGGGCTACTGGCTGTAAGAGGCAAGGAAGGCTCCTTCCCTGGAGGCTTCAGAAGAAGCATGGCCCCGCCGAAACCTTGCTTTCAGATATCTAGCCTGCAGAACTGTGGGACAAGAAAGTTCTGTTGTTTTAAGCCACCCAGTTTGTACGACTTTGTTATGGCAGCCCTGGGAAACTAATACGTGTGGTATATCACATTGACAGGCTTTTGAATGTTAAACTGCCCCTGCATTCCTAGGATAGTCTCCACTTAGTCATAATGTATTATCCTTTTAGTATATCATTGGATTTTATTTGCTGTAATTTTGTTTAGAATGTTTGCATCTATGTTCATGAAGGTTATTGTTCTATAGTTTACTTCTGCTGTCTTTGTCTAGTTTGGGTATCAAGATAATGTTGATCTCAGAAGAAGATAATGTTGATCTCCTCTTCAGTTTTCTTGAAGACTTTGTATAGCTCAGTATTGGATTTAAAAGAAAAAGTTTATTGAGAAATAATTCACATATGTAAAATTAACCCCTTTAGAATGTATAATTCAATGATTTTTGTATATTCATGGAATTATGCAACCATTATCTAATTCTAAAATTTTTTCATCACCCCTCCCCCCAAAGCAACTTCATACTCATTAGAAGTCACTCCCCTTTTTCTCTTCTCTACAACTCTAGTCAATCACTGATTTACATTCCATTTCTATGAATTGGCCTATTCTGGGTATTTCATATAAATGGAAATATATATATATGTAGTATATGTAGTATGTAGTATACTACATATATACTACACATATTTAGTACATAGTATATAATATGTACTACATATACTATATATATGCTATATATACACACTATATATATATACACACACACACATATATATATTGTGTGGTCATTCCTTTCCTTTGTTCTTCTAGCCTGATGTCTTGAGGTTAATTCATGTTTGTAGCATGTATCAGTACTTCATTCCTTGTTATTCCTGAATAATATTCTATTATATGGGTATGTCACATTTGTGTATCCATTCATCAGTTAATAGACATTTGATTTGTTTTTACTTTTTGGCTACTATGCATGATAATTGCTATGAATGTTTGTGTATAATTGCTTTATAAACATATGCTTTCTTACTCTTGAGTATATATATATATATATACCTAGGGGTCAAATGTTAAGTCTGTGTCTAACCTTTTGAGGAACTGCCAGACTGTTTTCCAGAGTTCTTGTACCCTTAACATTTCTACTAGCAGTGTATGATGGTTTCAATTTCTCCACATCTTTGCCAACTGCTTGTCATTGTCTGTGTTTTTGATTATAGCCTTCCTATCGAATGTGAACTGGTATCTCATGGTGGCTTCAAGCTGCATTTTCCTGATGGATCCTGATATAGAGCATCTTCTCCTGTACTTACCATTTGCATACCTTCTTTAGAGAAATGTCTATTCAAATCCTTTGCCCTTTTAAAAATTGGATTCTTTTTATTATTGAGTTATAAGAATTTTTACCTATTGTATATATACAAGTCCCTTATCAGATAATAGATTTACAAAATATTTCTCTTGTTCTGTGGGTTGTTTTTCACTTTCCTGGTATCATTTACAGCACAAAAATTATAAATTTTGATGAAGTTTAATTTATCTATTTTTTCTTTTGTTGCTTGTGCTTTTGGCATCATACCTAAGAAACCATAGCCTAACCTAAGGTGACAAAGACTTAATCCTGTGTTTTCTTCTACAAGTTTTTATACATTTAGCTCTTATATTAAGGTTTTGATTCATTTTGAATTTTTGTATATGGTGTGATGTAGGGGCCCAATTTTATTTTTTTATATGTGGATATCCAGTTGTCTCAGCACCATTTGTGGAAAAGAGCATCCTCCCCCAAATCCCATTGAATTGTCTTGGCACCCTTGTCAAAAATCAATTGACCATAAATGTAAAGGTTTGTTTCTGGGCTCCTAACTCCATTCCATTGATCTGTATGTCTATCTTTATGCCTTTACCACACTGGTTGGATTACTGTAAATTTGTTGTAAATTTTGAAATTAGGAAGTAGGAATCCTCCAACTTTATTCTTCCTCTTTAATATTGTTTTGGCTATTCTTGGTCCATTCTATTTCTATATGGATTTTAGGATCAACTTATCAATTTCTTCAAAACAAACAAAACAGCTATAACTTTGATAGAGAATGCTTTGAATCTGTAGATGAACTTCAGGTATATTGCCATCTTAACATGGTATCCATGAACATGGGAAATATTTCCATTTATTAATATATGGACTTTCTTTAAATTTTTCAGGGTTTTTGCAATGTTTTATAGCTTTCAGTGTGTATTATATTTCTTTTGCTAATTTTATTTCTAAATATTCTGTTTGTTTTAATGCTATCATAAATGAAATCATTTTCTTAATTTCAGCTTTAGATTATTCGTTGCTAGTGTATAGAAACACAATTGATTTTTTTGTATACTAATCTCATATCTTCAACCTTGTTGAACTTGAATTTGTTTATTAGTTCTAAAAGTTCTTTAATGGATTCCTTAGGATTTTCTATATATAAGATCATGTCATCTGCAAATAGAGATAATCGTATTTCTTTCTAGGTGCTTTTTATTTCTTTTCTTTACCTAATTTCCCTAGCTAGGACCCGAATATAATGATGAATAAAAGTGGCAAGAGTGGATATCACTGTTTATTCATGATCTTAGGGGAAATGAGTTCACTTTTGCTGTTGGTTATGTTAGCTGTAGATTTTCCATAGATGTCTTTTATCAGTTAAGAAAATTACCTTCTTTACTAATTTTTTGAGTGTTTTTGTCATGAAAAGATGTTTCATTTTGTCAAATTACTCTTTTTTGAATATTGAAAGGATCATGTAGTTTTTGTCCTTTATTATAATACTATTGTATATAACATTGATTAATTTTCAGATGTTAAACTAATTTTGCATCCCTAGGATAAATCCCACTTGGTCATGGTGTATAATACTTTTAATATATTACTGATTTGGTTTGCTAGTATTTTGTTGAGGATTTTTGCATCTATATTCATAAGGGATATTGGCCTATGGTTTTATTTTCTTATAATGTCTTTGGTTTTAGTATCAGGGTAATACAGTCCTCATAGAATGAGTTTGGAAGTATTCCATTTTTTTTAGTTTTCTGAAATAGTTTGTAAGGAATTGGTATTACTTCTTCCTTAAATGTTTGGTAGAATTCACCAGTAAAGCCATCTGGCCCTGGAGTTTTCTTTTAGGAAGATTTTCAGCCATAAATTTATTTTCTCTAATGGACAATATGCTACCCAGGTTATCTGTTTCTTCTTGAGTTAGCTTCAGCCTGTATTCTTCTCTCTGATAATTTGTCACATCAACACTAGCTGTCTTGGTCTTTTGGGACTTTTTGTTCTTATCTTTTCAAATTAAGCAACCCACTGGGATCCACGTTTATTGTCCTCCTTGTACTTAGGCCTGCAAACACTCTCAAATCTCTAATCTAGGACAGTAGTAGAGCTCACCCTGTTTCTTTATCTCTCGGGATCACTGTTCTTCATTGCCTGATGTCTAGTATCTTAAGAACCATTGTTTCATGCATTTTTGTACTAGTTTGTTGTTTCAGGCAGTTAGGGTATATCCATTCTCTGTTATTACTGGGAAGATTTTGTACCTGAAATTTTTTTTTTTTTTTTTT
>VBSM01002035.1:3489559-3512593 GCA_008086735.1 Cheirogaleus medius | reverse complement strand
ATACTCATGTTGGCTGTTTGCCTGTTACTGGTGGTGGTAGTTTTGATCACTTGGTTTAATCAACGTGTAGTTATTTTAATTTTGTAATAATTACAAAATGGATACTTTCTATTAAATAACTCCTAGCATTCTACTATAGGGAAAAACTTTCCCTTCTGCCCTATTTATTTTATTTAAAAAAAAATATATATATAGCTGATATCAATTTGAAAGTACTTTTGAAGACTGACTTATTTTCTATCTACAGTAAATCCTATTCTGCTGATTTTGAAGGCCATTATTTACAGTAACCAGTGCTGAAGTTGATAAAGGATGGAGGGAGGTCCTTTTAGTTTGTCATCTTCTGGTTTGTCAGTCTGTACTCACTTCTACATCCTGTTTGTTATTTTGAGGGGTCCTTTGGCAACTGGGTGCTCCAGAGAGTTATACTCAAAAGGACTTTTGTGCCCATTTGATAAGTAGACAGCTGCAGCGAGTGACCCAGCTGAATCTACTTGACAAGTGATGGGTGACAGAACTAACTAGAAGAAGGGAGATAAAGAGATTGATCATCCCTACTGCTGCGTTATGCTTTTGTACAGCTATGTCCCCCTACCCCCAAACAAGACTTACTGTCTCAGCATAGTCTTTCATTACCCGAGTGACAGAATGATGACACAGTCTAGGCCAGTTTCCCAAAGTATAGGATAAATACTTTTGAGTACAGTAGATCTTAGAGATGACATTAAATCATGTAGTAAGGAAGTTTTCCCTTTCCAGTTTTCTTTTGATTGTTCTGATTGTTCAAGGCAAAAGTCTCAGTTTGGTAGGACTGTTGTCTTTAATACCTCTCTAATCCTTGAGAATCTCACTTTTTAACAGAGACCAGGCCTCTCAGACTCCTATCTTTTACAGTGGAGTTAAGGTATTTCTTTAAAAATTCTTTTATTTAAAGAAAAAAGGTCAGTCTGAAGGCAGGTACTAGAGAATATAGCAGTACAGCTGATATGTAGATATGGCAAAACTATGAATTTGGTAGAGAATGAGAAAAGCTTGGGAAATATTAATCTGATATGGTTAATTTTTTAGAGATCTACAGTCTCTTCTTTGAATTGCAGGACCAGATTTTTTTTTTATTTTTTGAAATTTAGAGTTTTAGATCTCTTTGGCATAGAGCTTATACCTAATATCATATGCTGCCCAGAGGAGATAAACAGTACCAGCATTAATTACAGTAATATTTCTGCGGCAAAATGTATGGATGTTCATACCAAGTGGGGTTAAATAAAGACTAAACATGGGCCCAGGTGGGTTCAGGTCAGGTTTTGCTACCAGATATGTTTCAGAACCAAAAACTTATGGGGAAAAGTTTTGATTTTCAGAGCTTTCTAGATTTTGGAAGGTAAGATAGATTGCAGGTAAGATACTGTGGCTCTGTCTTTGGAAATAAATTGCAGTATTTACACTGATCAAATCAATCATGCAAGAAGCAAATTTAGACCCCAACTTGGTCAAAGTAGCCAGATACCACCATCTTTTAGTTTATGTTACTGTTTAAAATGATTTCTGTATGGTGTCCGACCTGCCACGTAGGGCCAGGTAGATTTTGTTTGTGGAAGAAAGTTGAATCCAAGTGACTTTTACCTGTGTATGTGAAAACAGAAATAGATCCTGGTGATGCTCATCCTTTTTTTTTTTTAAATTGTGGTAAAATATACATAACATAAAATTTACCATTTTAACCATTTTTAAGTGTACAGTTCTGTGGCATTAATTACATTCACATAGTTGTACAACCATCACCACCATCCATCTGCACAACTTTTTCATCTTCCCAACTGCAACTCTGTGCCCATTAAACAGTAACTTCCCATGCCTCCTCCCCCAGCCTCTGGCAACCACCATTCTGCTTTCTGTGCCTGTGAATTTGACTACTCCAAATAACTCATATAAGTGGAACCATACAACATTTGTCCTTTTATGTCTGGCTGATTTCACTTAGCATAATGTCCGTAAGCTTCATCCACGTTGTAGCATGTATCACAATCTCTTTCCTTTTTAAAGCTGAATAATATTCTATTGTATGTATATACCATATTTTTTTAAAAAAATGATTTATCCATTGATGGAAATTTGAGTTATTCCACATTTTGTGCCCCATTAATTTTTTTTTTTTTTTTACCTATCTTGTTATTATTAGAGTTGACTCATGAATTTTTCTTTTATTCAGTGAGTTATAATCCACTGCTGTCCTGGATTTGGCCGGGAGCCACTTCTGGATGTATGCTGTGTCTTTTGACATGCCCCCATCATTTTGGCGGGGAGCACTTTCCAACATGATATTCCTGGCTCATCTTGTGTGATTGCTCCAGCCCTGGAATCAGCCATTCCTTCAAGGAACTATAGAGTTTTTTTGTGGTATTTGGAAAGTAAGATGCAAAAATGTTCTGGGTTGAGATTACAATGACTATTTGTTTGCTTAACAACAACAACAACAACAAAAAAACCAGCCTGGATAGTAGTCCCAAGAGTCAAAATATACTGTTTTCTACTGTCTCCTGGAGGGTATCCCTGTAAGTCACTCTAACCCTTTGATGTCTCTAATTTAGCTGTTCAAAAATGTCTGCAATGTTTGCAGGATAGCTATCTGTGGCAAATGCCTTGAAATCTTCTAAAAGCTTCCTAATTTACCCCAGGTCCGTCAATGTTGGGTTCAAGTTGTATAAAACACACAGTCAGATTCGGAGGGCCCCAATCAGCTCAGTTGTGACCTTGAACATGCCTATCCTGAAGCTCAGTTTTACTTAAATTGAGTACAGGCAGTTCCCGACTTACCATGGTCAACTTATGATTTTTCAACTTTAAGATGGTATGAAAGTGATACTCCTTCAGCAGAAGCCGTACTTCAAGTACCCATACAACCATTCTGTTTTTCACTTTGTGTATAATATTCAACAAATTACATGAGATATTCAGCACTTTATTATGAAATAAGCTTTGTTTTAGATGATTTTGCCCAACCGTAGGCTAATGTAAGTGTTCTGAGCACATTAAGGTAGGCTAGGCTAAACTATGATGTTTAGTAGCTTAGGTATATTAAATGTATTTTCAACTTACATTATTTTCAAGTTATGATGGGCTTATTGGGAAGTAACCCCACTGTAAGTTGGGGAGCATCTATACTGAGTTTAGTACATTTGCAGAGAAATAGCCAGTTTCCCAAAGAGTAGTGTGGCATCAGCACATGTGTCTGGGCTGGGTTAGTCCTTCTTCCTCTTTATCCTGCCGCTCCCTGTTTTTAACTCTGTGGCAGCCATTGTTTTGTAACTGTTGGCTTACTTTCTTTTCTCATCTTCACATTAACCTTTTTCCAGGGTAGTGATGTGGTCTTCTTTGTCATTGTATCTTCAGCATGTTACATAAAAGATGGTCATCAGATGTCGATTACTACTGTGTGGTAGTCCCTATGTCAAAGACTTTGGGCGATTTAGCTCATTTAATCCTCACAGCAGTCCTAGAGATCAGCTCCAGCGATTGTTCCCACTTCACAGGTTAAAAACTAATGCTCAAAGAGCTTAAGTAGTGTTCCCAGAGCCACCAACTAGGAAGTGGCAGGCGTGGTATCAAGCCCAAGTTGGAATGCCCCCAGCCCATGCTCTTTCCAAATAGTTCCCCACAGCCTGCTGCTCTGCCCAGGACTGATCTGGATTCTGTAGACATTCATAAAGCCGAATTTGACTAAGCTTTGATTTAGAAGGCACCTGAGAGATTCATTCTTTCATTCATGGAAAAATAAGAAGTATGAGAGTTACTACTGTGTGCAAAGTGCTGCACTGGAGATCCTGAAACAGTAAGACGTGATCTTCCTGCTCCCTGCTCTCTAACCAGAGAGATTCAGAGACAACCAGCTTCATCACAAAGCAGAATGCAATCAGTGCTACGGCAGAGGGGCCAACAAAGTTCCACAGGAACAGTCCCTTTGGGGAGGAAATTGTCAAGACACGTCTAAACTGAGTGTGGAAGGATGTGTTGATATTCCACGCATGGAGCAGGAAGCAGCACAACCCGAGCAAAGGCCCAGAAATCCATGGAGCCAGACTAGGGGGACGTAAGAAATGGGTCGGGAAAGGCCAGAGAGTACCAAACATGAGCTTTCATGGCATTTGGAGTTTGGACATTATTGTTGGAAATAAGAAATTCTGGTCTCTGAAACAGAAGGGTGGTGGCAGCATCTCAGTTGAATTCTAGTCTTCTTTACTGTGAAATAAAGCTTTGTACGAAAGTCCCTGGCATGGGATAGGTATTTATGAAGTATCTACTGATCTGAATAAGGAATAACCATAAAATGTAACTATTTTGATAGTGGCAGTTGCTTATTTTTGCTCTTCCGTCCATATTGGGAGCTCATGTCAGTGCTTCACAGACACGTGGGTCAGACTGAGAAAGACCCTGAAAGATATCTAGCCCACAGTCAGAAACATCAGTCTCCTCCACCGTAGCCCAGCCAAGTTTCTGAAGAATCGATGAGATTGGATATGCAGATGGGGAGAGGACAGGAAATAGAGTGATATAGGGAATGGGAGTGAAGATTTTCTGTGACTTTGAGTAGTAGACCTCTCTCGGGTCCAGCTCGCTGGAGCAGAGGAACCAGATTCCTTAGAGAAACAGGGACAATCTAGACGTATTACTTGACATCAGTGATTGGATTAAGGAGGACTGATAAATGCATTCTCTTGATTATAAGAAACTAAGGAGAGAAAGACAAACTTCTTGAGGACCTACCTCAAGGAATACTCATTAAGAGCCTACTCTGACCCCGGAGCACATCTGAAATTAAGAGTGTTCCGAGCTGGTGGGGCTGTCTCTTTTTAAGCCCTGATAGAGGAGCGCCCTCCTGTGCCCAAAGCTGAGTGAGCCTGCATGGATTCAGAAAGGGCAACCCTGAAATATGCTTGGCCCCATAATTTATAGGTAATGGGCATGTCAGTGACTGGTAAACCGTCGTTATAACAGAGTCATCTTGGGGCATGATGTGGTAGATAACCGCCCTATGAATCACAAAAGAGGCCCTAGATTCTTGACATTTCTGTTTAAAGTCCCATCTTGTGACAATAACTTTCTTTTTGGCGGGGGGGGGGGAACTGCAGGTCAAACAGAAGGTATTTGATGCCCCTGCCTGATGGTGTTTCCTTGGCCTCCTGACTCACTGAAACCCATTCGTGAGGGAGGTGGTGGTCTTTGGGCAGCTGCACACATTATTTCTTATCCTACAAGCATGAGCCATCTTGACACCTTTAAGAAAAAAAGCTAAATCCAGCATGTGTGAAGCAGAAAAACACTGGGGCTTCGATGATATTGTGGACTTGCTTTTTCAGTGTTGGACTGCCTAACTATGGGCTGTTCGTTGTATGCAAAAAATGATTCTCTGTCTGGTCAAGCCACTGCAAGTTGGGTTTCCTGGTACCTGTTACCAAACTCAACCCTAATTATGCTCCTTTTGAGGTATTAGTGAACGAGCCTACTACTCAATAAAGCGCTGTGGTTTAGGGCTGCTACTATAAGAATGAATCTAGGACAGTAACTTTCTAAAACCATAATTTTCGCTAACAAAGGAAAGAAATAAGATGCTTAATTTCTGCTAATGGAGGTGGGATGTGTTTTGCCCCTAGGGTGCTCCTCCTTATTTAGTCTGTGTTTAGAACATCCAGAGAACATTGAGGAAACCTAACGATTTAATTATCTGTTGTAATTTACCAGGAAGTTGGGAGGTTTTATAATTATATTTTATGCTTTAGCTTTAAAAATGTGACAGAAATCCTTCAAGTATCTCCCAAGTTTACCTATCCCTTAAACTGGATATCAGTGGGAGTTTTCCCAGGGTAATGACTGTAGATTAGCTACTTGTCTCTTAATTAAAGCTAGCTTACTCCTACGTGCAAAATATTGACTGCATATGCACCGCCATAGACTTGCTCTGTGCCTGAAATTGGCTTAAATATATGCTATTGACTGCTCTCTGCAAGCAGAAAAGGAATCCATGGGAGGGAGAGAGGAATATGTTGTTGCTGCTGCTAGCTCTCTGTTATCTTCTCGCCCATCTACCTGGCGCAGCAGAGGTGGCAGGAGTATGATTTGGGATAACACTCTGAAGGTGATTAGTATTAAACATCTTTTAAAGATTTATTACACATATCCATTCCTTAGAGACTCTTTACCCCATGGCCTTCAGAAAATCATGCTGTGCTCACCACCATTTTCCTTCTGAATTCTCACTTGGTCCTGTCCATTCCACCTGAGAACGGACATGTTCTGCGGCTGAAAATGAGTGTGACATAGCATTTCTTCATGTACAGAGTCTTTAAGTCTTTGGAGAGACCAGGTGAGGAAACTAGGAATTCTGTAGTCATTCTTTTTCTATTTTAGGATCAGGTTGAGTTGTAGAATTCAGAATCAGAAGAGACATAATTTCTACTAGAAAAGCAAAGAAATGCTCCTTGGAGTAGAACAAAAAGGCAAAATGGTATCTCTCTCTCCCTCCTATCTTACTTTTCTTGTGGTTACGACCTTCTGTTCTTGACTTTATTCCTTAAAGGGAAAAAGAATGGAGATTGGTGTGAAACCAGGAACATTTTTAAGAGAAACACTGTGCCCAAGTGACTAAAAAGTAAATGTAATCAGTCTCTATGAAATCTGGTTCCTTAGAAGATTTTCCTGAAACTCTGAGAGGATGCTCTTAAGAGTTTCTGAAAGATGTCGTTCCTTGAATCCATACAAATCCAGATCCACTGGAGAAGCATTCTCTGCCAGGGATTGCCATAGGGTTTGCAAGTTAATTTGGGAATTTTTCAAATGATTTTGTTGTATCTTTCCATAAAGAAATATCTTGCCTAGAATTTTTACTTCATTCCCTACGGAGTCATTCCTGAGATTTTGAGCAAGACAGATTCAGGAAGCAAATGGCTAGTGGAACAGAGTCATTTCTAGCCAGTCCTTGTCAGGACTTCAGTGTTGCTGTCAGTGAAATAACAGTCCCCATCAAGACCTGTGAGGCCAACCACCCCTCAGTTGATCAGTGAACTTGCTTGTGCCCCAAGGACTTGTGCTTCCCAAATCAGTCAGAGTTCCTCAGGCCTTGAGTATTGAAAATAAATAGTTAGGTAACGAAGATCCTCTGCCACTCCATAGCTACCCGTTTAGCATAGCACACCTGTGATCCCACATGCAGGCATGACTTCTGTTCAAGAATTTGCCTTGAAAATCAAGCATCACAGTAAGTGACCCTTTTGATCTGTGTTAGTAGGCATTTACTTTGATTTTAAAAAAAGTATTTTGGCATGTGGAGGTGATGAGTAAGGCTGAGCTAACCACATAATCTCCTTCCACTGTTTCTGCTTAGAACATTTAGGAAATGTCTGGGAGAAGGTAGGTGGCCCATAGGTGTGTCATAGAGTGTTCAGGTCTCATTGGCATCATAGGCAGTTGAGCCAAACATCCTAGACCAGTATCCCAGTGATATCCATGAAATTGTGATTGAGGCCTGTCATAACCTTTTCTGTTTCAGGGATTAGCCTTTTCCAACACCATTGCTAAAGGAGATGTTTGGAAAAGAATTCCTGAGAATTATTTCGCGTGGCATCTTGATTTCCTATTTCAGTTGAAAGCGTGCTGCTATTGTGACCCTCCTTGAAGCAAGCAATGATTGGGGCTCTCATTTCAAATAATCCTTGCCTTCCTCTCTGATTTGTACACAGAACATATTTATCCTTTCTTCAGAGAAAGTCTCCACGTTCCATACAGTATAATTTTTTTCAGGATAATAAGCACTTTTATTTACTATAAAATAATACTTTCTTCCTATGAAACATCTCTAGAAACATTATAGATTTCATTAATTGGATCTCCAAAATATTTGGTTTTAAGTTTCACAGAAGTTTTGATGCCACTTGTCTTTTTTTATTCCTTCATTGTAATGTCGAGAAACTAAGCCTGTTTATAAACTCCACATGGATCTTTTGTGTAATGGTTACGAGTAGGTTTTAATGAAATTTGAGAGTGTCTCCAGAGATCACAGATACCGGGGCCTTTAACGTTGTGGTGTTGCTTAGCAACCTGGAAGTCATTACATTTCCAGGCTCTGTAATAACATGATATACTTTTCTTTGCCAGTCTCTGATGAAAATGTAATGGAAATAATCCCTTTCTAAAGGTTGCACTCTATGAGTGGGCAACAAAATAGATTTTTTTTTTCTCTTTTCATGGCCTGGGCAGGTTTTAATTTAGTGCACAAAGTATTGTTTTCTGAATGTTGCATCGTGACAGAATGAAATATATTCTGAGATGATATTCTTAAAAGGAAGGCCTACTGTTCCGCAATAATGTTTATAAATGCCATAGCAATTGTTAACATACATCTGTGTACTTTCATCATGTCAGAGACAAAATTGGATTTATTAGTTGACCACCAGTTAGTGCAAGAATGTCTGCTTATTCCTAGTTAATTTATTCTATTCAGGTATTTGCAGGTAATAGACAGGTATTAAGAATATAATGAAACCATATATTTTAGTATAGTAGTAGCAAAGCCAGTCTGAATTATTGAAAGGTTTGACTTATTATTTTTGAAAAAATATTTTTGTAACTTTTAAAACAGTATTTTTAAATTTCAAAAGTAATACACAATTTGTACATGAAGTTCATAGCAGCATTATCCATAATAGCTAAAAAGTAGAGACAACCCAAATGTCATTCAACTGATGAATGAATAAGTAAAATGTGACATATCCATGTAGTAGAATATTATTCAGCTATAAAAAAGAATGAAGTACTGATACCTGCTACAACATGGATAGACCTTGGAAGCATTATGCTAACTTAAGGTCAGACACTAAACACCATATGCTGTTTGATCTCATTTATATAAAATATCCAGAATTGACGATTATATAGATTAGCGATCTGCAGAATTTCTAAAGCTACAGAAACATTGTGGTTGCTAGGGGCTAGCAAGAGAGAGGAATAGGGTATGACTGCCATTGAGTATGAGTTTTGTTTGAGGATGATGTGTTCTAAAGTTGATTGAGATGGTGGTTGTATGACTCTGAGTATACTAAAAACCACTGAATTGTACAATTTAAAATGGTGAATTTCATGGTAAGTGAATTTGTTATTTAAAAAAATCACAACATAACAAAAAAGGAATATATAGTCATGGTAGATAACTTACAAAATATATGAGTAAAAAGAAGAAAATAATGTCATCCTTAAACTTATTACCATGGTTAATATTTTGGTTTATTTCTTTCTAGTCAACACACTATGCATACAGAAACACATATGCATACAAACACACATATGCATATATTAACATATAATTCTAAATGAAATCATAATGGCGAAGAGTTCATGTGTTTACCTTGCTTGCCTCCCCAAATTCTATTGATATGATCCAAGTAAGAATGAAAGTAAATAAAAATGCACAATCTCACCGAAAACAGGGCAGGGCATCAATAATAGATGCCCAATTTGAGAAATTTCTAGAAGACAGAGTTGGTTTGACAGAAAGAGTGTTCAGAATGTAGGAGAGCACAGACCACCTGTGGGTGGGCACAAGAGTAACTGAATTCCAGGCTGGGCTGCCCTGGCCCCTCAGAGCCACCGCCCTCCACCAAAGGAGATTCTCAACCTTCCTTCCCTGTTACTCCCCCCAGCTGAAGTCTTTATTCATTTCTCACTAACTCCTGAGCAAGACTGCTATGGCTCTAAGCAGCCTCCACTTAGGAGGAGATCCCCAAGGAAATTAAAGCAAGATCTTAAAAATTACTGAGGTAGCTCATCAGGCTGCCGCAAATATCTTCGTTTATGAATATGAACAGATGAAGAAAAATCACCGGGTATTTGAGGAAGGTGCATAGCCAAAGAGTGACCATAGCTGAACCAGAAAAGCCAACAGTTATAGAAAAAAAGAGAGATAATGTAAGAAAACAGGTCTTTAAAAATATTCTAATTAGTATCTTCATAAACACTTGAAAGATTATTACATCCATAAAATAAAACATGACTTTCAGATTTTAAAATCCAGTAGAGGGATTGAATAACAGAATAAATTCTGACAAAAGCCAAGTGAATTATTTATAAAACCAACATGAAGAGTTCTTTCTGAACACAGAGTGAGAAAATTGTTAAGAATTGCGGCAGGTGGATCCAAGAAATCCAACAGCTAGCTCTTCATGGGAACAGTATGTTAGCACCACAGATCTGGTAAGTCACCAAAATTGAATACCCTCCTGGCATAGAGAGAAGGGAATTGTACCTAGAGTGGGGCCATGAAGCCATGAGACTGGGATTCCTTGTGTCGCCTAGAGCCGCCTGCTATGGGGAACCTGAGCAACCAGAATGCTGCTTGCTATTTGCTTTGAGAACGTCTCCAGCCCCTGCAATTGTGTTGTTGTTAGCCTGGTTTGTGAGACTGTCCCATCTTTTCTGGATTGGATGATTTAACCTGTGAAGCCTTTCAGTATGTGTGGTTAGCAGATCACCCTTTGTTGAGATAGACAGTGAATCTGTCCAAATGGTTTCTGAACAATTCACTTTGCAATATGAGGTATTTGATTTTAACCAACTTGATTTATGTCTTTAATCAAGAAAAACAGTGATCCTAATTTTATTTTTTTTAAAAGTCTTCAGTTCATTTGATACGGCCTAAGTACGTAATTGTTTTTACATTGAGGTAGATGAAAATTTAACTTTACAAGGTAACTTGTTCCGTGTTTGCAGTGAAAGAGTTCATTTAGCATAATGGTCAAGAATAGGGGCTTGGGGGTTAGGCAGCCTTGGGTTCAAGTCTCACTTCTTTATTTGGTAAACAATTGGGCAGGGAACCGATCTTCACTGAGTCTCAGTTTAGTAATCTAAAAGCTGGACATAATAATATTTCTGCATAAGTTTGTTTTGAGGATTAAATGAGGTAGTGTAAGCAAAGTGCTTGGCATATGCCTCAACATCCTCATCATCATTTTTATGCCTATGTTAAATTTCTGGCTACACCAGAAAATTTGGTTGTCTTATTTCTTAAATACATATTATTTTCTGCCTGCATTATTGTAGAAACATTAGGATAAGAAAAATATCTGCTGGTTATTTGAAGAGTATTCCAAATTTGCTTCATCAAGCTTTCATGGAACCTCAGGATCATGAAGGCTGCCACATATCGTCAAATTTTGTCTAGTCCCTTCTTCTTTCTCTTAAATGAGGCAAATGTTACTGTTTACTGTGATGTGAAGAAACATTCATGGCATGCCCTGGTAGGACAGCTAGATTTTTCCAAACTAAATAATGAGATTATCCAGCAAAAAGAACTGGATTGTGAATCCCAAGTGTAGGAAAAATGCTGAAATAGTGCCATCTCTGGGAGAATTTGACAGTGTGATGGAGATAACAGGACCTCTTTCTCCTTTCGACCCAAAATATGGTCCCAGACCTGCATTGCATCATTACTTGGGAGCTTATTTTAAATGCGGAATCTCAGGCCCTACCCCATGCCTAGTGAATCAGAATCTGCATTTTAACAAGGCCCCCAGGATATGTGCATATCCTTTAAGAAATGCTGCTCTAGAGGCTACTCCTGAAAATCCAGAATGGGTGGTTATTGAGGCCATAACAAAGATTTGAGTCTGGGAGATTCCCTTTGCAGAACCTAGTCTGTCCCTAGCCAGTTCCATATACTTTAAATTATGTTTGCTAGAAAGAGGACTGGAACTCTAATTTGTTTGTCCATTTATTTCTAGAAGGCTGCTAACATCTAATTTAAAAAAAAATCTTTTTCTTTCTTATTTTAAGTTTTCTTTGAAAATAATAATGATATTCCAAATTGACATATCTGTTTATGGTCTTCTGTCTCTAGAGTCTAGTTTATCTAGTGAAGAATTCACAAGTGAAGAGACTTAGAATAGCACTAGAGGAGAAATATCAGGATGAGAATATTGATTTCATAAACCTGTGAAACAGGCTAGCCAAAAAAGTACAAGAGATTTATCTGATAAAATGATGATATCCACCTACTGATGCATTAATAATGCAGTAATGTGCACAAGGCCCAGCACAGGGCCTGGTGGAGGGCAGGTGGGCCAGTGTTGTTGCTGATCAATCATTTCAGGGGCAAAGACCAGGAAACGGGGGTGCGGGATTATTGAGTGAGCCCTTCTAGACAATCACCGGTGACTGGATTAAGAGAAGAGACTTGGGCGTGGGGTTCAAATCTTCACTCTGCCCCTTACCTGCTATGTGTCCGTGGGCTTGGCACTTCACATGTGGAAGCTGAGTGCTGATTTACCTGTTAGGGCCCTTGTATGAGGATTACAGGAGATGGTTATGCAAAGAGTCTGTCTTAGTTTTGGGCACAAAGTAAGCCATCAGTAAAAGACGAACACACATACATGCACAAGATATATATACTTTGGAAATGGCAGTTGTCTTCATAAATGTGCAGGACCCAGGCACACATCTCTACCAGATTACACGCTTTCATCCTTATTTCCTCAGTAAAGGCCCCGTTCTGTTTGAGCACACACACCTTTCCTGTCTGCTGAGGGGTTCAGTGATGGGTAAACTGGAAGGCACCCTGCATCACGCACATATTTTTATTGCTTGCCTCTGCAAGAACCGGAGCTCTGAAGTCAGCTTTCCTGGAGCCACAGAGAGGAAGCAATCCTGGGCCAGCAGCAGCCTCCCAACACAGAGGCCTCTGTTCCTGTTTCCCCAAAGCAGGGATCAGCTTTGCTGTGTCTGGCTCATGAGAGCACAGAGCAGTCAACAGAGTTGCTCATGACTTATGCAAGAAGATAGGTGATCCCATCTGGCCTCCCTCAAAGTCCTGACCCTTCCCTGCTGCCAACACATAATCCTTAGCCCCCGGGGAACCAGAGGCCTGTTGCCAATTACTGTGGGCATCTCTGTGTGCCCCCCAGGGAGCTCCTTGTGCCTTGTTAGGCTTAATTGCATGGCCACGGAGAGCCAGAGCCTCTGGTATTGTTTCTTCAGTGGCCCTGGGGCATCCTGGGGACAGGCAGTGTGGCTCAGTGTGGCTCCACTGCAAAGTCGTGTGCAGGCTTGCTGCCGCCATTACCACTACAAAGGCTGGAGAACAGCCAGGCTGTGTGGCAGGGCCTCAGCTGCAGCAAATGATGCTGGAGACTGTGTCACCGCACAGAAACTTTCCAGGAACAGTACAGCAAGATCAGGGCTTTGCTTTCTTGGTGCCTGGATCATGAGCCTCTGAGCTGTTGTGAAGCTGGAATGTTCTCGGCTGCTAAGTGCTTCTCCCAGGGATGTTCTACTTATTGTCACCAACTGTTAATCGGATGACTCTGTAGACTGGGAAATGATTTTCTTCAAGGTTACTGTTTTGCCTGTTGCCTTAATAATGATGTAAAATCCAGCATGTATTGAGTACTGTCTCTGGGCTGGCCACTGACCTGAGGCATTGATGTGAATAGTATTAGAATAACCCCATGAGGGGAGATATTACCACCCCCATTTTACAGTTGAGGACACTGAGGCATAGGAGGCCAGATGAATAAGTGGTGGAGCTAGAATTTGAACCCAGATATTTTTTAACTTAACATTTTTAACCATCATGAATAGTGATTATTGTATAATATCATATTTACCCCAAATAAGGAAGAATTGGCAAAATCCTTCAGGGACTTATTTTCAGAAATGTGTTGCTGATTTGAATGTTCTTTTTTTTATTTTATAGCATTTTTTATTGTGGTAAAATACAAATAATGTAAAATTTACCATTTTAAGCATTTTTAAATGTACAATTCAGTAGCATTAAGTACATTCACATTGTGGTGCAACTAGCACCACTATCCATCTCTAGAACTTTTTCAGCTTCTCAAGCTAAAGGTCTATACCAATTAAATAATAACTCCCCGTTTCTCCTCACTCCAGTCTCTGGCAGCCACCATTCTACTTTCCATCTCTGTGAATGGTTTGACAATTCCAGTTACCTCAGATTAGTGGAATCATACTGTATTTGTCCTTTTGTGTGTGGCTTAATTCACTTAGTATGATGTCTTCAAGGTTCATCCATGTTGTAGGATGCATCAGAATTTCATTCCTTTCTGAGGCTAGGTAGTATTCCAATGTATGCATATGGTACATTTTGTTTATCCATTGATTTGAATGCTCTTAATGATCTCTGCTTATCAATAGCTTGAATATGTCAATCTCTAATTCAACCATAAATTTTAATGCTACCTTTTCTATTAAAATTATCTTTTCTCAAAAAAAAAATCCTAAAACAACTTAGCGCTATCATACCTAGGAACTTTCTGTATACTCTAGACAACAGCACTCTGGAAGGGTTGCATTTTTCATGCTCCTTAAGCCACAGGTCTATGCTTGTAGGCTTTCATGCCTGAAAGGAATTTGCTAGACTCAACCATCTTATTATAGTTAACCCTCTGCTGTCTAACATGACCAAAAAGTAGGCTATTATGGTTAATCAAGGTGTCTGACCAATGTCACTCTCAGAAAACCAGAATGCAGTAAGATATGCTTATCAGCAAAACTTTTTCAACACAAATTACTCTTTGTTTAACTGTTTAGAACTCCTTTCTGAAAATACAGTGACCCATGTGAGCAAAATGTGAAATATAGGCTTATTCGATTATCTTGTTTTATAAGCAGGTTGAAGCTCTTACTTCATAATGATATAAATACAAAAATAGTCACCTTCTCTAAAAACAATACCAAAATGCTAGAGTCTGTCTTTAAAGATTTTATGGCAGAAACTCTCATTTAATACAAATTTGTTATATCAAAATTTAAGTAAGATGCTGCATTTTATTATTATGAATATTTCACACTCACACAAAAATGTGGAGAGCAAAAAACAAAGACTTGTGTAACCACCACTCAATAAAATGCTCCTTAAAAAAATCTTCTAGTTAATTAGGGATATAAAAACTTATATTATAATATAGAATAATCTCCAAATAATGGTATATTTTCACAGTATAGTTTCTAAGCTTCTAAACAGTTTTATGTTTGTATGTCCAACAAATTCTGGATTCATCCACCTGCTTCCACAAGGAATGGCACACTGTCAGGCCTGATCCCAGGAAAAGATGAGTTTGTGTCCAAGGGTACTTTTCAAACAGGGTAAGAAATTAGTACTTTTGATAATTTTATATATTTTTTCCTGAGTTTTAACTCATCAAATTGGAGTTTTCTCTCAATCAAATCTAAGTTTACAATTTTCTATTTAAAACTCTTTTAGGCCGGGCATGGTGGCTCATGCTTGTAAATCTTAGCACTCTTGGGAGGCTGAGGCAGGAGAAAAGCTTGAGGCCAGGAATTCGAGACCACCCTGAGCAAGAGTGAGCCCCCTGTCTCTACAAAAAAATAGAAAAAATCAGCTGAGTGTGGTGGCATGTGCCTGTAGTCCCAGCTACTCTGGAGGCTGAGGCAGGAGGATCCCTTGAGCTCAGGAGTTTGAGGTTTCAGTGAGCTATGATGACGCCACTGCACTCTACCAGGGTGACAGAGCAGGACTTTGTCTCAAAAAAAAAAAAAATTCTTTTAAAGATATGCAAACTCTTAATTTTATCTCTTAGCTAATCATCTTCCTTCTTATGTCAGTAAGAAAATAGGTCAGGAGAGAATGCCTCAGTCTCCCCCTGCTGCACGACCTCTGCCCCCTGCCTGCACCTGTGCCATACAGGCTGCTGCCCCCCTTCCTGCAGAGGAACTGCCCAGCGGCAGACCCCACACCAGACCTGCCTGTCCCCTCTTGCTCAAGGACATCACCATAGCATCTCTCCCCTTTCTCTCTCCTGTACCTTCAAAGTGCCCCTTCCTGGACCTTTCCCATCGGAATACAGTATACTGATACATCACCCCTCTTTAAAAAAGAAAATCATAACCTCTCTTGATCCACATTCCTGTATAACTCTGCTCCTCTCCCCAACAGAAGCCCTCGGGAGAGTTGTCGAGACTCGCAGGCTCCAGCTAGCCGAGCTTCCTCACCCACAGCTCTTGCCCTGGAGACCAGCGAATGATCAGTCCTCAGTCCTTGGCTTACTTGGCCTTTGGCACAGGCGGTGACTCCTCCTCCGGGAACACTCTCTCCCACAGTGCTCCTTCTGACACACCGGCCATTCCTCTCGGTCTCCTTGGCTGGTCTCCAAATGCTGAGCTGCCTGGAGACCGGACCCTGAGACACGTCTCCCCTCCGACTGTGTTTGCTCCCTGGCGGAGCTCAGCCAGTCCCTCCTTTTCCTGTCATCCTTACACCTGGGCCTCTGGCCTCGTACCTTCAGTGTACCCCGGCCGCTGAACTCGAATCCGACAGAGTCAGCCACCTGCTCCGCACCTCAGACTTGTCACGGCCCCAGGCCCGCTGCCCCTTCACTCCAGCCCGCCTCAGTGGTGCAGCTTCGGGTCCCTCAAGTCAGACCTGTGCTTCTCCGGGAGGGTGGCCTCTGAGCAGAGGCCTGAAGGAAGTGAGGGAACAAGTCAAGTCGTCTTCGGCTCCCCTCTCTCACGCCATGCCCATTCCCCACACATCCTGTTGGCTCTACTCCGGACATAGGTCAAGAATCTGACCAGTTCATCACCTCCCCTACCCCTGTCCTGAACTGACACCCCACGTGTGGATTACTAGAACCCCCTGGAACTAGTCTCCCCGCCTCCCCCAGTGCCCCCCAGCCCCACCCCACTGTCCATTCTGAACACAGCAGTAGGGGCCTGTCACAACCTAAGTTAGGTTATGGCACGAAGACCCTCAGGTGGCTCTTCATCTCAGAGTGAACACCACGCCGCTACCTTATCCACGAGGCTCGTGCCTTCTGGCCTCCGCCACCTGCCCGCTCACCTCCTCACTTGCCCCTTTTCTTCTTGCTCGCTCCAATCTTGATGCACTTGCTGTTTCTCAGGCACACCAAGCATTCTTTACCTCCAGGCCTTTGTATGTGCTGTGCCCTCTTTCTGGAAGTTTCTTCCACATACCCACCTGGCCTCTTCCTTTCCTTCTAAGTGTCACCCCACTATGGAGGCCTTCCCCTGACCAGCCTACAGGAACGGGGCACCCATTTTTCTGTCTCTGCATCCTCTGCCTCCGAGTGAGGTTCTCTTTTTCTCCTTTACACTATTATTGTGGTTAGTTTATTTGCTTGTTTATTTTCTACTGTTTATCTGCCTCTCTAAGATATAAGCACCACAAGGATAAGGAATTTGTTCATTTTTAACCTCATTCTATATCCCTAGCACCTAGAATTGTACTGGGCGTATGTTTTGTTTAAATGTGTGTTTTTGTAAACTATGCGCCTCCTCCTCCCTGGACAGACTGAGGCCACAGTCTGTTCTGCGGAACCCACTCCATCGTAGTGTGTCTGCTCCCAAACGTCCTGTGGCCAGACACCATATGAGCGGCAGTGTGGCATAATGTGAACAAACAACACAGGCTCTGAAGCCAAAATAGCAGAGTTTGAACCTGGCTCTAGCACTTACTGGCATTGTAACCTTAGGTGACTTAACCTGTCTGTGCCTCCAATTTCCTCATCTATAAAATGGGCTTCTAATAGTATGTCTCTTATATAAGGCTGTTGTGAGTTTCAGATGAGTTACTTCTGTGAAAGCAGAGTAGTGCTCAGCACATGGTAGTACTATCTAAGTGTTAGTTGTATTATTTTTATTCGTCTTTGGATCTGCCTCACGTGATACCTGCCACAGTAGGCTGAATTAAGTGGGCATTCATCGAATCTACAGGTCTCCTTTCGGAGGTGTAGCCTGAGCAGGAGGGGAGGGTGTTGGATTGGTAGGCAGCACAGCTGTGCCTGAGCTGTTACCATTTCATGAACGTGTTCAGCATCATGTCCTGAGCCCTGTGCAGTGCTGGGCTCTGTGCTGGACGTGGGGCAAACAGATGACAGTCTCCAGTGGCAGAGAGCTCTCAGCCCCACCCTGTGGAGCTGTGAGATCCTGGACCACACTCGGTCTGTAATTACATCTGGTGGCTCTCACCCACCCTGAGGCTGCGGTGGCGTTCCTGGCAGCCCAGCAGTCAGGGGAGCGTTCCACCCACGCATCACTGACGCATCCTCACGGTTGCTGGGGTGGGGGTGGAGGGTGACTGGCACTTATTCCCTCCCAGGTATCTTTCATGATGAGGCAAGGTTTTCATGTCAGGTCTAGGTTTAAGTCTCCACTCTGCACTAGGAAACTTTGGACAAGTTCCTTAACCCACTTACACATGTCTTTATCAGCAACTAGAGATTACAGCATCTGCTCAATAGGTGACTATGAAGATCAAATGTTTACCCAAATGTCCTCACATATTCCAAGCTTCCAGGGTCACCATTTCCTTATCTCCAAATAAAATGACTCACATACTATGGGGCCCAACACCTCCTTGCGGTTGCAGGGATGCCTGCAAAGTGGAAGGGGCTTAGATTCTATTGGTCACCTACACCCCAAATTCCTGCTCGCCATCGCACCCGAGCTCCCTCCCCTCTTTCATCAGGTGTCGGGAGGGAGCTTTTTCAGCCTGATGCCTGAACCCTGAGGCCTTGTTCTACCTTGTTCTCCACTTCCCAGGCTGCCCCTCCCTATAGCTCCTGCCCCCTCTGCCTCCTGCTTGGGGCTTGTCCCCGTGACTTGCAGCTGCTCTCCAGGCTCCCGGCTCTGATGGGCTTTGCCTGGTTTCACTTTACCTTCCACCCTGATCGTGTCTTCCTTGTGAACCACCTAAAGAACATTTATTTTCTTAGCAACATTAAATCTTTGTCTTTACTTTCTGATTGTACAGGTAGCATATGACCATTAGGGAAAACAATTCAGGCAATTACAGAACAATTACAGAAATGGCTGAGAAAGTTTCAAATCCTAAAAAGAAAAAGAGTCATACCATACATACTGTCCCACAACTGCCTTTTTGCACGAGCTTGTATGGCATGCAGTTTTTTATCTCGTTAGTCTACAGTTAATAAATAGTAAGGGTATAGTTTCTGATGCTGTGATTTGGGATGCTCCCACGTCCTCGGACTTCTGCGAGTGATTGCATTGGAAAAGAACAGTTGGAGTCACTGAGAACTTGGAGACAGGCGAGACTATCCAGGGAGAGGGCAATAGATGATGTCCACCTGCCAGAGACAAATCAGACTTGCTCCTGCCAGGCAGCTTCAGTTCTGTCTGTGTGTCTGGCGTATCCCAGTCACTGCCACGTCTCAGTCTCACAGTAATAGGGCTTGATGTTGTTTGAGTCATCTTCTTTCCATTTTAGGAAAACATGTAAAGTCACAGAGGAGTCAAAGAACAGTTTGGCGTGGAGAACACAAGGGGATAGGGCCTCTCCACAGTGGCCTTCAAATAGGGAAACAAATTTAATTACAAGGACTATGACCTATTCTTCATCTCACCAAGGTCAGAATGATAGACAATTTAAATTACTTATAAGGAAAAATTATGTGATAGTTAAATGAAATATCCAGGTGCGTATCTGAGAGAGGCTGTGGGGTGTCCTTAGGGCTAGAAAACTGGTTTGCATAGAGTATTTGTTTGTAAGTTTTCTGTTTTGAATTTGATGACATTTTTAAGCTAGCTGTTTCATTTCAGCATACTCAGTAATGAAATAAACAAAGTGTGAAATATGAGACAGTGCTAGTTAAACATTTATGCCAGCCCTACCCTGTCATTTCTTGAAACTATTAAAATGTAATGTTTTTATATGAAATCATTATAAATTTATAACAAGTCTAATCTGTGGTGATGCAGTGTTCCATGGACTGTGAATTATTGTTCTAAATTTCGGGTGGCAGATGCTTTCTTTGAGCAGTGTGCTGGGATGATTAGTTCCTGTGATGCAGTGTAAGAATATATCTTCTAATTTGCATAAAACATGAGTGCTGATTATACAGTTTGATTTGAGACCCTTCTAAAATATTTTTCCAAACAATAATCTTGACAGTCAGCTCTCTTACAATAAGAAAGTTGATTATGAATACTGCCCTGAAGACTTTTTACTCCAAAATCTCTATTAAGAATGTATCCATAGAGTAGATAACTCAAAAAAATCACTGAGTCTTCAAGATGGGTGTAAAAATTGATCTATTGCAGAAGGTGGGTTCTGTAGGGCTTTCGCTAAGCCCAAGAGCATTCTTGGGTTTGGTGGTTGAGATTCAGCCCAGGATGAATCTCTTCCCAGGTCCAGTCTTAGATGTAGGTGGACCAAAAGCTACCATTCTGGCATTATTGAAGAGTACTAAGAGTGCCTTTCCATCTCAAAGTATCTGTGTCTTTCGGGCCTTCCTTGAAAGTCCTCATCAGTTCCTAAAATAGAGATCTTTCCTTGGGGAACAAGCCCTTGTTAATAGGCACACATTCTTGGAAAGGTGATGCCTTTACCTTTAGCACAGTTTCTTGGCAAATAAGAGTTTTCTAGCTGCTTTGCAATGTGGAGAGAGTCAAGAGCAACTCCTTCAAGAGCGATGAAGAGGAACCTAGCAGTCTAGCAGTGCTTTGATGCATGTGTTGGAGGAGGGGAAAGAAGATGGCCCAGGTCTGTAGGGAGAGAGACATCCACCAGGTAAGGGTCAGGACAGCAAGCCAGTTTGGATTTCAATAATATGACAGAGGTCAAGTGTTCAACCTGGAGAAGACTGCACATTCATTACATCTGTCTGTAATGAATACAGATTTGGAAAACAAGTTGTAATCTAGTAAACCCAGCTTTAGTGGGCTTGCCTAAACCTAGCAAAGTTTGATTGCCCAGTCTCAGAGTGGGGTCTTCCTTTCCTGATCTTCCTGGCCCCTTTTGTAAGCTGGCCTCTGCCAAGCTTCTGTCTGTCCCTAACCTAAGAGCAGAAAGCACAATAAGGCGTACTCTGTTGTATCTTGCGTACTCTGTTGTATCTTGACCTCAAAGAGCTCCCAGTCTAACAGGTAAGAGACATGCTGCCACACAGTGTTGCCACGCAATGTTTGTAATTAAATGAGAACTACCTGCAAACCTGGTCTATAAATGAGATAGCCAGTTGAAAATCAGGATCCATTGAAATCTCTAAAGCAGCCAGAGAGGCTTGATTTGTAATGGATGTGATGGATGAAAATGGCGAGCAGTAAACCTTGGAAAAGGAGAAGCCCTTGCCAAGTTACTTGAGCCTTCAATAAAAGGTGATTGGACTCTGTGGTCTCATAAGGCTCTACCCCATGACATGTTCCCAGCACAGCCTCTGCTTGGCCACTATGGGCTGGTGGGAGAAGGAAGGGAGTGACAGAGTGGCCAGCAAGGCACCAAGCATTGTTATGCTCTGATGTGGCTCACGCTGGACTACATGTCTCAGCCTGCCTTGCAGTCAGATTCCACCAGTGGTGTGTGAGCACATGCGTGTGACTTATGGATTTAGGTTCCTTAGGAGGAGGTGCCTTTTCAGCCCTCGGTGCCCGTTTGCCAGCTGACTGCAAAGGGCTCTGGGATCCCTGTGGGACAGAGGAGCCACAAGATGGAAGGAGCATGGGTCTCTGAGGCATCAGAGAACCACCTTTGAAACTTGCATTGAACTGTCTATGAGGAGAAACAAGAAATAAACTTCAAGGTGTTAAGTCACTGAGCTCTGGGAGGGATGGAGGGAAGGAGGGAGAAACGGGGAATTTTTATTTCATCTAGTATTATTTTAACTAATATAGTAGGTGTAGCCTATTGAAGTAAAACTAGTAAAGTAGTAAAACAGCCTTTACTTGTTTTGCTTCAGTTATTACTGACTTCTTGTTAACACTCTACTGTTCCAGGTTACTAACGTGTGCCTATATCACTGGCCTTCTGAATGGAGCTTAATCTGGTCTGTAGTCAATGAAGTAGGTCAGTGCTTGGTGGAGCCAGGTCCTGCCTATTCTAAGGGCCAATGGGAACCTGATGACCAGAGAGAGTTCCAACATGGGGAGAACCAGGAACAATGGATACCAAGCTTCAAATAGCTACACAGTAAGCAGGAGACAGAATCCCTGAGATAGGCCAAAGTCAAGTCGTTTCTTGCATTCCCAAACCCAAAGGGGAAGGCTACCAGATACTGCTGGCCCTGAAAGCAAGTCCACTAGAGTAAAAGCATAAAAGGGAAAGGTGAGAGGCCTTTTCTGAGGTCCATGGGTGCTATTATGACACCCAAGCGGGTGGAAGATGGTACTACTCTCTTCTGCTTAGGATTTGAAAATGTGCGTGCTCTTCTCTCTTACTGACCTCAAAGGCTCACACATTCCCTGTGAACCAGCACCTTAGGTTAGGTCCCTTGAGTCATCTGCCTTCCTGCAGGCTAAGCAGTCTCCTGTTTGGGCTTTGAACTCTGCAGAGATGAGGCTGGGAACTTAGTCCAAGGGACAAGGTTAAGCAAAAAGAAGCTAAGCTGCTCTCCCAGGCAAATCAGAAGGGCCCTGTCCTGGGAGGGGAAGTTAGTGTGATGTTTATTAATTTTGGTTGCTTCTCAGTGGCTGGAGTTCTGAGCCTGGGGCTGAGGGGATGGGGAGAATGAGCTCATACCTGGGAGAGAAGGGGCCCAGAAAATGAAGGGGGCAAGGAAGCAGTGGCTGACAGGGGAGCCCCAGCAATGGGATTTGGGGACATCAAAACATGATGCATTTTTTTCTATCTGCGATGTCAAATCCCATCTAATACTACCAGTAAATACTGTGTTCAGTACTAGTCGCTGGTGCCTCGAGGTTAAGCAGATAGCTAGCATGCATCCTTGGCAGGGCACGGGGGTGGCCCTCACCACTCCTCTGTAGCCCCAGTAATGCTTCAGCATTTAGGGGAGGAGCCGTCAGTGGTCCCCTAGGCCAGTTGGGAAGAGGAGCCAAGTCAAAGGACGCCTGCTGACAAGTAAAGAGTATAAGGCCACGGCCAGGTATTACAGGAATGGGCCAGAGACACCCCGAGCCCTCTTCTTCACATCCACTAGAGCAGTGTTTGTCAAGTGTTTCTTTCATTATGCACCTGAAGGAACCTTTTTAGATGTTTTTTTCTTAATTGCCTCTCCCTATAAAATTTTTTTTTTTTTTTTTTTT